>OX456488.1:45984745-46584745 GCA_949748235.1 Platypus cylindrus | reverse complement strand
GTAAATAACTGAGATCATGTTCAATTGTGTCTACTGTTATAGTATGAAATGTATTGTATATTAAAAATATTAAATTGAAATAAATTTACAGTTACGGAATACCTATATGATAATGCACCTTTGATTTTTTATATATTGAACTTAGTGTTGAAATTTAATCATGAAATCAAGCAGTCTTGACATTATTCAAATTTGTGTATAAGTCACATATAAAACAAATAACAATTGAAGCATAATGCATCATTATGCTGTGTTATATCTTCTATATCAACTTACGATTGTTAGTAATTTATTACCTTCAACCATGGACATTCTTCCACTGCAATGTAGTAAATAGTCTTACATATATCTGGCGTAAAATGATTATAAGCAAATTGTAAATATAATCTCCATATTAGACCACATCGTCTTGTACACATGTCTTTCCCTGTTATTTTTTTAAACAGCGATAACATGCGATTATTATAGCTTTGTAATTCTATGATATTTCCTACAAATTCAAAGAAATATATTAATTTGTATTTTCATTTTTGCTTAATTAATGTTCAGCATATACGGCATGTAACAAGTATTTTCTCATACTACAATCTATTTAACCCCGACTATTAGTTTGATGTAAAGATAAAAACTTAAATCATAAATGCCTAATCAAGGAGAGTCAATCTTTAATAGCTTGAAACCCATTATATTTTCTAATTTATTTTAAACCAAAGAAAACCAAAGAACTCCTGATTATAGCTACATTAAAGTCGATTAGCAAGAACGCTTTTAACTATCTAAATATCATCAATGTTCCATGTTACCGTTTAGAGAACATTGGTACATTGTATCTAAAATATTATTAATATTACTGTTTCCCAAGTGTTCAACATTCAACTTATGTGTAACGGCTTAACCTGGGTTAATATAGAGGCCTCTACTCATAAAATATTTTCGGTCGAGGTATAATTGGTAATGGTATAATTAATCAAACACCTAGTATATGTTAATCAATGAAATAAAATATTTTTAAGTATGCACAAACATTATTCATCTTTTATGTTTCAATATTGAATCATTTACCTGTAATACTATCTTTCATCTGCTTTTCCTTTTCCACTTTTACTGACTCACAAATAATGACCGTAAATAATATGGGGATTGTTCTGTCAGAATTTATTAATAAAGTTTCTACATTCCACCATCCAATTCCTAAACTTTTCAAATTAGTTTGCATTGATGCCAGCAAAGTTAATATGTAGAGATTATTGGGATATTTTTCAACCGATTTCAACAATGCTTCTTTCAAAGTTTTATACAATCCACTATCAGAATTTTCTAAACAATGTTTAGCTAGTAATGCACAGTAAAGTTCATTAATTACTTCAATTTCTAAAGATGAAGATTGTCGATGTGTTGATTCCAATTGTTTTAAAATAGATTCTATGCAAAATGTAGCTTCCATAATTCCTGAAACCAATTTACTTTCAATGGATTATTGTGATTTCAATTAGATTATTAAAAACTCCATCTATGGCACGTAATTAAACTTAGCTTATAACAACATAAAAAATAGCAACATACATGTAAGGTCTAAAACACATTTATTGAATGCATTTATATATGCACATTATATTATATATTTATTATTAGCGATTTGAACTGATCAGTAGTTGCAGATTTTCTAGTAGAATGTGTCTAAAAATACGTTTAACTAGTTCACATTCAATATATCTTCTTTTTGCAAATACATAAAATTATAATATTACTGACACTTTTTAACTGGTCTACTCGGTGAAGAGATTACAGACAGCAGATACTACTAAAAATTATTTTTACTTTCATCCATGAAACGCTCATCGGGCCAAATATCAATCTTCGATTCGTCTTTTATTAATATAGGGTGTATAGCAGGAGTGTTGAGTCTCAACAAGAATGTAAAGACAAAGTTTTGTAATAACATTACAAATTATTTCACAATTAGACACAATATTACCACCACATGTATTAAATAGATTCCTAATCACAGAAGAAACGAGATTCTAGTCCTTGTTTCAAAAAATAAAAATATCAGCAAAATAAACCATTTACACATAAAACAATACAAAAACACACACATAAACAATAAAGAATGGATACTCAATTTAACCCAAGAAAACATACCAGAATACGCAAAGGAAACACTATGTTTAGGTGCAAATTTCTCAATACCTACATATAATAAAAAAATATACCAACATACAATATAGTTAGCAACATAGAAACCGCATTAACAAATCTACCCACAACAACTGAGCATGATATACAATCAAAATGCACCAACTACATAACAAATTTCAAAAACTCATTATCACCACAAAGAATGACATACACACACAATACAATAATCAAAAATGCAAAAAAGACGAAAATATTTCTTAAAAATCACACTAACAGAGAAATACTAAAACCACATAAAACTAATAAAACAGTAGTAATGCATAAAACAGAATATGATCGAAAAATTACAGAAATGTTACAAGATACAACAACATATAAAGCAGTAAAATGAGATCTAACTAATACATTACAAAAACAAAATAATGATATAATAAATAACTGGGAAAACAAATTATACATATCACTTACACTAGCTAAAAATCTAAAAATACATAATGCACTATGACCGAAAATATATGGGATTCCAAAACTCAGAAAACCAAACATTCCATTAAGACCCATAGTAGCGTGTAATCAATCACCATTTGAACAACTTTAGTTTACCTAAAGTAAGTTTACCTAACAACTAGGTAAACATCTTGAGAACATACTACAAAATATATTCTTAATTATTAGTTCTTTTGAACAATAAAACAACAATAAAATAAAAACCATTAAAATACCACACAATTACATATTAATATCATTAGATGTTATATCAATGTACACAAAAATACCAATAAACCTAGTAAAACCATTAATACATGAACACTGGAACAAATTCAATGAGCACACAGATATTCAAATACCAGAATTTACAAACGCAATAGAAACAGAATTATACTTAACATATTTCACATATAAAACAAAAATTTTCACACAAACAGATGGATGTGCAATGGGAACATCAATATCAAGTGTGATAGAACAATTAGTTTTAGAAGATTTAGAAGATACGGTAATTAAAAATCTAAACTTTAAACTACCATTCTTTTTCAGATACGTTGATGATTGTATTACAGCCATACCATAAGATCAACAACAATATATATTAGAACAATTTTAACACTTACAATTCAAAATGATTATTTACAAGTTTCCGAATAAATGGATACGACGCGGTGGATCAGTTGCATGGCTAGCTAGATCAGGATCTTAATCCTTGTGACTTTTATTAGTGGGGACGCCTAAAAACATTGTACGGATCAGGAGAAATAGGTAGCCTTGATGAGTTACGGGAAAAAATTATTAGTCTCAGAATGGATAAAAATTGAATGGGGATCATCACTTTTAAATTCTTGTACGAGTTCTTGGATGCGGTGAGTTGAAATGTGTATTAATGCAGAAAATGACAACTTGGAACATTTATTGTGAACTATTAATGCTTATTTTGTGATATAAAATTATGTTTCAATGTAAATATTGTTGTAAATATGAAGTAAGTAGTTATTTTTTTACGTATTGTGCGTGATTCTGAATTTTTAATTTATTGGACAATTTTGAAATTTTTTGATGGGAAAATAGATTTTCCTTGAATCTTTAACTACAGTTTCAATTCCAGTGTTATTGGACAAATAATGAAGTTCCCATATATTTTTTTTTCTTCTTTGTTACGCTATTAATGCAAATTAATTTTATACGTGACTCAAAAAATCAGCCCGAATCATAAATAATAATAATGTTTCTTTTATTTCCACACTTCACGCTTCATGGGAGTGTTTGCCATGTTGGTGCCGTACGTAGACTGAATGGGCCATCCTCGAATTTAATTTTTTTATCAGAATTATGAAAAAAAATTGGAAATTTTATATTTGTAATTTTATAATTTTTTTTTTTTTGCACAGAACGGTTTATTTACATGTCACCTATACCTGATTTAATTTAATGACAGTCAAGCTGAACTACTCTGCATAAACACATAGATATGTATACATACAAAAATTACATACCTATGAACCAATAAGCGCTGAAAATTGAAAATATTTATAGGTAACATATGAAAACGTAACCTTAGCAACAATAAAACAACAAAATTAACAAATCAAAAATTGATATTCAAAGTTAAGTTTAGAGTGTATTAAGACGACACGATAATTTTATCTTAACAAAAGAATTTTCAATATAACATTTAAAATAATAAAATTAATACATTAATTTGCACTATTTTTTTTTTATTTTTCCCTCTTTGCATTTTTTGCAATTTTACTTTTATGCAGTCGTAGTCGGATAAATTATTTTTTAAATAATTTTAATTATTCGGCTTCAATGAGACTCGGACTCGGAAAACTTGCCGATGACCCTCGGCTCCGATCCACACCCCTGGTGTATAAAATCAGTTCATTAAAAATTAAATCAGGTACTCCTGACATCAATACAAATAACATTTCTTAACAACTTCTTTTGAGAAATCAACTTTAACTGCTTTAACATACTAGCAACAATTGAAAATTGCTAGCAAAATTTTGATATCCAATGTAATCTATGGTGGCTCGAGCAAACTAACCGTAACCAACCGTTATCGAGACGTGGATGAAATAACACGTATAATACGTTATGCAATTGTAACATACGTTACAGCGTTATACAATACGTTGCCCACACATCAAATGAGCGAAAGTCAGATGTGTTTAATTTTATTTACTCCTTAAAATTAAAATTAAAAATTTTGTAAATTTCAAGTATCAAAAATGGAATGTTGTTTAATTTTAAAAATTCATTTCAGAAAAACAGCTAACATTATGTAGGGTAAATTAAGAAAATTCCATACGTTTTACATATAAATAAAAATTAAAATCTACTTTGCAGTTTTTTCTTTAATCAGATATTTTAAATGCTAATTTCAACTTGTAACGAGTTAAATCGGTCACTAGTAAAATTCAATTTATTTTATTATTTTGCTGTTTGGTCAGTTAACTATTTTCTGTTTCAATTTTATTTAACTGATCCAACCCTGGTTACACTCCTGGTGTGTAACCAGGCGTGCAACCAGGTGCGCGCTTCCGATTTCAATTGAGTTTGGGATAGAATAGTAAGAACCACAAAACTAAGTGGTCCTATCTTTTTTATTGGTCGCGTTCAGCAGGTAGTCTTTTGACAAAAAGTCTTAACGTCTTCTTAACGGGCAAGTACAACTGATTATGGACTTTATTATCACTGCCAGGCTATCATCATATCAGCCTCCCATCTAACCATAGCGTGTTTTTTATTAATTTCCTATTCGTAAACTTTTTAAATTATTATTATTCATTTCGTTATTTTGGAAACCTGGTTTGTAGCAGAGTGCTACGTCTAGAGCAGTAGAGTCACTCCAGTTGGATTTGGTATTTGTAAAGGTTAAATGACGCCCTAATTACCACCAATTTTTAAGTATCGTTCTAGCAAGAAAATGAACCGACGAAACACCCAGTCGGTGATCCAATCCAGCTATGCTGCAGTTCATTGTTTCCCAAACTAACTAACGGCTACTTCAATTATATTGTTTTTCATCAATGTACAGACTTTTAAAAATTGATTAAACTATTAATTTAAAAAAATCACTTGAAATCATTCTTTTCTTTGTGATAACATTACGCCTAGGCTACTGATGATTCAACATCAGTAGCGTAACAACTAACATCGTTTGGATTGTGATAAACTTTATCTGCTTAATTTCAATTTGATCAGTACATTCATAATAATTTCCATAATTTCGTTTTTAAAGCCGAGCAAAATTACTGATATAATTCATGCCGTATCGTATAAAATAAAGAAAACTGCTAAATGATAAACAATTTTGAGCTGCAGTATAGGACATAAGGTACAGTCAATGAAGCGATACACAAAGGATAGCAAGTACGTATAAAGCACTAATCCCCGTAGTCACTGTCGACAAAGCCATATATAAACAAATTAGGCACATGATAAGGAAAAAGACTATAAGGTATGTAAATAGAACAAGTACACAGTACAAAACACTGTTATGGTTGATATATAACAAGTTTAACACAATATAAATACAGCAAACCTAGTCTTATATTTATAAATAACTAGTGTATAAACCCGAGTTCACAAAACAGTTACACCACGTCTACGTCATTAAAAACAAACCGAAAATTGTTAATGTCTATCTTCAATAGTTTTCGAGATAATCTGCATTTTCTGATTTATTCAACACTGTTGGTGAACCGCAGTGTAATTGACCTACACAATACTAGGTCTCAAAACGTAAAATAAATACTGAAGTAACTAACGAGTTCAATGTCACATTTTGTGTGTCAATCATCAGTGTCATATTTTCATGTCGATGAAATGTCACCTTTTTTAAAATTTGGCGCCATAATGTGACAGGAAGAGTAAGTTTCAACGTAATTTCCAAGGTATCTTTTGATATGATGTTTCAAGCTTGATGTTATGAGAATAGATGTCGGTAGCATCGAAAATTGTCCAAAATTCGAAAAAAGGTGATGGCTTTTCTCGCTTACTGCATAGATAAGTATAACGATGGCGTCGAGGTGCAGTCCTAATAGGCTTCTTTACACCTATCCTCAATGTGATAAATTTACTGCTCGCGTTGTTGCAGCAGCAAAGGCGAGGGGTAAAGAAAATGGAGAGAAAGAGAGAGAGAGGCGAATGATAGAAAAGATCTGGAAAATAAAATTTTGAAGATGTGAATAGAAATCGAACCTATAAACTTTTATGTGGGGAAAAGAAATAGAACTAGAAGATGAGTTTCTGGAAAATAAGATAGACATACTTACAATAACGGAAACGAAAAAAAAATGGCGAGGATTACAAAAAATGATGAAAGGAAGTGTATTCATATATAGCGGAGTGGAAACAGAAAAGAGCAGCTGAGGGAGTCGCATGTATGATAAAAAAGGAATGGGCACACAATATAGAAGAATGGGAGGCGTGTTCAGAGAGGATATTGACAATAAATATGAAGGACGATAATGAGAACATTAAAACGATAATAAGTGTGTATGGACCAAATGAAGACGACAAAAAGGAATTCCCAGAAATTCTGGGAAATGTTAACAGAGACGGTAGAAAGAGCAAAAGGCGAAATATACATTGCAGGAGATTTTAATAGTAGAGTGGGAAAGGGAAAAACAGGAGAGAGCAGAATATTGGGCCAGAATGAAGAGGCAATACTAAATGATAACGGAAAAAGATTGATAGAGTTTTGCCGAATCAACAATATGTTTATAGCAAATACTTATTATAAGCACAAAGATATACACAAATATACTAGAGAGATGAGCAGCAAAAATGAAAAATCAATAATAGACTACATAGTAGCAGGAAATGAAAATAGAAAGAACATAGTAGATGTAAAAATGTCAAGAGGACCGGAAGTGGGAAGCGATCATTATATGGTTATATCAAAAATAAAGAAACCACTAAAATCAGACAACAGAGAGAGAAAAGAAGATAAGATAGAATATGAGAAAATAAAAGCGTATAGACTAAAAGACGGACTGGTGGCAAAGCAATATAGAGAAAAAATGAAGAGGATGATCGAGAGCAGAAATGAGAAATGGAAGACATTAAGTTTGGAAGCGAGTTGGGAGGAATTCAAATAGATGATACTACAAACAAGCTCGGAAGTGTGTGGAAAAATAAAAAGAAATAAGAAAATAAAACAAACGACATGGTGGACAGAAGAGATCAACAGAAAAAAAAATTAGAGAAACGTATCAGTGTTACGAGGAAGAAAGGAAAATAGTGAAGCAATTAGTATTAGAAGCGAAAAGAAATGAATGGGCAGAATTCGGCAATAAATTTGAAAACGAAGCCGCAGAGGGAAAAAAAATATTCTATAGTAGACTAAGAACAATAAGAAAAGGAAAGACCAACAGTCCTACATATATAAATAACAAAGAAGGAAAAATGTTAAAGCAGGAAGATGAAATAATGGAAAGATGGAAGCAATACTTTGAAGAGCTGCTGTCAGACAATATAGAGAGGACCGATACAAGCGAGGTAGTCAATACAGAGACAAAGGAATGCAAAGACGAGGAAGAGGAATTTAATATGGAGGAATTGGAAAAGACCATAAAACAACTGAAGAATGGAAAAGCACGAGGAAGTGACACAATAACGACTGAAATGATAAAATATATGGGAGAATAGGGCAGGCAGGTAATGCTGGACATATATAACAAAATATGGAAAGAGCAAATAATACCTAAAGAATGGCAGCATGCACTGATAGTAGCAATACTTAAGAAAGATTGTAATAATTACAGAGGAATTACTCTATTAAATACAAACATGAAAGTGTTGGAAATGATGATAAACGAGAGAATAAAAATTAAAATAGAGAAAACTCTGGACGAATCACAGTCAGGATTTAGGGAAGGCAGAAGCATTCAAGACTACATATTTACGATTAAGCAGATAGTTGAAAAAACAAGTAAAAGGAAAAAAATGTATACATGGGTCTTTTAGATTTAAAAAAAGCATTTGATAAAGTAAGAAGAGATAGATTGTGGAAGGTGATGGCAGAGAAAGAGATAAGCAGGAAAATGATTAGCTTAATAAAAAAAATATATGAAGAAAACTCAAATAGCATGATAGTAAAAAACAGACAATCAAAAAAATTTAAAACGAAAGACGGACTAAGACCGGGAGGAGGACTAAGTCCAACATTATTTAATATTTACATGGACAAAATAATAAGAAAAGCGAAAGAAAGAACTAGAGGACTTGACGTGGGATGGAATTATATAGAGAGAGTTGAAGCAAAGATTGGAGCATTTGCGGACGATATAATGGTGATAGCATCTAACGAAAGAGTTGCAGACAAGCATAAATAAATGGAATGAAACACTTAGAGAGAACGGAATGGAGATGTGTAAAGAGAAAACAAAAGTAATGGTAATCGGGGAGCAGCATGAGATATAAATCATGGTAGATATGATAAAATTGGAGCAAGTGACGAAATGGAAATATTTGGGAGTAGAAATAACTAGTTCAGGAAAGCAAAGAAGAAGAAATTAACAGCCGAATAGGAAAAGCAATGAAAGAGTTTTACAGTATCAGCAATACAATTGTGGGGAAAAAAGAAATAACAAAGAAAACAAAAATAAACGTCTCTAAAACAATAATAAGACCAATACTGACATTTAGATGAGAGACATGGATAACCGATAAAAAGGAAATAAGTAAAGTCCAAGCGGTAGAAATGAAATACATGAGGAGAGTAAAGGGAGTGACAAAGAGAAAAAGAATCAAGAATGAAGAAATAAGAAAAGAACTAGGAATGGAGGCGATACACGAATACAAAGAGAAGAGGCAGTTGGGATGGTGGGGCCATCTGAAAAGAATGGGACAGGAAAGACAAGTGAGAAGGGTATGGGAAGCTAGACCTGGGCAGAAAATAAAAAGGGGAAGACCTGAAACTACCTGGGATGACATAATAGAAAAGATATTACAAAGAAGAAGAATAACGATGAGTGAAGCTAGTAGGATGGCAAACAACAGGACAGAATGGAGAAAGTTTAGCGACGCAGTGACGTGAAGCAAAAACGAATAAGCCTAGAGAAAGAAAGAAAAAAAAAAGAAGAAAAAGGAAAAAAAGATAAAGAATAACAAGCTTACACCAGAAATGGTAGACAGGCTTTACGATATATATATATATGCATATGTGGGGTATAAGGACCTTGCCACTGCACATGAAACAAAACCTCAAAATCTAGCTCCAATTTATTGTCTTTATTTCTTCAATTTTATTTAGTCTATAACATGTTTCGCCTTGAGGGCATCTTCAGATAGACTCCAATAACAAAAAATAAATAAAAAATATGAGTGACCATTGCTAATAGTTAGATCGAGGTTGGAGGGTGATCTAAGTTTAACAGTAGTACTGTTTAAAGGTTTATAGCCCTATCTACTTTACTTGTATGAGCATAACATCTAAATTCACAATTCTATCCTAACTAACATATGTAGTAAACATGTAGCACTATAATTTTAACAAGGACATCTAAAATTCTTAACACATAAGTACAGTCCTTATCTTAAAATTCTCTTAAGTTTTCAAATTCAATATCTAGTATTTGTTATTAATATTGTAAGACTATTTTAACTTCTTATTTAATTGTACTTATCACCTACGTCTATATTTCTATTATCTATTATATAACATATTGGTTTACCTTTGCTTTTATTGAGTTTGAAATTCAATTTAAATTTTTGTCAATTTTATATAAAAATGACCGGCCATAGTATTGGTTCCATTTTCTATTTTTGTCAATCATTTTGGTTTATTAAAGGGTTAAAAAGCCATTTTGTCTATTTTATTACTTATTTTGAAATTATTTGATTATTTCAACTGTAAGATTACCATAATCTCCACCTATCTTCTGATTGTCGTACCCATTACCTGTTTGACGGTGGTACTGTCAGCAGTGAGGGTTCCATGTCTCCTAGTTCTAATTTATAGAAAATGTAGTTACCTTCAGCGCTTTGTACATCATTAAAACATAGTTCCTCTTTATCCGTCACAGACTTATGTATATAGTATTTCTCCCAGAAGTCTAAAATTATGCTTTTATTCACTTTTTTCAATATTTCAATGTTGTTCGGTTGCAATTTATGTTCATTAGCTAATAAGTCTGTTGCAAATGCGGATTTGGTGTTAATTATATCTGTGTTCTTATATTTATTATATAAATATAATATAATTATATACTAATATACTATAATCCCGCACCTTTTAATTAGATAAATTTAAATGTTCTGCGTATAATAATTTGATATTTTTTTCTTCTAATTGCCTTAGGTGCGTAAAACGAGTTGTTTTATAATTACAGCTATTTGTCTTTTGGAGTGGTTAACCTATACATATGCCTACTATACTATAGTATATATATATATATATAATTTTACATCACAAGTGTGCCTACCTCTCTCTATATGTATAGTCTACTTATGTATTTGTCGGCCATTATTAAGCAATAAGAAATTCACATAGTATCTACATATATGGATATAATTTGATACTTAATTTATTTGATTAAAATGCGAACATATGCGCTACATGTTCTGTCCATCTTATTCCAATTTTCCGTCCACTCTGTCCTCTATATACAGCTTCGCACTCACCGCATGTTACTTTATATATTCCCGAGCTCGCCAATGGATCTGGATTCTGTTCATTTTGTTGGAAAACCCTCATAAGCTTGTTTTTAGTTTGGAAACTGATGCTTATATGGTGTTTCTCAAAGTAATACGAAATAATATTGGCCAGAAAAAAAACAGAAGATACACAGAAGTGGTAGACTAAATAAAATTGAAAGAATAAAGACAATAAATTGAAGCTAGATTTTGAGGTTTTGTTTCATTTAATTATGAAATGTGTTAAAGTCAATTAAATTTAGCCTATTAATTAAGGGAATGACATGATATGTATTGATGAATATTATGTTAATCAAATCAAATTCTGTTAAGCATATAGTCTTTTCCTGTCTAGTAATTTGAATCATTTTTAATTCCTCATTATTTTTGCCTGTTATGATTATATTCTTACAAAAATAAAACGTAAATAGTCTAATTCCATTGTACTAAAATATATATGACGAATCAAATACATATTTAAAATCAGTGTTTCCCATTCAATTGCTTCCAATTCGATGGCATTATTAAACTTTATAAAAGGCCTAAAGTCCATGGATATATTTAATCAAACATCAATTGACATATTATCATTTATTGAAAAAATCTTGTATTTAATAATAAAGGTTTTGCTTCATTTTTTCGCTAATTTCATGTTCAAACTAGTCTAATAGTTCAAACAGATCTTTATCAATTTGATCAGCACTTAAAACACATATATTTTTAGAAGGTGCCATATTTATACAATTTTTGCAGAGCAAGTAACTTTTTTCATAGTATATTTGTCCTATGAATTCAGCTATTACGAGAATTTATCAAAACAAAGCTGTTTTACATATACCATGTTGCCTTTTTTCTTTAAAACTTTTTCAACTAAATAGATATCTGGCTACTTTGTCTTCTGCAATTCAGAACTATAGAAAGATTCTTTTATTGGCTGTTTATTTAAATCTTCCAACAAATACGTCACAGAATTAGTGTATTTGATTTTGATAATCTCAAATAGTTCGGTAATTCAGTTAGGTGTGTACCCTTTATCGAAAACATTTTTTTCTTTACTGATGCGTACCATATCGCCAACATTTCATTTTGATCCCGGAAACACTTTCATATGGTTATAGGTTGTATCCAACAATTTTTTCTCAATTGTCTCACCACATGGCTTCATTTTAATTGTACTATGTTTTGCTTCATTATAATTTTTGACAATAACTAGTAAAATTGACATCCACTTCTGCATTTCATTTAAACTGAAATCACCAGATTTATTTTTTAGCGGTTCGGCCCGAATATATTTAAAATAATAGTAAATAACAAGCATAAAATATTTAATTTGATTATTTTCTTTTGCATATGTATCCATTTGCGCCAGATCTGCTTACCATAAATCGTCCACCCTTTAATAATCGTACGTGTTCATTCATGTACAATACATGACGTCACAGGGTAGGGCAGCAGAACCTAGGGTGCCAACAAGGAACTCAGGCTAGACAGGCAACCGGCACTAATATATTTTTTATTTTGAAAACATAACTTAAATTTTTAAATTAATTATAATTATCATAATTATTAAACAACAATATTATAATTAAAATGTGTAAATAGATTAAATGTAACCATAAACTGAGTTCCAAAACAATTAAATATTTATTATTAACTATTATAAACGACAACGCGTGGCGTTCTTCATTGAACAGGCACGTTGGTATAGGCAAATCCGTGCATCTAAGCAAGGATGTGAACAGTATGTAGCAAAACCAAACGACAGACATGCAGTAAGAATAATAATACAAAGTAGCTAGGAATGCACCCTTCAGCACGAAATTAGAACAAGGGTACTGGCCATAGCCGAGTTAAGGCACATGCGTTACCGAGGTAAAGTAGGATGGCACGTACGCTGTAATAAGAGTAAGAGATGTAAGAAATGTATAAATAGGATAAGTCTAAAGTTTTAAGCATTATTGTTACGAACCATGTGATAAATCAGTTTTGAACGACATTGTGTCAATTAATCTTTAAGTGGTTGTTTATTTAATTATTAAAGTACCAATAAGCAGAAACAAGTTAGTGTCTTCATATTTCAACACCAATCAACACCCTACAACAAGTGACTCACCCCCATCATCCGTTCGCTTAGCAGTACGTATTATTTGACAAGAGTTACGCATTGTCAAGTGCTTACTAGAAATTTATTATAAAACCCCGGTCGTTGTTCATAGTCCTTCGAGAAAACAAATTGTGTAAGGTTGTTAAGGAAGAAACAACCACCAGTAGCCAGTGGAAAGTCGAAATAACAGTGCCAAAAGAATAAAGGTAGCCGGCAGCTCTTCAGATAAGTGCAGAATCACGAAAGTCAACAGAAGCCGCACCAATCAAAGAAAAAGTAAATAAGGGTGAGTACTTAGGGTGTCAATTGGAAAAAATCGATACGAGTGATAAACAACCACAACAATCAATTAAAAGTGAAAATTTTTATCAACAACCACAACCAATCTAACAAAGAAAAATAAATAAATAAAATATTTTTAACACATTGCTCCCATCAAAGTAGAGTGAATCGCTCCTAATTTAATTACTGAATAACAGTGTAAATTTTTTTATTAACAGAATTCTCTTAAGGAGAGGAATTCTTAATTCACTTGCACTTAACAATAGTGTGAAAATTTTTATTAACAAAATTCTCTTGAGTTGGGGAATTCTCAATTAACTTACATTTAACAATAGTGTAATTTTTTTTATTAACAAAATTCTCTTATGTAGAGGAATTCTAAATTAACTTGCACTTAACAATAGTGTAATTTTTTTTATTAACAAAATTCTCTTAAGAGAAATTGACAACTAACTCACAATTAACAGTAGTGCGAAAATTTGTTTAAACAGAATTATCTCAAGCAGAGTAATTCTCAACTTACCTTACACTTAACAATAGTCTGAATTTTTTTTAACAAATTGCTATCACCATAGTAGAATCACCATAGTAGAAGAGTGTGAAATACATCTTTTTTTTAACAACCTTCTATCAAGTAGAAGCAATTTCAACATAATTAATTGATACACCACAGAATAGTGTATTAAAAAATAAATAAAAAATATATACAACCTATGACCCAACTATCCTAAATATAAGCCAACATATCATTCTGATCCAAAATGAATACCGAAAAAATCATAAGAGATCAACAACAGATTGCTCAAGAATTAGGTAAATTGTATACCAATATAAAAAAACATGGTCTCATAAAAAACATAAAAAACAATTCTGGTATTTGATGGTACTTATGAGCAATGGCTTACTTTTAACAAATTATTCACGAAGGTAGTACACGGAACAGAAGCGCGTCATCCACAGAGAAAATGCAGTATCTGAAGATGAATTTGAAGGGTGAAGCAAGCAGAGTAATACAACATCTTCAGATAATAGAAGCAAACTATCAAGCTGCATAGAAATTATTAAATAAAAGGTTTGAAAACACAATGTTGATTGTGTTTAAATATATTGATAAAATGTTAGACCTGCCAAATTTAGTTGGAGAATAAGCAAATAGAATGAAGAAATTCCATGACACTACAAGAGAGTGTATGGAGGCAATTAAGAATTGTGGTGTGGATACACAAGACTAGAGACCGATGATAATAAGAATAGTGTCAAAGAAATGGGATATGGAATCGAAAAAGATATACGAGCAACAGTGAAAAGAATCGACAGAGATAGAAAAACTAGAAACAATGCTAGAATATATGGAATCCCGATTTAGAACCTTAGAGGCATTAACGGATAGGACAAGCCGAGAACATATTTGGAATAACAACATGTCGAGATATAAAGATCGACAAGTAACATGTTACAATTGTAACTTGTCGCACGAGTTAAGCAGCTGCAGAGAATTTTTAAGAGCAGAAATCTCGCAAAGAAGTAATATAGTAAGAGATAAGAATGTCTGTGATGTGTCTTAAACAAAAGAAAAAAAAACGATGCACAGAATCAAGGCGATGCAGCATATGCAATAGTGCTCATCACAACTTACTACATCGAAATAGGCCCAACAACTGCAGCAATAACAACGAGCAAACAAGAGTAACTTCCGAAACTATAGACAGACAAGAAAATCAAACACTATTAGCAACAGCATAGTAAATGTAATAAATGCTGCAGGTGAAAAAATAATGTTGAGAGCGCTCATAGACCTTGGTTCCCAAGCATCACCAATAACGGAAGATCCGGCTCAACAAGTAATGGTTTCCAAGCAAAGAATAGAAGCAGAAATATTAGGACTAGGGCAAGGTACACTGAAAATATCAATGCCAAAAATAAATGTTGTAATTACGCCACGATTTCCCAGCAGCTACACTTTGCCAGTAGAGGTGCTGATATTATTAAAATTAATTGGGCCACTGCTGCAAGTAGGTTGTGATTTAAAATGTGTCTGATTGGCATAGTTACATACTAGCAAATCCAACGTACAATAGATCAGAGCAAATTGACATGATTTTAGAAGCACATGAATACGGCCAAATACTTTTGGATGGTATAAGACAAAATGAAAATGAACTGCTAGGACGGAATACGGAACTGGGGTGGAAATTAACCGGAAATACGAAAGTTAAGAATTACAAAATTTACGTAAAAAGTTTAGTAACACAAGATAAAGCGTTTAGACGAAGAACCAAATTAACCGAGCAATGCACATAAGAACAGAGAGCTAAAACTAATTTATAAAGTGCGTTAGAAGATGATTTAGATGAGAAACAATTGTAAATTGAAGCACTCCAAACGAAAGTCGATTTATTACAACAGCAACTAAATATTCAAGATTCGAACAACCATATTGAAACAAATAAAATTGATGATTTAACAGTTTATTTTAACGAAGCAAGAAATAAAATGAAAATACTTAAAGGTACCATTTAATAGTGTAAAGCGAAAAATATTGTCTCACTAAGTAAAGAACAAGAATACATAATGAAAATAGGCGATTTAGAAAAGAAATTTGCAAAATTTTCCGAAAGCGAAAAAGGAAATACAATACAACAAAAAATAAAATGGAACTTTGAACTGCTAAATAAAGACACCGAAATAAATCAATTAAAAAGAAAAATATGGAAATATTGAAAAACACTTTCTATAAAAAAATTATTCTAATAGAGTTGAAAGAAAAAGACAGTGAATACAAGAAATTGGAGAATAGTTACTCGGATTTAATCCGGAAAATGATGAATAATTAATAAATAGGACAAATCATGAAGAAGCAATTGCGGGTTGCTATTGAACATTAAAGATTTAAAATAACAGCTAGGTCAGTGCCAAGAAGTATGTTTAGAAAAGCAAAATTGTAAGGTGCAATTGGGAGAGGGAATTTTAGAACTGGACAACAGTAATGCTGAAATGTTGGAAAAACTGCGCCTACATGAAGAACCCGATACATTAAAAACAACTGAAAACGATTTATTGCTATTAGAACTGCAAACAATAGAAGAGGAAGAACAGTAGTTATTAGGCGGATTCGAAAAAGAACGGTCAAGTGATCAAAATGCGCTGGTCAGACAAGAAACAATTATTACTAATCTTGAAATCGATAAAAAGAAGCTTCAAAATGATTTAAAAAAGATAGGAAATGAGAAATCAACGCTTCAGACTCAAACTAATGACCAACATAATAATATTCAATCCTTAAGCGAAGAAGTACTTCATGCGGAACTACAAAAATTCTGTTTAGAATGGTAGAAAGTGGCGGTGCTTGAACGACGTAAATTGTGGGAAATTGATAAAGGAAAGGCGACGGCGACTCAGGTGCTGACAACGTCGGAGGTGGCAAGAAATTTCATAAATGAAATTATACACCACGACGAAAGCCGAATGACTGTACTATTACTAAAAGAAAAGTTCCTAACACCCCAGGAAATAAATATTTTTTTCGAACATTAGCTAATTCTAAAATTTGTCTTTTGCGGGCACTTTCCGACGTACCTAGAAGCTTCACGATTATAAAACTGTATTTTGAAAATAAAATTGTTCATGAACCTTTATATATACATCAAAACCACATCGATATCGACCATCATTTAATTCGAGTTATTTTACAATTACTAATGGCTTAAATTTGTTACTATTCCAACATTGTTGACACATGTTTGTAAAATAATTGTACGATATATCTGGGACATGTTCATCGAAAATATGCTTTAAGTTAATATCGTCTTGTTTAAAAGGTACAACCACATTACAATTGTCCCCTATTAATTGTTTAGGGATTTTAGAATAAGTTTAACATAAATATGCTACGTTGATATATTTATGTCGTCCCATTGAAAAATATGCCCTAAATTTATAATGATTAAAACATGAAACATCATCGAATATAAATACAGAATTTTCTTTAGCTTCTTCAAGATCTATAAGTAATGCATTATCTTTATATGGGAAATATTTTATTTCTTTAACTTGCTGCAGTACATTTTCCACTAATTTATAAGTAAGCTGATAAAGAGATTTTGAATAAATGTAGATATTAGCAAATTTTAATCCATTTCAATCCAATAGCAAAGCTAAAAGTCCAATTGCTTTACTATTTGCTTGAATTCATAAATTAAAGGTTTCTGATCTGTGTTAATCATTAATGTTCGACCATCAATAAAATAACGAAAAAAATTGTATACCAGAATATACATCCAACAACTCTCTATCGTAGATACTATAATTCCGCTGCGTATTACTAAGCTTTTTAGAATAAAAACCTATTGGTTCCCAACTATCATTATTTAATTGTTCGAACACTGCCCCCATGCCAACTTGGATGCATCTGTTGAAAGACGTAACGTGCCGTTTTTTTTTCGAGTGAGCTAACAAAAATACCTTTACTGACTGTTCCTTGCATTGATCAATTGCCAAAAATCGTTGAAGTACATGAGGATTCTGAGGCTTTTTGAAATCAGCCATTACTGTAACTCCATCTAGAATTGGTTCAGATCCTTTTTTTAAAATTTCATATTCTAAATATTCAACTTCACTTCGATTAACATTAAATTTTGATATGTTGATTACAATTCAATGAACAACGATGTTTCTCGAGTGTCGTGAAAAAACCTAATATACCGTCAATGTAGCAGTATACAAAATTCAACCTTTGTAATACTCTGTTCGTAAATCTCTGGAAACTTTGTGTCGCAGTACATAAACCAAATGTTATGGAATTAAATTCGAATAATCCTAATGGAGTCACTATTGCGGTTTTGTCTTTATCTTCTGGCGCTACCGGGATTTGATTATATGCCCTGATCAAATCTATTTTCTAAAATATAGCACAACCACTAAGTAGATGAGAAAAATCTTGTATATGATTAATAGAATACTTGTAAATAATTGTTAGGCTCTTCAGTCGACGGTAATCTTAACAGGGTCTCCAATTGCCCCCATTTTTCGGTACAAGGTGGAAAAGGCGCGCCCAAGAGCTGGATGAAGGTTGGTAAATCCCTTGCTGTAACATATATTCGAATTCCGTCTTAATCACTTTAAGATTTTTCGGATTTAATCTTCGAACACGTTCGAATATAGGAGGCCCAGTGGTAATTATATTATGATATACCACATATTTTGGAATTTTTCCATGTTTGAAAAGGATAGTAAGTCAGTATATTCTTTTAAGAGTTGAAATATTAGTGCCCGTGATAGTAAATATGCTGTAAAAAAAATCGTACCTAATATCACAAATATTACTGCACTTTGCAGTATCGTCTATTAACTTCTTATTTTTTATGCCGACTAACAATCCGTAGTATTTTAAAAAATCAGCACCAAGTATAAGCTGCAAAACGTCTGCTACTACGAATGACCATTCCTATGACAACCTATATGAAAATTTAAGTTGAGTAAGCCTTTACTTTTCCTGCTGCTGTTGATTATTTTGATTCCAAGAACATGGTGCTTTGCAACAGCGCGCATTTTGAAGAAAATTAACTATTATCTATGTGCTTTTATTATCTCTCTCTTACGATTACTCTGTAATTGGAGTAAACGATGTAGTGTATGAGGATATTGATAACCTAAATAACAAAGAAACGAAAAGTCACGACAAATCGAACGAAAGTCAGTTCGAATGGTGAGCAAGCTAGTTAAATTATGATCGGTGCCATGCCTCTATTGAACCAGACGAACAGTAGTGTCCATAATCAGCCGAAGTAGTTTCAGTTAAAATTAAAACAGAGAATGAATATTATCAATCTAATGGCAAACGAGTATGGTAAAATCGATAATATCGAAATGACGATGCATCTGCTGGCTGCGGAAAGCGTGGCCAGGAGTCTCATAAATGAAATTATAAGTCACGGCCAAGACATCATGTCGGTGCAGTAGCAAAAAGAAAACTCCTTTGAGCTAATAACATCAGCTCAAATTCAAGAAATAGTGATGATCGCCAAAACTCACCTACGAGATAATATAATGGTACAGACGTAGCGGCTACTAGGAGTCAAAATAAGCAAAAATCGGATACTTCGTTATCGAAAAGACGAACAAATTTGAGCTCATCAAGATCACTCCGATCCCCACCAACGTGTCAGCCAACAGATACGTAGTTAGGATAATTAACAGCGAAGTGATCACAGTGGATTGGAATAAGCAACAAGCTTTTAGCATTCCAGAAAATGAGTTGAAGCAGTGTGTGAATGTAGAAGAAAACACCTGTGTGCACTCGCCACGAACAGTACGAAACTTGGAGGCAGATCCCAGGTGTGAAAAAAGCAAATTATATGAACGACCAGGTGACCGCCTATGTGTGTTAATAGAAATACACTCAAACTGTGTAATCTGAAAGAGAATGCACTACAAAAAAAAAACATATTGACAGCGTGAGCCACAGCTTCACAAAGCACATCCGAGTAACAAAATACATCACCAGTAATGCTGTACACCTACAACCAATAGCCGTTATCAATGAAACAATACTGGGAACAGGCGACAATGGGAGATACGACATCCTACAAAAACAACAAGATCTCCAGACTGAGCTGGGAACGAAACAGTCCGGAAGCAAATTAGAAGCTATTGTTAAAAGTCGCAAACGCTTGTGTTCTCATCCCAGGCACTGGGATGTGACGTCCGACTGTCGATTCAGACATGGAGCTAGCAACATTACGTGAACCTTTGAAGTAGTCCATATATTTAAAAGAAAATCTGACGGCCAGTCGACAACTGCCACAAAGACATCAACGCCAGTTAACAGTGAAGTGTAGAAACAAGTTTAGATGCGCTCATCATGCGTAATAGTTGTAGTATAAAATATAAAGTGCAACTAAGTGATTCATACACAAAGAGTAGCAAATATGTGTAAAGTAGTAAAAAAAACCCGTAGTCATTCCTCTCGTGTCGAAAGACCCACATATAGAACGAAATAGGCAAGTTATAAAGAACAAGACGGAAGTTTATGTTCTTTAAGCTCCGACATTAATGTTTAAATTATAATAAAATGGATTTATTGTTTATTATCATCTTAGTGTAAAATGCTATTTTCTAAGGATTGTGCCAACCGATTTTCTTGAAACAACAACAAAATATTATCTACGATTATCTTCGAAGACAATTCCATTGTAATCAAGAGTGTCGCAATTACCAAAAGTCGCTTAATTGCATCAATTAGGGAATGCATTATTGACTATAATATTGATTAGTATCGAATTTTACGCTGTTAGCCGAATGCGTACTGTAGCAGAAACCACTCCTATGAGCATCTAGCATTCTCCACTACAATCCTTCCGAATTATGCGATTTCGACATGTCGCAAAATTTTCCGAGTACTAGCAAACTGCTGATTAGCCATCTGCTAGCTGAGTAGCACACACATAGAATTTGTGTTGTGAATTGTGAACTAATATTTTCTGAAGGTATTTCCGATCCTTGTCTTGCTCATGTACAAAGTTTTTCGTCTGTCTATCAATTTACACCCACCCACCCGTTCCCACCCACAGTTTGGAAAGCATGTTCAGGGGGTTTGGAAATCGATGAGGGAAATAGTGAAACCAAAATCGGCTGATCTTATCGCGCTGATAAGATTTGAAAATGTTAATGATTCTTTAACAAATATCGATGTCGCGACACATGTGGCGACCGAATTGGAAATTGCGTCAGTTAGTCTAACAGCCATTTCAGCTGAGAGTGAAAAATTAAAATGAAATTCAGATTCATGCCGAGCTAAATTTCAGCATCTTTACCATCATCTAACGTATTCTCGGATTTCATACAAAGATCAGCTTTTTATCGATATTTTGTGTGCCCTTGATAAATTAAAAGATAAATATTTTGGGTCATTAACTACTTGCATTGTTAGATAGCATTGCAACAAAATCTATTGTAGGACGGGCGAGTTATGAATTCCAATTCACATTAGGTTTAAGATTAAATAAAAATTAAAGCATTTGTACTGTAGCGAATGGCGAATCTTGTACTAGTGTTGGATCAATTTGTACAGATTTACCTTTAAAGCTGTAACATTACAAAATTTACTAATGACCAAATGTTAACATTAAAAGATAGGAAATTCGTAAAAATTTAAATATTAAAATTCGCCTAAATTATTAAAACACCGCGACTGTCTCTCAAATGAAATTAACGAATTTTGTACTACACATGACATTAAAGTTATTTGTGAGTTCAATGTTAATCTGTTTTTCACGACCCATTATTGCTTAAGTCAGTTACGCTGCGCTAACTATTTTAAAGAAATCAGACAAAGCTGATTATGTCGGAAACTATCAGATTCACTTAATTAAAAATTATCGATTATTTAATTACCTAGACGTGATGTAAGTTTCTGACAAGTCGAACTCTAAACGTTGCATAATGAGTAAGCTTGGAAGTAAAGAGTTTAATATCTAAAATTATACATATTAATTACTATACAATAGTAGTACTTCTAGTTCTCATTTACACTGGACGTAATACTTAAACGTAATGTAATAAATTACTCACCTTTGCACAAATATATAAACCAACAATTACATATTATCCAGTCCACTAGAAAATTCGGCAAAAAATGTTCTCCAGGCGTTAACATCGTCATTTCGTCTTGAACAATTTGATTAGTAATTACATTGAATTTAGTTTCGGCTTCCACAAGCAGATCATTTGAAATAGTTTTTACATCTCTTTGCAAAGAAAGTCTAACGAGGTAAATTAACATTTTGTTCTTCGAGGCATTCTTTTCATTTAACTTATTCTCAACATTTTGACTCAACAAAACTTCTACCATAATTCTAGTTAGGAAACAGTGATTTTTATCCTGAATCTTTTGTTGGTTATATTTACTCAAGTCAAATTCCATAGTCTTACTCGTAATTGTCGTTTCTAGAATCTGAATACATTTTTGTAAATTGCCAAATTCCTTTTCAATTAGAGCATATTCCGAGTAGTAAATTTTATTATTTCTATGGTTGTCTTTATTCAATAAACTTTTTATGCTACTTTTAATTCGCTTTTTCAATTTAGTATGCATTTTGAAGTGATGTTGTTTATCCAAAATAATAAGTAATCTTTGAAAACGGAACCACCAAATTCTCACAGCTATTTGGTCTGTTTCCTTTAAACAATTAGCACATTTTTCCATCAGTGATAAAACAAAATCAAGGTATTCATCTTGGCCAGGCAAAGTTCTAAGATATTGTGGACCTAAAGTGAATCTGTAAAACATGGAGCTTTTAGCTGTCTTTTCGTAATATTCAAGTGAGAAAATTATGCTTTTGCCTATGGCAGATGTATTCAGCTGTATGCAATATGCTTCGTACTACTATCAAACATTGTTCGATTAATAGCTAACCTTAAAGACCTAACTAAAAAGAAATAGTTTACGTAACAAGTGCAGAAAATAGAACCGATTACTTTTCGGTTCTTATATTTTCATTTGTTTCAATTATAGATGTTACTTATTAACAATACATTGATTTTTATTATTTTAAACTTATCAAAACTGAAGCTCTTCAGTTGTTCAATATTTTGATTTTGCAACTTTTAAGTTCATATTGGCGGTTATGGGAAAAATAGTGTATATAACACTTGCGGCAATGTATATAACCCGAACAAGAAAATTACACGTACGAGACGTAGTCGACTCCATTATCCTAGTACTATAGTTAATAGACTAATTTTCCACGACCGCTAATATGAAGTTCAAAACTGCAAACTCGGGATATTGAAAAACTGAAGACCTTAAGTTTTGATAAGTTTAAAATAATAAAAGTAAATGTGTTTTTAATAAGTAACGTATATCATTGAAACAAATAAAAGCACAAGAACTAAAAGTAAGTAATTAGGATAAAAAAATTCAAAATGAATTCTCCATATACTCATTACTGTAAACGCACTTTTGCACACAGTTGGCGCACGTCAAGATGCACTAGTCAGTTTGGATTTAACGCACAAGACATTTTCTATACAGCCTTGATCATTTTTATCCGTTACTTTCGTATAGTCGTGGGACAATTATATTTCCGTTTAGAAATTTGCTAACTACTACGTAGTACTATAATACTAGTAATCAGTATTATATACTAGTACTATTACTACGCTACTAGTACTCTAGTACTATAACGATGTTTACTTACAGAAGTAATAGCCACTACTAGTATACCCTAGAATAATCTCAATAACATGTATTTTTAATCAGCCAATTGTCTAGAACTGTCTTGACGGACATTGATTAACAGGATAGAAGAATATGTAAATTTTATAACAACTTTGACAACACCGAAATTAATCAGTCTAGAACACATAGAAAAAGAAAAAGCTGCAGACAGAACATTAAACATAGTTAAAAATGCTTTGCAATCTAAAAATAAAAACCCTTGGAACGCCCTTGAATTAAAACCGTACAATAAAATAAAATATGAAATATCAGAAACAAATGGAATTTTACTTCGACAAAATGGAATAATACTACCAAACCGCTTACGTCATCAAGCGATACAATTAATCATAGATAGAATCTCATCGAGGTCATCAAGGCATCGTAAAATAAAAAAATTATTACGTTTTCCAGTATTGCTTCCTAGAATGGATAAAATGATTGAAACCGCAGTTAAAACATGTATATCTTGCCAAGCAACAACAGCACATGAACAAAAAGATCCATTTGCTACAGTAACAAAAGCAAAATATCCGTTTGAATATGTAGACGTCGATTATGCAGTTCCTTTCCCGAATGGAAAATACTGCTTCATTATGGTTGACGAATTTTCTAAATTTCCAATTGTCGAATTTAATTCCTCATCTAATTTTGACCAATTGAAAATAATTCTGGATAAAACATTTTCCTTATTTGGTATCCCGAAACAGCTTCAATCAGATAATGACCGTCCATTTAATGGTCATCAGTTAAAATAATATTGATTCAATGAACATAAAACACAAAACAGTAACTCCATATTGGCCCGAAGCAAACGGTTTGCCAGAAAGATTTGTCAAAACATTAAAAGAATGATATGTTTTGTGATAGAAACAAATAAGTTAGATCGACAATTACAACAATTCTTAACAAATTACCGAAGCACTCCCCATTCAACAACAAATCTGGCTGTCTATTGCATAATGTTCAAGAGAGAGATAAAAGATTATTTACCGATGATTGACACAAAACAAAGGCAAATAAAATATGATGCAAGAGATGAAATTAGAAGAACGAAAAAAAAAGAATAAAGAAGAGTTCTAAAAAAAAAACAAAAAGCACAAATTTAAAATAAACGATAGTCATGTGTAAACAAAAGAGGAAAAACGCATTAACACCTAAATACGATCCAAATCCATATACGATCATTAAAGTAATAGGGTCTCAATATCATGCTAGGAGAGGAAGTGAAGTAACCAGAAATTCATCATTTTTCAAACCATGGAATAATAATAATAATCAATCAGATGTGCACGTACCAGTTAGCAATACACAAGATACTCAATCACCAGAACAAGTACCAGATAGATACATCATCATGATCATCGCCATCGTCGCGAACATCACCAATATAGCGCATGGGTTCAACGCCTTAAGCCGCTAATACAGATAACATAGAACCAGACGTAGCATCATCAGACAAAGCTCCAAGTGCCACAGAGATAACATCACCGAACGTGATCCATGACATTCTCAATTATGACCACCAGCCAAAGACTATTACACCAATTAAAAAATCTAAACGAGTAAAAATGCTACCAAGACATTTCTTTGATTATGAGTTATAATTGATTTTAATTTTTACAAGTTGCATTACATTAACATTAAGATTTCTTGCTTTTATTTTTTTAGCATTATTTTGTTTTTTTTTTTTCATTTTTATCTTAATCACATTTAATTTTTATATAACATTTCTAACATGTAACATTTAAATAAAGTTCAGGATGAACGTGATGTCTTAAAACAAATAATAGCGATGCGCACGCCTCTGAGGAAGTTAGTTAGTTGCGTTTTAGAGAGTGCATGTTTATCAACACGATTGTACACTCCTTATAATATTATACGATGATCTTTAAATAAAGAACATCACACATAGTATTCAATAAACTAGTCTATGTTGGTATGGCTATTCTAGACATTTCCAAAATAATTATATGTGTGACTTTCACTATGATTTTGTGTTAAACCAAATTCCGCTAAATAAATATAAATTGATGTATAACACAGACAGCTTCATATATGAAATTATTTGCGATAATGTACATATACAAATCATCAAAAAACATATTAATAAATTTGACGCAAGTGATTATCGAACATCCATATGATCATTGCATTAGTATATCTTTCCTATATTAAACAACCCCTTGAGGCACGTATTTTTTCGTTAACCTACCTGTGCCTTTAAAATGATTCGAAAAAGACAAAATTGTTTTGTTGTTTTGTAAGTAAAATAATTAACTAATCAACACTTCACTGATCACATGAAGAATTTGCCTTTTACTTTAACTGTTAATCTATCTACAAAAAGTTTAGTCAGCTGCCACCTATTAAAATTTTTTTTTGCTGTGTATGTAAAGTAATTAACTAATCGATACTTGCTCTTTTAATCAATACTTTATTCGGAAACCGACTAACATACCTAAAATTATTGAAGTAATACATATTACTATATGTATTAATATACATAATAGTAAAAAGCAATTGAAAGAATTGCTTTTTACTATTATGTATAAAGCATCAATTGGTTTCGGGTTCCAACATGTTTTGTCTATCAGACAATATGATGCCAACAGTTGGAGCACACATCTTACCCTCAACCAATCAACGGACCGGAAAGCATTCATACACCCCCACAATACAAACATTGACGCCATCTTGGAAAAAGGGACGGAGACATCTTAAATTTTTGCCACTATCTTCCCTTCCTAACCAATCAAACCAATGAAGCGGGATAAACACCCCTTAATGTGGGATCACCCTCAACCAATCAACGGGTCGGAAACTTTCCACACATTCATATTCATTCACTTCCACAAGCATTGACACCATTTTGGATTTTGGCGCAGCAGCGGCTTAGTCCTATTACTTCCATTACATAGGTTAGAGAATATTAGACGAAAGTCTAGTCCTCCATAGACTATTGATATATTACATGTAGTCCATATAATTAAATGATTTATATTAAGGTTATTTTCACTGTGCTAACCCTAGTTCTATACTATAAGTTCGAGTACTTATAGTATTCAGCCCGAGAAGTCACCCCGTACGAAATCCGGGTTTATACACTACTATCCGTTTCACAAGTATTGAGCCCTTCGCTTTAAACGTTAATATTAAAGAATATGCGGAAGAGGTGTTTAAAAAAATGTATTCTGTAGCTAATGTATCGTGTAATCTTATGGCAAAGCTATACACTTATATCTTTTTTTCTCTAGAAGTTATGCCGTATTGAATCAAAATAAGTACCCTTTTTTCATAAAATTTGAGTTATAGGCCATTTCAATTATTAATAGCTTTGTTAAAAATTAAGATATTAGAACGAAATTTGAAAAAATTATAGGCTAATACCTACATTTCTATTATATAACTTTATTTTGAAAAACAAAAATTCTGTTTCCAAGATAATAAGGCCTTTATGACTTTTTGATATGTCTGAAATGGCACTATCTGCAAATTTGATTTTTTCAGCAATGAAAAGATTTTTATAATTTAAATAAAACCTCAGCATTTTCCACTTATAAATTTTAATGACAATTGTAAAAAAACGCATTCCAAAATTTAGGAAGATAGAAATAGACTAAGGCGGGACTTTCAGCGCGGAAAACGCTACGTTGTCATACTCAAAAAATAGAAAATTACTAAAAAGAATACATTCTACATTCTAGACCTATCTATCGAACCTATAGTAATTAACTTAGCAGCAGCTGATGATGACTCTGATTTTGGAAATCCGTCTTCGTCGTCCTCAGACTCTGATGATCACTGAGGTATGCCTACGTTTTCTATAATAATATAAATTGTGTAATTTGATATGTTAACAAATGTGACTTGATGTGTAATAAATCTTGGTACTTTCGATATAATATTTATTATTTATAGGTATTAATAAATAATAATAAAGCATATTACAAAGGTTTTTTTTATTATTATTTAAATTTTTTCATTTTATGCCTAAATATTTATTCACAATTTGCACTTCACTCTAATCACTGCAGATTTTTAATAAAAAGTTTTCCATATCAAATGTAATCTAAAACCATAAAAAGCAATTAAGCTCTTAAAATAACAAAAAAAATGAATTTTTGAATTTTATAATATAATCCAAGAGCCATGTCTACGGAAAGGAAAGGAACAAGGCAACGCTTAATTCGAGCATGCCGCCGAAGCTAGCTGTATCGTGCTAGCGGGTACGTAAGGTACGCAGCGGGTTCGTGCGGCCCTTGCCGCACGAACCCAACCAAACCAAACCAAACATATATTTTGCATCCTTATTCAAAGGCATATTATTGAACAAAAAGTGGTTTTATAATTGATTTATTATAGTGATTTTCTAGAAATGTTGTTTTATACATCAGCTACTATGTCTAAAAGTATTTTCTTGATTGTTGCAGATTAAGCGAGAAATCAAAGAGCGTTTTTTACGCTCTATAACTCCTTGACTGATAAATATTTTGACTAAGAAATATAATCCCATACATAGAAAGATTCACTTTAGCTACTGCTAAAATTTAAAGTGATTGCAGTAGTTTTATCGGAAGATTCATGAAATCTAAATTTATACTAAAATTCAAAGACTTTTACATATTTTTTACTAATATTTTTAAAAATAAACTATCGATTACTTCGATTTTTTGCGATGTCAGACAAAACGTTACAAGCTATAGATTAAATCAAAAATGAAGATTCCATTCAGAAGTTTTGTTTCGGCGCCCACTTAAACTGAGGGCTCAATACTTTTGAAACAGATAGTAGTTAAAAATAGTAAAAAACCAAGCAGCACGGGTAGATAATAGCAATATGAATATCCCCTATATATTGCGAGATATTGTAATTCTTTACGAAGTATACCAAATTAAAAATTCCTTAAGATTGATGCTGTTATTAAATAATAGTAATTTTAAGTTGGTAGGTATTGATATATAATTTGAAACAGTATGAGTTGAGTTAACGGCATGCCACTTTGTAGAACAAATGGTTTTTTGAGTAACAGATTATTATCAAGCAGTAATTCTACTCTATGGTACTATTCATAAATTTATTATTTTGAATAAATTAGGCCTCATTCTATTTTACTATTTAAATACTTAAAATAAATTAGTTCTAATAGTGTGAATGAGGCTTAAACCTCTGGACTTACCTACTAGCTTCAGAGAATAAATTATTGTTAAAAGTATCAATTGGATATAAAGGCATAAACATAGATAAAAGATTTTCAACTGAGTCCAAACTCCATGTCACATAATCGATACCTAAATTCTGAATGGTAATATGTCGACAAGGTATTAGAGGAATCTGCAAATATATATATATATATATATATATTGTGTATTATACTAAATTAGTTAGCACTGTTTTTCTAAATTAAGCAAAGGAGTTTCATTTCTACTCAACCTCCATTCCAATCAGATACTTACTTTTAGTAATGTGAAAACTGTAGCAATTAACTGAAATATATTCTGCGGCATCGTTATGGGATGGATCAATTCTGCAACATCATCAGTAAATACTATTCGCTGTGGATCAACGCATTCCTCTTTCTCTTCTCCATCGACAACAAATGGTAACCAGTGACATGATTCGCGCAATTTCTCCACACGTAACCATAACTCATGATGTGGAAGTTGTGAACTAAAAACAGCTTCTTCCAATTCCAGTAATTCCTTTTCATTGAAATATTTACCACAATCAAATTTATTCTTATTTTCTGGGCTTAACGTTACTTCCAAATAAAGATTTATCAAGCACCAAAGTTTTTCGAACAAACCAGTTTGCTTTAAAAATAAACCACATTGGTATAACATGCGTAAGATGCCTTCTTCCAAAACTTTCTTTTCTATTCGTCTTAATTTATTAAAGGATGTTAAACATTTTGTGTACAATGATATGACACTTGTTGTATTGCAATGTGCCATAGAGCATTGGGTAGCTTCAATATATGCCTGCCATAGTACGATGTTATCTTGCTTTTTGTCCACTAACTTTTTTAATTCCAATTGTAGCTCATCTGAAGGATATGCATTTACAGTTACTTTCAGACGTTCACGTAGTAACATATCAGATTCACAATTTTGCTCAATGGCTTTATCTAAAATTGCCATTTTTCGTTCAGCTAAGACCCGCTGTGCTTTTGCAATACTTCCCTTACGATATGACCGTTCAAATTGGTATATGGAATTTTGAAAATTTACATAATCTAACCATAATTTGATATCTTTGGGGTTTTCTATGAGCTTTTTATTAAAAAAAGCTGTTTGTTCAGATAATTTTTTTTCCTCAGACAAGCAAGAGAAATGTTCAACTCGTTCAGGAACATTTGGTTGATTTAAATCCACTTTGCTCAGTTTTAATAGCGGCTTTTCTGTACTCCTTTTTAATTCCCACACATTTTTAAAATACCTCTTAGTTTTATTTCTTCTGAAATTCCTTTTTTGTGTCAAATGATATTTAGTATGATATTTCGCTACTGCTGGTTTAGAGATTGTATCGACTTGAAAATAATCTCGAGTGCCTCTTGTATCTATCAAGAAACTGTTAGAATCGAAATTGTTCAAATTCTGATTACATTCATTTAAAATTCCACTATCCACTTTCACATTGATACACTTTCTACGTTTGTTCTTCTGTTTCTTTTTCCTTGTAACACGTACGGATTTGGATCTCCTATTTACTGGTGAAATACTATTTGAAACAGTTTCATCTTCAATGTTTAAATTTTGTGAAATATCAATTTTAAAACTTGAATTTTTTAACCATGTTGGTTCATGAACAGTTTTATAATTTTCGTCCAATTCTCTTACCTGCTCCGCATATGCAGCAAACAATGCCATATTTCTATTTTGTCTCAGCTTTTAATAACGTGGGTAAAAAAAGAAATTTTTCTTTATGAGTTAGTTGAATGATGCAGAATTAGTGATGGCCAATAAACATCGATGTTTTTAAAATAGCGATGTATCGAAGCTCATCTAATTCGCCAAAATTTTAACTTATGTGTAAAAGTCGATATTTTTTTGACATCGATGTTCGATTGTCGATTTTTTTCGCCGAATTAAGGAATTGTAAAATTCTAGACCAAATAGAAAAAAATTTGAATTATTTTTGCTTAATTACAATTGATAAATGGCGAGAAAGGTATATGATATATATTCAACATTTGAGAATGTTGCAATGTGATGGATCATGCATCACGCAATAAATGATTACCATAATCAATCTATTAGTATATAAACAGTATTGGATAGTTTAATAAACTATTAACTTTATTAAATACAATTTAATTTTATTTAGTCCAATTAACAATGCCTACTTTCCTACTTCTTTACCACTATATTGAATTTTAGGTCTTTTCTATAAAAAATTAATAAAAATTATAGAATTTTGTAATTCTATGTGTTGATGATTGGAATTACAAAATGGATTCACGCGATCACCAATCCGTTGATTGAATTGTCAACTTATAAGACAGTTAAATTGAAACGCCAAAAAATTCAAAGAAAAATTGGTTCATTATTTACACGACAAAATAATGGCTTAGAATGCGTAATAGTATTACGACACAAGAGAGGAATGATAAGAACTAGGTATAAGTTTCAACAAATTAAATCATGAGTATATATCAAAGAGAGAATGCACGTGGACTGTAGACAAAGTACGACAGGCGAACGAACTGTTCGAGAATTGTCACGAGACTGACTTGGCCGTGATGATTTTCCCACTCTTTCGAACCGGTCCTTGGCAACTTCAGGTTGTGTCAGAAAACTGTAAAATCTAAAGTCATGCCTATAAAAGAAGAATTGTTCTGTCGTACTCTGTGAGAAAATGACAGTGCATGTGAATTCTGGTAGGACGGGAGCATCGACCCATCCATCGACTTGAATACAGTTTAGATGTCGTTGCATTTTTGGTCGATGCATCGACCACTATGTACACAGTGTTTGTAAAAAACAAAAAGATAAATACAATTTTCCTAAAATTAATAATAATAATAAGATAAATTTCGAGCAAAAATCATTAAATACCAATGGTATTTAAGTACCTTATCAAGGTTCGATTGCATATAGAACAAGTCAGTTATTTTCAAACAGAATAAAATTTTACTAAGCAAAAGTCAGTACATATGACTAAAGATACGTCGAATAAGCGTATAGGCCAACTATGAACTATAGCTTTAAAAAATTAATTGTTTTTATATATTCATAATTACATTATAGTTGGCAAGTTTAATTTAAGATTCTACAGTATCGTATAATTGAGGGTAATACAGTTTATTTTATTCATTGTGATACAAATTTTCATTTATAAGTAGGTAGAAAATAGTTATGAATTCGTGTATTGTACTTGCTATTTACTAATGTAAATAAATTTCATTAACGAATGTAATTCAGCGTCCATGAAATGACAACTGGTAAGCAGATATTTTAATTAAAAATAAAACGCTATGACATAAAAAAATTGAAAAATATAATTTTTATGGTATCCATAGGCATAAAAATTCGATCCTGTAAAATTAAGAAATTTTATAAAATCTTGTGAGTTTCGCTTTCGAATAAATTAAATGCCGATGTAAATATTATGTACGATTTTGCTTAGGCGTTGGCTTATATTATTATTTAACTATTCGTTATTCAATGTTTTTCAGATGGTAAACGTTCCAGTAATGTAACGCAGTCTATTATATTTTTAATTTGTAAACATTGTTACCCGTTATCTCTACTAGAGGGCATCGGTTTTAAAAAAATTATGAAACTAGTAGCACCCTTATATAAGATTCCATCTAGGAATTCTATCAAATCGTTAATAGAAAAAAAATCTGAAGCTCTCACCAATAATTAGACAGCAGAACTTTCCAAAGTAAACAATTTAGCAATCACTACAGATGTATGGTCTAATATGATGACAACTACTAGTTATATTGGAATGACGATCCATTACATTGATTGTTGATTTTACGCTCTATTTCTCTTTGAGTATCCGAATTGCAAGAATCTCACCCAGCTGAATATTTAAGCAAAGAAATAATTAAATTTCTCGACAATTGGGGCATTCCATTAGAAAAAATATTATCAGTTGTAACTGATAATGACGCAACTATGATTAAGATAGCGAATTCATTATTTGGCGAAAAAACAAGCATGTGCATGCCTCGGCTCATACATTAAACTTATTTGTGGAGTCTACAATGAAAAATACAGAAAATATAGTTGAACTGATCAAGAGTTAGAGAAATCGCAAAATTCATAAAAAAGTCGTTAAGTCTAGTGACTTACGATTTGTAAATCGTAATCGATTGAATTACGAATTAAACAGAAAATAAAAGGTATAAAAGACAGCGACATTTTAAAGCTTATCCTGGATGTAAAGACTCGCTGGAACTCGGCATTTTATAGGTTAGAGAGATTTCTGTTATTGGCCAAAATTATTAGCCAAATACTTTTAAGTAAATCGGAATCACCTTCAATGTTAACAGCTGCAGAGGTAATTATTGTATCTATATAACCAGACCGAACAAGTATTTTCCATCTTTTTTTTTTATATAACTTTCTCCTATTTTTATTAATTTATTGTCACTCTGCCTGGGTATCACCATATAGCCCCCTAACCATAATCGAGTTGTCTTTTTTATTTTATATATTCTATTTGTTTTTTTTTTTTAATTGTTCATTTGTTTTCATTATTTGGGGAACAGAGTACTACGTCTAGAACAGTAGAGTCCCTCTAGGCGGACTTGGTATTTGTAAAGGCTGGTTGGCGCCCTAATACCATCATTTTTAAAGACTGTTTTACAAACGAACCCATGAGATCCCCAGTCCGAGATCACGATCCAGCTCTGCTGCAATTATAGCTTCCCAGGATAGCTGATAGCTGCCTTGTTAAATTTTTACAGAATTACCTTTAATCTTTTTTTTTTTTTGTTGTACTGAATTTCATTTTGTCTTTTTAATTTAAATAAATAACTATATTCTTTTTTTTTTATTAATTTTGGACCTTTGCTATTGATGCTCCAACATCAGGAGCATAACCATTATAACACCATTTAGATTGTGTAGGTTATAATTTTCCTCATGATGTGAGAGTCTATTCTATGATGTCTTAAAAGATAGAAGATAGGGATGCGCACGCCTCTAAGCAGGTTGGTTGGTGGCGATGTAGTTAGTCCATGTTTAGCATCAATAATGTACACTCTTTACAATATTATATGATGATTTCAATAAAGAACATCACACATTCCACTGCTCGTAAGTTTATTTTAGTACGGTTATGTAGGCATAAATCTGCTATTTAATAAAAATGAGTTGGCTTGCAGTACGCTTTTCGTCAGACGTGGGCATTGCCACGGCAGTCGTCGTACATCAGCAGTCTATGAGTATTAGTCTATAATCTGTGTTCATCAGCAAGCAGAATTACAGTCTACAGGTTGATTAGTTTTATATCAACAACCGAAGAGGATGTATCGCACCCTCTGACCTGCACCTGCACACACACGCAGTCTGTAAGGGAGTATTGATGGATGTTTGAATTTGTACTTAAATTTTAACATATAAATTAAACTTATACTTTTTAAATATAATCTATGATTTAAAGATATATATATATATATATATCATAAAGCCTGTTTACCATTTCTGGTGTAGGCCTGTTAGTCTTTATCTTTTTTTCCTTTTTTCTCTAGGCTTATACGTTTTTGCTTTACGTCACTGCGTCGCAAAACTTTCTCCATTCTTTCCTGTTGTTTGCAATCCTACTAGCTTCACTCATCGTTATTCTTCTTCTTTGTAATATCTTTTCTATTATGTCATCCCAGGTAGTTTCAGGACTTCCCCTTTTTCTTTTCTGCCCAGGTCTAGCTTCCCATACCCTTCTCACTTGTCTTTCCTGTCCCATTCTTTTCAGATGGCCCCACCATCCCAACTGCCTCTTCTCTATGTATTCGTGTATCGCCTCTATTCCTAGTTCTTTTCTTATTTCTTCATTCTTGATTCTTTCTCTCTTTGTCACTCCCTTTAGTCTCCTCATGTATTTCATTTCTACCGCTTGGACTATACTTATTTCCTTTTTATCTGTTATCCATGTCTCACATCCAAATGTCAGTATTGGTCTTATTATTGTTTTATAGACGTTTATTTTTGTTTTCCTTGTTATTTCTTTTTTCCCCACAATCGTAATGCTGATACTGTAAAACACTTTCATTGCTTTTCCTATTCGGCTGTTAATTTCTTCTTCTTGCTTTCCTGAACTAGATATTTCTACTCCCAAATATTTCCATTTCGTCACTTGCTCCAATTTTACCTTATCTACCATGATTTTTATCTCATGTTGCTCCCCGATTACCATTACTTTTGTTTTCTCTTTACACATCTCCATTCCGTTCTCTCTAAGTGTTTCATTCCATTTATTTATGCTTGTCTGCAACTCTTTCGTTAGATGCTATCACCATTATATCGTCCGCAAATGCTCCAATCTTTGCTTCAACTCTCTCTATATAATTCCATCCCACGTCAAGTCCTCTAGTTCTTTCTTTCGCTTTCCTTATTATTTTGTCCATGTAAATATTAAATAATGTTGGACTTAGTCCTCCTTCCTGTCTTAGTCCGTCTTTCGTTTTAAATTTTTTTGATTGTCTGTTTTTGACTATCACGCTATTTGAGTTTTCTTCATATATTTTTTTATTAAGCTAATCATTTTCCTGCTTATCTCTTTCTCTGCCATCATCATCCACAATCCATCTCTTCTTACTTTATCAAATGTTTTTTTAAATCTAAAAAACCCATGTATACATTTTTTTTCCTATTACTTGTTTTTTCAACTATCTGCTTAATCGTAAATATATAGTCTTGAATGCTTCTGCCTTCCCTAAATCCTGACTGTGATTCGTCCAGAGTTTTCTCTATTTTAATTTTTATTCTCTCGTTTATCATTATTTCCAACACTTTCATGTTTGTATTTAATAGAGTAATTCCTCTGTAATTATTACAATCTTTCTTAAGTATTGCTACTATCAGTGCATGCTGCCATTCTTTAGGTATTATTTGCTCTTTACATATTCTGTTATATATGTCTAGCATTACCTGCCTTCCCTCTTCACCCATATATTTTATCATGTCAGTCGTTATTGTGTCACTTCCTCGTGCTTTTCCATTCTTCAGTTGTTTTATGGTCTTTTCCAATTCCTCCATATTAAATTCCTCTTCCTCGTCTTTGCATTCCTTTCTCTCTGTATTGTCTGCTTCTCTTGTATCGTTCCTCTCTATATTGTCTGACAGCAGCTCTTCAAAGTATTGCTTCCATCTTTCCATTATTTCATCTTCCTGCTTTAATACTTTTCCTTCTTTGTTATTTATATAAGTAGCACTGTTGGTCTTTCCTTTTCTTATTGTTCTTAGTCTACTATAGAATATTTTTTTCCCTCTGCAACTTCGTTTTCTAATTTATTTCCGAATTCTGCCCATTCATTTCTTTTCGCCTCTAATACTAATTGCTTCACTATTTTCCTTTCCTCCTTGTAACACTGATACGTTTCTCTATTTTTTTTTTTTTTGTAAATATTCCTTCAATTTTGTCTTTTTTAATCTCACTCTTCTCTTGATCTCTTCTGTCCACCATGCCGTTTGTTTTATTTTCTTATATCTTTTTATTTTTCCACACACTTCCGAGCTTATTTTTAGTATCATCTTTTTGAATTCCTCCCAACTCTCTTCCAAACTTAATGCCTTCCATTTCTCATTTCTGCTCTCGATCATCCTCTTCATTTTTTCTCTATATTGCTTTGCCACCTCTCCGCCTTTTAGTCTATACGCTTTTATTTTCTCATATTTTATCTTACCTTCTTTTCTCTCTCTGTTGTCTGATTTTAGTGGTTTCTTTATTTTTGATATAACCATATAATGGTCTCTTCCCACTTCCGGGCCTCTTGATACTTTTACATCTACTATGTTCTTTCTATTTTCATTTCCTGCTACTATGTAGTCTATTATTGATTTTTCATTTTTGCTGCTTATCTCTCTAGTATACTTGTGTATATCCTTGTGCTTATAATAAGTATTTGCTATAAACATATTGTTGATTCGGCAAAACTCTATCAATCTTTTTCCGTTATCATTTAGTATTGGCTCTCCATTCTGGCCCAATATTCTGCTCTCTCTTGTTTTTCCTTTTCCCACTCTACTATTAAAATCTCCTGCAATGTATATTTCGCCTTTGGCTCTTTCTACCGTCTCTGTTAACATTTCCCAGAATTTCTCTTTGTTCTCCTTTTTGTCGTCTTCATTTGGTCCATACACACTTATTATCGTTTTAATGCTCTCATTATTATCATTATTATTTGTATGCCTTTCATTTATCATTTCTGCTCTCGATCATATTCTTCACCTTTTCTCTATATTGCTTTGTCACCTCTCCGTCTTTTAGCCTATGCGCTTTTCATAACATGATATTTTTAGTATTTCTTCTGACTTTTCTTTCACTTATTCCTGAACCCTATACTTTTTTCTCCACTGTCTGAAAGCTGCTCGTACAGGTTTTTCCCCAAACTTTCCCTTTGGAGTTGTGAGGCTGCCGCACAGAATCCGAAATCAAAGGGTGGCGCCCGAGCAAGAAGCCAATTTATCTGAAGAAATGGATTGACCGACCGATGCACGTTACAATATCAGGAGTGAAAGAATTATTAAAAGCAAATGAAGATGCCAGGAAAATGTATATTGATGATCGAGTGGAAGTGTATGAAGCTAAGATGCTTATAAATGATCATAGCGGCGAATTTGGTAAAATTAATTATCTCATTAATAAAATGGAAACAAAAATTAATCGAAAGTAATAATAATAAATATTTAAATTGAATAATTAAAATGAAATACTTCAGTAAATATCATGAACTGATGCTAATCAAATTGCTGGGGAAAAAATAGCATAAGTGGAAAAGACTCAATTAGTCAATAAATTACATACGCCAATGAGGAAACATTTGACTAGAAGGCGAACGCTTATTAAAGCGTTCAAGGGCGGCAAGTGGATCTTGCTCAAATGAATACATATGCTAAACAAAATAATCAATATAAATATTTTCTGTTGGTTTTTGATTGTTTTTCAAAATACGTCTGGACCCAACCACTAAAATGTAAAGCAAGGGGGGAAGTGTTAACAGCATTTTCAAGAACATTAGCTGCATCTAAGCGTTTTCCAATGAATTCGCACACCAATCAAGGTAAAGAATTCTATAATCGTAATTTTCAATGTTTGTTGCAACAATATAATATTGATCATTATCCAACGTATACACGAATGAAAGCCGCCATTGCTGAACGAACTATAAAGTAGCGATTGTACAAGCATTTCAGTTTAGACGGTACTCATAAATGGATTGATACTTTACCTGCTATTGTAAAAAATTATAATGAAACAAAACATAATGTAATTAAAATGAGACCGCGTGACGTTTTAGACGAAATAATTCAGCAAAAATACTGTGTATAATCATATAAAAATATTTCCGATGTCAAAATTTAATATTGGGGATGTGGTAAGCATTAGTAAAGAAAAACATGTTTTCGATAAAGGATACACACCAATTGGGACAACAGAATTATTTAGAATTACCAAAATTACATTAACCAATGTCTTGGATTGTATGTAGGAGGAATGGACGCAATGGAGTCCATTGCAATAGAACAACAGAATGGACGTATGTTGGAAAAATGATATGAATAAGCGTCCTATTCGAGGAGCATTTTATGCTTACGAGATAAAAAAAAAACTAATCAACCAAATGTTTATTTAGTAGAAAAAATATTAAAGAAAAAAGGCTACACGGTATTTGTACGATGGTTGGGTTTCAATGACCCTCATAATTGGATCGATGAGACAAATATATTATGAAGAACGCATTAGTTGATTTTTTCTTTTACAAATTGTGTTAGTACGACGTTTTTTGAATATTATTGCGTTTGAAGTGCTAGTCAAATTGATAAACAGTTGTTTGAATTACTAAACGAATTATAACGTGTAACCAATCAGAATGATTGGTGCTTTATTATAAATAAAAGATTTTCTTCAATTCATAATGAAATTTCCGTTGACGTTGGTGTTAAATATTTGTGTAAAAATACTGCATTATATTATATATACTGTATGTATAAAAATAATGCGTTATGTATTTTTTATTGTTCTTATTTATATTATGTTATAGCATGATTTGCTTAAGTATTTTATGTCTGTTTTATAGTTATTAGTGGTTGATGATTCAACCCAAAAATGATTTTTGGTTTGAATCATTGCCAAAATTTCTCTTTTGTATGTATGTCTTTCAGAGTTCAAAATTACTGTGTTATCAAAATCGAATGCCTATTTAGTTTCTTCAGTGTGGTCTTTTAATGCTGTTTTGTTTTGGTTGTCATATTTGTACCCATTCATTCATTTTTTAAATATTGACTTGCTTGTCCAATATAAACTTTGTTACAATACGAGCATAGAATTTTATATACTGCATTGCTTTTTCTATCTTTATGTGTATGTAATTTAATTTTTGTATAATACTGTTTTGTAAGATTATGTCACTTATGTGCCGCTATATTATACTATGTTATAGGTTGCATTGGAAAACGTAACCATAACGACTATAAGAGCAAACATAAAATATCAAAAATTGACATAAATATAAGCGAAACTGCAAATAACATAAGGCAACTCTTTGACGAAGATGAAATTAGCGAAACGGCCGTCAAAGTAAAGAAAGTAAATAGAAATAGAACATGATAGGAAATGCAAAAAAATGATAAGTAAAATTATAATATTAACTATCCAATATAAAAAAAATTATACCAAATATATTTTTACCAGTTACATTGTTAAGATTATTTATGCTTATTATTATAATAATATTAAAAATTTAGTTTTTTACTGGCCGCTAGAGATTAATACAATATATTTAATGTGTGCATGCTGTTAAAGGGAAAAGCCAAAATTAAAAGAAGGATCAATCCCATGTATATTTTGCAATCTGCCTGCATATTAATCCAAGACACCAAAACGGAAAAAATTACCACTTGCCCAAAGTAATTTTCTAATTACCACAAAAAAAATTCCAAGCCAATCGATTCTACTATAACATCAGGGTAATCTGCAAATAATACGATGGTTTGAATTTTACAGAGATATTGGTTGAAATGAATATTTTTTTTAACCATGATTTTTGTAATTTATTATGGTGTTAATATTAACTATATATATAGAAAAAATAAAATTTTTGATAATTAGGTATGAAGAATTTTCAGATAAATATTTTTGATTAGTTCATTGTTGGTAAATTGGTGACAAATTCAAGATAAATTTAGCAAGTTTTTTTTTTCTAGCAACCAGCAGTTTACACTTGCTACAATAAGAGTACAGATGAATTCATTGATGCACTTAATTTATTAAATGAAAACATACCAATTTGGGAACGATAGAATTATGTCGACTCGATTCTGTTGGTAAAATATGGTTGATTGCATAGCTTTTAAATAAAAGATATTCTATTAATTAAACTGATTTGTCTTACTGATAATTAGGTACTAAATAAAACACACAATATATATTTCCCTGAACTTATTAAAAAAATAACAATACATTATCAAGTACATAGACAATAAATATACATTTGTGGTGTTGCGGCACAGTGGCGTTGCGCGTTGTGGGGCAAACCAGTCTTATTTTATTTTTAATTTTATGTTATTCTTACTTTATACATATTATATTTATTTCACAGAATTTAATATAATTTTGAAACTATTTGAATTATTTTTTATTTTATTTTAATTACATTTGAATTATTAAAGCTGTTGTAAAACAACAAGAGAATTTATGGCATTCTTTAAAAATAATAACAATGACGCGACGTCACAACAAAATGCGGGTCGTATTTCACTTAGAAACGAGCTGTTTTCGACGTGACGTCACACTACTACTAAGTACTGCTACATTAACACGATTTTCTTTTTTTTTTTGGGTTCTTGAAAAAGAACATTTAGTATTTCAGTATGATTTTCTAAATTTGGTTCTTGAAAAAGAACGATTTACTTTCGTTCTTTTTCGTTGATTACATTTTAATCAAATGATTATCTCGGAAACTATTGAAGATAGACCCACCCTTCCTTAACAATTTTCGGTTTGTTTTTTAATGACCTATACGCCGGTCATATAAGCTAAAGTGTACGCCCTGTACATGCATATTTGAAATTTTCTTTAGGAAGCTGTTTCGGTTGCATATTTCATCCTTCTGTTTTATAATTTTTTTTTCTTTAACCATACCCTAATCAACGTCTCAAATTTAAATTGAATTATCTAATATGCTTTAAATATTTATTACTCCATAAATATAACACGTGTTTCGTGTAATAATAGTGTACAATTTTTTATTATTTAAAAATTTAAAAAGAAAAAAAAAATATACAATGCATTAATTGAAATATAGAATAATTTGACAACAAATCTTTTTCTTGACATTGAACCATTTGTAAAACCACCCATATCCAACTATATTATTAAAAATTAAATATGGTTCGAAATTTTAAACTATATTAACACAATTATTATTCGGACTATTTTTGTCTTTTTTGTATTTCTAAGTTTTCCAATAAATCCAATTTTAATCCATTTCCACATTGATGTAAAATTTTGACATCATTCAAATGATCATTCAAAGTAAAAACATGATTATATGAAACAATGTGGTGAGCAAAGGCTCACCACATTTATTATTATAATTGTATTATTACCTAAAGGGGTACTTAAATTTTGTGTATTTTTGTATTTATTAATAGAATAGATATGTTTTTCAACTCTTTATTGAATTTTTCTTGCTGTTTGTCCAAAATAATGTGTGTCACGACTATTTAAACAATTGCAGCAGTAAAGCAGAGGAATAAAGGAAAAGGAGAGAGAGAGAGACAGATGATAGAGAAGATCTTTAAAATAAAATTTTTAGATGTGAATAGGAATCGAACCTATAAACATTTATGGGGGTATAAGGACCTTACTACTGCACCACAAAGCCAACCGACATCCATTATGTTGGGTTGAGTATATAAATTGAATTTTGGGTTGTTCCGAACAATAATCTGTATTTTTAATATTAAATATAAAATCGTCTGAGCTCTTTAACAGGATGTTATTTGAAAGGATTATGAGGGTGAAAAGTTTTTCTATAAATGTTATAATCTGTATTAAATTTAAATTAACATATTTAGCCATATGCAAATGGCTATAAAATCAGCTTTTTTAAGATTATTATAAAATGTGATAAGGTTAATTAAATTTAGCCTATTAATTAAGGGAACGACATGATATGTATTGATGAATATTATGTTTACCAAATCAGATTCTGTTAAGCATATAGTCTTTTCCTGTCTAGTAATTTGAATCATTTTTAATTCCTCATTATTATTACCTGTTATGATTATATTCTTACTACAAATAAAACGTAAATAGTCTAATTCCATTGTACTAAAATATATATGACGAATCCACTACATATTTTAAATCAGTTGTTGTAAAACAACAAGAGAATTTATGGCATTCTTTAAAAATAATAACAATGACGCCACGTCACAACAAATTGCGGGTCGTATTTCACTTAGAAACGAGCTGTTTTCGACGTGACGTCACACTACTACTAAGTACTGCTACATTAACACGATTTTCTTTTTTTTTTTGGGTTCTTGAAAAAGAACATTTAGTATTTCAGTATGATTTTCTACATTTGGTTCTTGAAAAAGAACGATTTACTTTCAGTATGATTTTCTACATTTGGTTCTTGAAAAAGAACGATTTACTTTCAGTATGATTTTCTACATTTGGTTCTTGAAAAAGAACGATTTACTTTCAGTATGATTTTCTACATTTGCTTCTTGTAAAAGAACGACTTACTTTCAGTATGATTCTCTACATTTGGTTCTTGAAAAAGAACGATTTACTTTCACTATGATTTTCTACATTTGGTTCTTGAAAAAGAACGATTTACTTTCAGTTTGATTTTCTACATGTGGTTCTTGAAAAAGAACGATTTACTTTCAGTACGATTTTCCAGAATTTGTTCTTGAAAAAGAACGATTTGTTTACAACACTAATATCTCTTTTTTGTTTTAAAACAGAACAATAGATTTCTATCCAAATTTTCTATTTCTATTTTTCTATTATGTTCTTGAAAAAGAACGATTTTAATTTTAGCCCCATTGCTCATTTTGTTTCTGAAACAATGTTCAATTTGTTTTGAAAAGAACAGATTGGTTTGTAACCGTCGTCTAGGTGATGGTGTGATGCCGGCAAACGCAGGACCAGCTACTGCGTTCGCGCGCTGGTATTGTCGTCTTTTTATGCTCGTTACCTCTCCTCTGCCGCGCAACCCGTTTCTAATCGTAAGCTCCGCCCCGCGTCTGTCATCATGCAGAGTCAACTACATTGATTATTCTAACTCATTTTAAACAATGAATTTTCTGTTAATAATTGAAATCGATATGTAACACACGTAAAATCATGTTGCTACTCTATCTACGATTTATTGGGTCAATTTTTGACCATTTATCCATATGATAATTCTAGTTTTCAAATGAATAAAATAACATACAACGACTAAATATAACCAATGCTCTTGACCCATATAAATAATACCATTCAATTATGAACTCAAACAAACTGCAAACTATTACCAACAACATAACGGTTCAAGTTTTTTACTTAACGCAGATCTACCATATGAATTACTTTTCATATACACTACGTGAGTAAATCTGCATACATTGGAAATTTGCAAAGAAACAATACATCTGCTTTATAGTACAAGGTACATAAAATAACACATTTTTACCAGCACATAAGACTAAGGCATTGGAAAATACGGTTTACTGCTTATTAACGTGACGTCAGAGGGGTAGCCAAAGAAATCCGTCTTGACTACATAGGGCACTTGTTTTGCCGGCGATTTAAATTTCGCTGCTATATGTTGTTTTGGTTTTGTAATTACTAATAATTTTTTTGGTTACGTAGATTTAAATATGTATTTACTTTTCACACAATTTTTGTTTGTATACAATATTTACGTTAATTACTATGCACTTTTTTATCGTTTCTGAACGATGAACTCTACTTATTTTTATATGATTTTGATTGTATCTTTTTTATTGATTGATATTTTTGTTCAGTAGTGATATGTATTATAGAATAAGATTTCCACATTCTGTTCTTATCAAACTTGCATCGAAAATTGTTCAAATTTATTAATTATAAGAATTTTCCAATCACCACTTCGATTAAATTCACGCTTGAGAGAGGGCCCATCAATATACGTTTAATGGTGGTTCAGTACTCAATGCGTCCTATTTATTATGTATATGGGAATGGAACATTCAAGAAGACAGTATATAGTTTTACAGTGACTAATTTAAAGTGTTTCTACACAAGTGTATCTCAACAATCATATCTCACAACCAATCACTCACGTGTCTCAAGCATAAGCTCTCTCTCTCTCGCGACAGTAAAGTTACTTACGTGTCGACAAGTATAATTCTAACTCTCGCGACAGTAAAGTTACTTACCTGTCCTCAAGTGATAAAATAAATCACTACACTCCATCGCGACAGTAAAAGAAATCTACTGATGGGGAACAAGATTAGAACTGTAAAGTTTATATTCACGGCAAAAGACTTTCTCTCACTACATGAATCTGAGGTGGTTGTTTTGTATTTACATCAAAGTTGTATTATTTCAATCATTGTAAATAATCTCAACCAGTGTTGTAAATAAATGTACATAGTTCAAATTTGGTTTTTTTTGTTGGTGAATTCCAATTGAGTCAGCACCTATCTATTTCTCTAGTTCCGGTAAGAGCCATCACTATTAGCCGAGGCTAGAACATCAGTGTTTCCAATTCACATTCTTCCAATTCGAGGGTATTATTTAACTTTATAAAAGGTCTAATGTTTAGTCGATCGTCAATCATTCAGTTATTTTAGAAAATCTCGTATATCCAATACACATTAGTGTTTCCTATTTAAATGCTTCAAAATAAGAGGGCATTATTTAATTTTACAAAAGGCCTAATGTTTAGCCGAACATCAATCGTTCTTTATTGTATTTAATAATAATAAAGGTTCTGCTTCATGACAAACCGATGTTTATCAATTTGATCAGCACTTACAACATATTTCTTTTAAGGAGTTTTAGAATGCGTGCAATGATAATCTGTAATTTTAATATAAAATCACCCCAACTCTTTAACAGGATGTTAATTGTATTAAAGGATTATAAGGATGAAAAATGTTTCTAAAAATGTTATAATCTCTATTGTATATTTAGCAAAATATAAAATCAGACCGATTTTCCATTAAAGATTTAAAGGATTTCTTATTAAAGGGACTATGATTTTTGCTAGTGGTGGTGGTGATACCTGCATCAGGTATTTAAGCAGTATGCTTATAGTAATGTTATAGTAATCTACTACAAAGAATTAAATTTCTGATTGCTTGTAATATTATAAAGTTAATAGTATTGTTTTCAATTGTATAAGTGTGCATATAGTGATCATGGAAAGTGCAAATAATTTAAGCAGTGATATAGTAAATATACTTTCAAAAGCTGTACCATTGTTACAAGAAAGTTCCAGTCTAGAAAGGAGCACATGGATCCAGAAAATCAACAAAAGTATCCGAGGCATCATGAAAATCATGCGCGAGAAGCAACCAGTAAGTGTTTGTAATAAGCTTTCTAATAATTTAAGCCACTTAAGAAGATTTCGTCTTACATTAAAAAATAATAATTACCAGACTCACCCTGGTGGTAATTTGCGAGCTTCTAAGAGAAGTGATAGAATAATTTGGGACGATCTAAAATCTGCATTCAACAACCGTATCAGAACAGGCATCATTTATAACATAAGACACACAGATGCCACAGAATTTTTAAAAGATTCATTTTAACTTTTTAAGAGACGTATAAATAATATATTAAAGTTAATATATTAAAAAATTTAAATTTTAAAAGTAAACACCTGTTTATGGGCTCAATATATCGCCATCAAAGAAAATATAGAAATTTTTGAATATAAGTATTTTCATACCAGAAATAAAAAAATTGATAGTGGCACGGATTTAGTAAACTGGTTTCAAAATAACATCATTGACCAAATACTACATAAAATGGGTGAATTTCAAGAACGTGATAGTGGTTGGGCCTTGAAGGCAATAGTTAATTTACAAATTAATATAATTAAATATGAATTCGGTCTTGCTGCTTCATCCTATATTAAATTACCTAAAGAAATTTCTAATAAAAAGGCGTGTCTTAATATAAAAAATTATGATAATTCATGTTTTTATTGGAGCGTTATAGCAGGACTTTATCCTGCTACCAGTCACTCAGATCGAATTTCCCCGTATTCACATTATTTAAATTTATTAAAAACAGATGGCTTACAATTACTAATTTCTATAAAGCAAATAAGTATATTTGAAAAACTTAGTAACATTTCAGTAAACTTTTATGGGTTAGAGTTACATGAAAACACTGAAAAACAAAAAAATTATATAACAGTACCTTGCAGAATAACGGACACCAAATTAGAAAAACATGTGAATTTATTGTACATAAAAAATAAATATTATCCTAAAATAAATGATTACTCTCCGTTACCCGATGATAACACGGAAGATGAGAAGCTTAAGTATCACTATTGCCTTATAAAAAATATGTCTAGGCTCATATTAAAACAGATTCATCATCGTAAAATTTCTGTTTGCGATAGGGCCCTTAATTATTTTCTAACTCAGGAAAAACTAAACAATCATCTCATTTTATGTGAATAACTAAAATTCTGCAAAATATCTTTTCCAAGTTATGATTACGTAGAGTTCAAAAATATTGTATATAGGCAAAAAGCACCTTTCGTAATTTATTTAGATTTTGAATGTGTCCTAGAGAAAATGGATATTTCACGCTGTTAAGGTTTCTCAAATATAATTTAGATTTAGAGATAAGGTTTTTCGTCAACTTTCTATTTTTTTTTTGCTATTTCGATTATTATATTTCTGGGTAGGGGTACGACAGGCAATTAGTCGTTTATATTGAAAAGGTTTAATCGATTTATTAGGGTGATAAAAATGAAATCTATTGACTTTATATTAGTTTCTCTTATATTGTATTTTTTCTATATTTTTTCTTGTAATTTTATCTTAAATGTTACTGAGAAGTCCCTGCCTAGTATTTGGTCAAAAAAAAAAGATACATCCCACCTTCTATGGCCAAATTAAGGGTATGAGAAAAGTACAATTTAGTACGACTCGTCTCTCTGCTAAGAAAGGGCTCTGCTGTGAGTGGGTGGACTCTCTGTCTCTAACATTTTTACTTTGCCTACTCATCACTAAACCTCTCCTTCAACTCTAATAAGTTAAATATAAGTTCTCTGTAAATAAGTTAAAGTGCAAATTACTAGCCAAATAGATGCTAATTATTGGTAATAGTTAAGGTGTTATAATAAATAAATTTAAGTGAAACTTTGGTATTGAACCAGTACATTTATTTCTACATTATAATACACTGAAGTATTACCACCACACCAAAAAGAAGAAAGGATTTAGGTATTTCCAAGTCCAACTGATTTACAACAGTTACAAGTTGTAACCCTTGAAGTGTGTGAACAAGGAACTAAACTTATCGCATCACACGCAATAAAAGTCAAATTTGTTATCAACAGCATACGCCATTTAGTGTAGGGTATTATATAAAATATGCTTATGATCTATCACTTTGCTACTACGACTTTTATCGAGGAGAAAATTGTGTAGGATGGATAGTAAATCAGTTAGAGTTATTAACAAACAAGATTGAACAAAAGATTAAATCATCTGTGTCTATGTCTAGTGGGCTAGATATCGAAGCAGCAAAACATTGTCACATTTGTGAGAAACCGTTTTTAATTAATGATAGAATTGCCAAAGGTAACAGGTCATTATAATGACCATATACGTGGTCTAGCTCATGCAGCCTGTAACTTAAATTGGAAAAAATTATTTGTAGTACCAATAATTTGCCATAACCTTTCAAATTATGATAGTCATTTCCTAGTTAAAGAAATATGTAAAATGGGAACCATTCCATTATTACCAGTAAATAAAGAAAAATACATTTCATTTACTCAGCATTATCCTAACAGTACTGTTCGATATTGTTTCATAGATTCATACAGGTTTTTAAACACTTCACTGTCTGAATTAGTATCCACCCTACAAATAAATGAATTAAATATTCTAAACCATGAATTCCGTAATTTAGATGCGGAATCTTTTAAACTGCTATCTAGGAAAGGTGTTTTTTGCTATGATTATGTAGATAATTTAAGTAAACTAAATGAAACGGAACTACCAGCTAAAGAATTACTTTATAATAAGCTGACTAAATCACATATAAGTAAGGCCGATTTTGATCATGCAAAAGTAATTTGGAAAAGATTCAATATTACTAATTTAGGCGAATATAGTGACTTATACTTGAAAACAGATGTTCTCTTGCTGGCTGATATATTTGAAAACTTTAGAAGTAAGTGTAAGTGTACCCAAGCAACTGGGTATGCTTGGAATTGCATGTTGAAAATAACAAAGTGTAGACTTAAGCTTCTCAAAGATATAGATCAACTTTTATTTATAGAAAAAGGTCTAAGAAGAGGTATTTCTATGTGTTCTAATAGATACTCCGCGGCAAACAACAAATATATGAAGAATTTTGACATTACAAAGCCATCTAAATATTTATTATATTTAGATGCCAATAACCTATGGTTGGGCCATGTCTCAGTATCTACCTTACGATAATTTTGCTTGGCTAAATAATGTAAATGAGGTAGATATTATGAAGTTTCCTGATGATTCCGATAGTGGTTATATTCTAGAGGTAGACTTAAAATATCCAATGTCGCTGCATGACAAACATAAAGATCTGCCGTTCTGTCCAGATCACGAGCCACCACCATGTTCTAAATCTGTTAAGTTACTGAATACAGTGACTAATAAAAAAAATTATATTATACATTACCGAAATTTAAAACAAGCCTTGCAGAACGGTCTGGTCTTGACTAAAATTCATAAAATATTACAATTTAGCCAAGAACCATGGCTCCAACCATATATAGATTTGAATACTAAATACCGAGAACAAGCTAAAACAGATTTTGAGAAACATTTGTTCAAATTAATGAACAATGCCGTATTCGGAAAACCAATAAAAAACATAGGAATATCAAGATTATGAAAAAATAGGAAGGCCGTTAAGGTGCTAAAAATCTAATATCGAGCCCATTATTCCATAGCCATAAAATATTTGATGAAAGTTTAGTGGCTATAGAGCTAAACTAATCACATATGGTGTTTAACAAATCGGTTTATATAGGAATGTGTATTATAGACATATCTAAAATTCTTATGTATGACTTTCATTATAATTTTATATTAAAAGAGATTTCACCAAATAAAAATTGCAAATTAATGTACATGGATACAGATAGCTTCATATATGAAATCATATCTAATGATGCATACGTTCCATACGTTCTTATAACCATAATTTATTTAGTGTAGAAGAAATTAAACTAGTTCTTAATTCATTTGATGATAACGGTATTTGATTGAAAACAGTACAGGCACGCTTTATTGGGGTCACTATAAAATTCGATCTAATTAACGACAATAGCAATGTTATGTGTATAATTTGTATCTCAAATGTATGGTAGTATTACTAAACATCGGTAAATTTATTCATTTGTAGTAGAATACTTTAAAATAGATAATTAGAAATATATTTTAGGAATAGGTATATAATATATATGTATGGACTTTCTCATTTTTTATGTTTAAAATTACTTATGTGTAAAATTACTTTTACTTAAACCTTGTGTGTTTTAAATAAATGAGAATTACGGTTTGTCTGTGTCGTTTGTTATACTTAACATCACTATACAATGTACACTACCAACTAAGCTGACACTTTTCAAGTTCAAACGAGTTCAGATCTGTTGAAAGACGAAGGTAAGAAAGTAGGTAAAATAAATAACTTATAGTTAGGCAAGTAATAAATTAAAATAACTAATTCCGTAATAAACTTATTATTTTCTATTATAAACCGATATAAAAATATAATAAATACAAAAACATTCAAATATATCGATTTAAAATAATTTCTTCACATATGGAACAGTTAATCTTATGTGTATGTAGAGGGCCATCAATTACATCGCAATCATCATCATCTTCATTTGTACGATGTTCCCAACAACTTTTCGTTGTAGGATCGATAACGTGTGATTTGAAAGAAAGCCCTATTTCCATTTGTCTTTTAGCTTTCATTGTATTTACAACTAGCCAAGATGCAGCTTTTTAACCAAAACTAGAATCTTTTGAATTCACTCGTTCTCAATCACGATCTTCTAATTCTTTGTCCGCCTTATGTCTATCAGATAATGCAGAACTAGAGTTGTATGCGAGGTCGTGTTGCTTGCAAGCTGCATCTAATGAGTTGATTCCAAGATCACCACGTGACAGGCGCTTCTGGATTCGCGTGCCAGGTCCACACCACTGATGATGAGGGAGATTGGCCTCAAAGGCAAGTTTGTCAATTAATGAATTTACTATACCCGCACCTCTGTAGTGAATAGGTTTCATATTACTAGACCGTATAAGCAAAATTAATTCATTTATATAGCCAATTCGTTTTCATCTCCATAATAGTTACAAAAATGCGTTTAGTAAGACAAGATCTTAAACCTGTCATCGAGAATTGGGACTTTGATGATTCGACATCTAAAACATATATACACAGTGAATTACTACCCAATTACTTTCGCGACATTTTCAGTTGTCTGAGCGTGTGCGGCCAAACAAATTCACTCTTAGTTTGTTATTTGATCGAAATGGATTAAAATTTGCTAATATCTATCATTATTCAAAATCTCTTTATCAGCCTAAGTATAAATTATTGGAAAATGTATTGCAGCAAGTTAAAGAAATAAAATATTTCCCATATAAAGATAATGAATTAGTTATTGATCCTGATGAAGCTAAAGAAAACTCTGTATTTATATTCGACGATGATTCATGTGATAAGCAGGATAAAATTACGACATATTTTTCAATGAGACGACACAAATCTATAAACGTAGCATATTTATGTCAAACTTATTCCAAAATCCCTAAACTATTAATAAGAGACAATTGTAATGTGACTGTACTTTTTAAACAAGACGATATTAACTTAAAACATATTTTTGGTGAACATGTCACACCAGATATATCGTACAATTATTTTAAAAACATGTGTTAACAATGTTGGAATAGTAATAAATTTAAACCATTAGTAATTGTGAAAGAATTCGAATTAAGTAATCGTCGACATCGATATGGCTCTGATGTATATATAAAGGTTCATGAATAGTTTTATTTGCAAAAAACAGTTCTTTTTATAATCATGAAGCTTCTAGATAGGGACTTTATAGTTTATTATTTTATAAAGATCCTAAAAATTATACTAGTAAAGATCTCGAGGAATTTGATCGCACATTAGATGACACTAATCTATACAGCAAGGGTTACTCTTCTCAAGGCAGAATAGTTGGAGTTAGGAATCAGAAATATCGACGTATTATTCGTCCATTGTTGATAAAGTAAGGTGGAAACTATAATATGGTCTATAATTCCAAGCCAATAGAATATGTTTATTGGGATGATATTAATGAACTAGTAGATTACGATTGCTATACGCATCGCAAGAAGCAAGCAATTCTTCTCATAGTAACGAGATTGCGTCAATTATTGAAGAATTAAAAGAAGCAAAAGTTATATAAATATATTACCATGCATAAGTATTATTATTTAGTTAAACAACGGTGGTGAGTATAGATAAGTTTGGACGTTCGTCCGATAAATATTCACATTATCTGATTTCTTTCTTCCTCGCCTACTTCCTCATCATTATTTTCATTCACATATAATGGTGATTTTGATATTGGAGGTTTAAAAATATGTAACGTTAATTTACCCACTCAAGATGATGACGTTGCTAATAAAAAATATGTGGATGGTTCATGCGGACCAATAATGAATTTTTATTTAATGCTACAGCAAGATGTGGCTAAAAGTGAAGAAAATAATAGACAGCGATTAATAGATATATCTAATAGAATTAATGATTTAATCAATACTTTTGAGACAAAAATTATAGAATTATCGGCATATTTGATAGCAGTACAGCTGGATCTAATAACACGATTGAAGATATAATTAAAACATTAGATAAGGTTCAGTTGGATATATTTAGTAATCGCGACAAGATATAAAGTATTAATTATTTCTAAGCTGATAAACACACACGTCTAGACTGAAAGTAGTTTGCTAAGATTCTAGACACCTGTTATATAATATTTAAAGTGATAAAGCGCTAAATGACATCGAAAGAAAAAAATCAGGTTGTTAATGAATTACATAAACGAATAAGATAGAATTTTCAGATGAGACGTACAATTATTAAAGGGTTAGACGACTTATGGCAAGCAGATCTTGCTCAAATGGATACATATGGAAAAGAAAATAATCAGTTTAAATCCTTTCTGCTTGTTATTGATTGTTTTTCTAAATACAATTTGATCTTTGACTCAGTGAAATAAAACATCAAAATCTAGCTCTAATTTTATTGTCTTTTCTTTACTTATATTGTCTATAACAAGTTTCACCCTCTAGGGCATCTTCAGATAGATTACAATAATAAATATGACTAATTATTTATGTGTAGATCGAAACTGGAGGGTTGACCTAACTCTTAACATTATAATTAAGTTAGCTGTTGTTTCCCTATCTGTACTACCTATCTAAGTATTATATACTAAATTTTTGACAATAACTGGCAAAATTTAAATCCACTTGTGCCCTCCATTTAAACTAAAATATTTATATTATCGCTCTTTTATGGTACGAATTGTTCGTTCAGCAATCGCTGCTTTCATTCGGGAATATGTTGAATAGGGATTAATTTTGTATTGTTTAAGCAAATAAATGAAAATGACTATTGTAGAATTCTTTGCTTTGATCAATCTGTAAATTTTTAGGGGTACGCTTTGAGGTAGTTAATATTTAAAAAAACGCTACCACCACCGAATCGCTAGATTTATCTTTTAGCGGTTCGGCCCAAATATATTTAGATAAACAATCAATAACAACCAATAAGATGGAATTTTCAGCGAAGACATACAATTATTAAAAGTTAGACGATTTATGGCAAGCAGGATTTGCTCAAATGGATACATATGCAAAAGAAAATAACCAGTTTAAATATTTTATGCTGGTTATTGATTGTTTTTCTAAATATATTTGAGCCGAACCGCTAAAAAATAAATTTGGGGATTCGGTGGTGGAAGCGTTTTTTAAAATATTATCTACCTCAAAGCGTAGCCTTAAAAATTTACAAACTGATCAAGGGAAAGAATTCTACAATCGTCATTTTCAAGATTTGCTTAAACAATACAAAATTAATCACTATTCAGCATATTCGCGAATGAAAGCAGCCATTGCTAAACGAACAATTCGTACTATAAAAGAACGACTGTATAAATATTTGAGTTTAAATTAAAGGCACAAGTGGATTTAAATTTTACCAGTTATTGTCAAAAATTATAATGAAGCAAAACCTAGTACAATTAAAATGAAGCCATGTGATGTTGTTGGTGAGACAATTGAGAAAAACTTGTTGGATACAATCTATAACCATATGAAAATCTTTCCGGGATCGAAATTAAATGTTGGCGATATGGCAGGCATCAGTAAAGAAAAGCATGTTTTCGATAAGGGGTACATACCTAACTGGACCACCGAACTATTTAAAATTATCAAAATCAATTACACCAATCCTGTGACGTATTTGTTGGAAGATTTAAATAAACAACCAATAAAGGGATCTTTCGATAGTTATGAATTGCAGCAGACAAAGCAACCAGATATCCATTTAGTTGAGAAAGTGTTAAAGAAAATAGGCAACATGGTATATGTAAAATGGCTTGGTTTTGATAATTCTCATAATAGCTGGATTCATAAGACAAATATGCTATGAAAAAAAATTAGTTGTTGTACAAAAATTGTATAAACATGACGCTTTCTGAAAATAAATGCGTTTTAAGTGTTGATCAAATTGATAAAGATCTGTTTGAACTATTAAACAAGTTTGAACATGATATTAGTGAAAAAACTGAAGCAAAACCTTTATAATTAAATACAAGATTTTCTACAATAAGTGATAAAATATAAATTGATGTTGGATTAAATATGGCCATGGACTTTAGACCTTCTATAAAGTTAAATAATACCCTCGAATTGGAAGAATTTGAATGGCATACACTGCTTTTAAATATGTATCGGATTCGTCATATATATTTTAGTACAATGGAATCAGACTATTTACGTTTTATGTATTGTAAGAATATAATCATAACAGCTAATAATAATAAAAAATTAAAAATGATTCAAATTACTAGACAGAAAAAGACTGTATGCTTAACAGAATCTGATTTGGTTAACATAATATTCATCAATACATATCATGTCGTTCCCTTAATTAATAGGCTAAATTTAATTGACTTTATCACATTTTATAAAAGCTGATTTTATAGCCATTTGCATATGGCTAAATATGTTAATTTAAATTTAATACAGATTATAACATTTATAGAAAAACTTTTCACCCTCATAATCCTTTCAAGTAACATCCTGTTAAAGATCTCAGACGATTTTATATTTTATATTAAAAATACAGATTATTGTTCGGAACAACCCAAAATTCAATTTATATACTCAACCCAACATAATGGATGTCGGTTGGCTTTGTGGTGCAGTGGTAAGGTCCTTATACCCCCATAAAAGTTTATAGGTTCGATTCCTATTCACATCTAAAAATTTTATTTTAAAGATCTTTTCTATCATCTGCCTCTCTCTCTCTCTCCCTTTCCTTTACTCCTCTGCTTTACTGCTGTAATCACGAGGTGTGCTTTACCACATTAAGGATAGGTGTAAGGACGCCTATTATGACTGCGCCCCGACGGCATCTTTATACTTATCCATGTGGTAAGCACGCCTCACAAGCCTTCACCTTTTTTCAAATTCTTGACAATATCCGATGCTACCGACATCTACCCACACAACACCTAACTTCAAACATTACATCAAAAGATACCTTGGAAAACACATTGAAACTTGGCGCCACATTTCAAAAATATATATGACATTTCATTGACGCAAAAAAATATGAGACTGATAATTGACACAAAGCGCCATCTAACATAAAAATTTACACCCAGCGCCACCTAGCGGACAACACACGAAACTCAATGACATACAAATGGGGCCCCGCGATTGTGGTGCCCTTTGGTGGTGAAATTTTGAACCAGTGGCCTAGTTCTGCTGTTGTATATCTACTAATGAAATTTAGCTCTTTTTGAAAATTTTCTGGATTTAATGGCAAGTTAAACAATCAGTAGAATAGACCATTTAAAGTTGCAAATTTATGACATTATGGTGAGAAGTATATTGAATAATGTTATCTCTACATGTTGGTTCTCTACAAAATTTGAAAGTTAGGTTTATTGTTACTTTCTAAAATTAACAGATCTAAAAATGGTAATTGATTATTATTTTCTTTTTCTATGGTAAATTTAATGTTATGTAACGTATTTGAAAATTTTAAAAAATAGTTTAAATTGTTATTCCTTTTCCATATAATAAAAACATCGTCAAACAAGACATACCGTCTTTAAAATAATATTTCATTAGAGAAATTATTTAAAATCTTCATTTCAATATTTTCCTTAAAAATTTCAGTTCATAATGGTGACAAGGGAGATCTCATAGCTAGACCTGTTTTTTGTCTATAGAATTTATCGTTAAACTTAAAGGCATTTTGATTTAATGAAGAAATAAGTAGTTGTTTTTGAATTAATCGTTTTTAATGCACTTCGTGTCTCCTCTTATAGATCTCCATAATTAAAGTATTTTGTATCAGCATGGGAGTCAACGCTAACGGAAACGCAAACGTTGAGTGAATTAACATCAGGATTATCAATAGAAAAAAACCAGGATGAATCAGACAAAAAATAAAAATACTACGAACAATGCATTGATCGGACGTGTGAAAGAAGACTGCCGCGTGAAAGAAAAACAATTTAAAGTAGTTGTGTAATATGTTATGTGTGTAATAAATGATTTATTTAAAAGCATGGAATAAGAAACTATGCATACTTACTAAATTGCTCTGTATGTACCACAATTAAAAATTAATTTATTTTCAGTAGGTAAAGTCATTGATAGAAACATGTCGATGTTTACCCGACTAAAATAGGGTAAAACAGTTACAACTATGGAGAACTACAATAAGTAGAATCAACCTAACAAAAGTCAAAAGATTTACGGGTCAGAAAATATCTTGTGTCACCAGAGAGATTCGTGTATTAGGCGGTGATTGTCAGATCAGTGACGGGATTTGTTATTGTTTCGTTTTCAAATTATTTTAAAATTTGTAAAGGTTTAAATCGGCCACTAGGAAAATCTTTTTTGTTTGGTAGATAATCATTTATACTTTATTTTAATAATTTAATTACATTCAACCCTCGATACGCACCTGGCGTCATTTGTCGCTTTCAACCCTTTTTAGATGGCGCACGAGTGAATCGATGATGATCGACGGGAGTTTTTTTTTTTAAGAAGGAGAGTAGCTACGATCGTGAACTTAAACTATTCATTTTGGGGAAGTTTTTTTAAATTAGCCGGCGGGTAGATTTTTTTCGCAACAAGTCGGGAAGACTTCTTGACTTCGGGTCCAGGCAGAAGATGCTGAGGGCGGTTACGTCGCGCGAAGAGTCGCAACACCCAAACGAGGATTCTGTAATCTGCTCCCAGGTATTGACGTCGAGTGGCAGAGATAACTGCCACTCACAGACGGTGCCCATTTTTGGAGGATCTCGTGCCTGAATTCTGGTCCTGGAGGTTCAGTGGAGTCCCGAAGAGGAGTGGAGACTACAAGCTGCTGTTTTGACGACACAATAAGCCACCACCATCTAGTATACTGCAGAACAACGAGTATTTTCTTTTATTATTCAACAAATATTTGCAAACTTTTCCTTATCTTTTCTTTATATATATAATTAGTGCTTTATTTTCAGTTTATTGTCACTAACCTGGCTATCACCATGTATCCCGGCAAATCACGAGTTTTCTTATTTTTTGAATTATATATATTCTGTTTGTTTTTATTTTTAACATTCATTTATTTTCTTTATTGTCGGAACCCAGCGTTGTAGCAGAGTTCTATGGTTAGATGGTTTTCCAGCTGGACTTGGTACACGTATAGGCTGGATGGCGACCTAATACCGACATTTTTAAGTATCTTTCTATAAACGAACCCACGAAACACCCAGTCGGTGATCACGATCCAGTCCTGCCGCAATCAGCTGGTTAGAACGAGTAAGGCTTGATGGCGCCCTAATTACCATCAATTTTTTTTATATTTCGTTCTAGTGAAGAACTAATCCACAAAACACCAAGTCGGTGAACTAATCCAGCTCTGCTGCAGTTCATTGGTTCCCAACCTACATTTGTTTCTATCTCTATTTAGATTTTTCTATTTTTTATGTCATTGTGCTAAATTTGTAAATTTACTTTTGACTGTTTAATTCAAATAAATAACTTGTATGTAAATAGGAATGTATTTCTATTTTTTGTATTTTGTATTAACTTAGCGCCTACGCTACTGATGCTCTATCAGTTGTAGCATCATTAACACATTGTGCATAATGAGCATTAACATCATTTGGATTGTGATACACTAGATGTAATAGATGATGAAGAGAACATAGAAGAACAATATTCAGATAGTTTGAATAAAGAAGAAGTTCCAGAGGAAGCAGATATTCCAGTAAAATAATTGGAAGTAACTATAAATGGTAGAGTAGTGAAGCGTCCTGATTCGTTGCAAGATTTTTCATTTAGTAATATTTCAATTGCAGATAATGGCATCTCTTATGACGAAGAGGTTATTGGTGAAGACGCTGATATATGGAAAACAGCGACGGATGATGATTTAAGGATGCTAATCATATAAATATAATTCACTGTACCGTGGTTATTTATTTGTCTGTCAGTCTGTCCTACGGGCAAGCCGCACTGCATGCCACACATCGCTCACCAGCCATGAGCGAACCAGTTGTCTGCTAGCATTCGACAGCGAAGCACAGATACAGTAAAAGCAAATTACAAGAGGTAACTACCGTTATGCCACTGATAGCGGCATAGCCGTCTCAGAGACAGTCGTAGAAGTATGAGTTTTACCTTATTTATTATTCATTACCTTTTCTTCATTGCTTCATATATAATTAATTATTGAACTATTTATTCATGGTGGAAGTATTACCGCGTTACTCTTATTAAATGTTAAGAAAGAACATAAAACCAATAAGTACTAACAGTGAAACCAAAAATACCCGCCATGAATTAGAATTTAGGCAGCTGTAAGTTTGGTTTGATTATGAGTTCTGCCTTAGAGAACATTCTGAGTTATAACGGGTTGTGTTTGGTTCGATGGTGAGTTCTGTATTATAAAAGATATAAGATTATAATTGTTTAGATTGATCGTAAGTTCAGCCTTACAAATATCGATAATTTAAAGCAAATGAATGTTGCCACATTGCCAATTTTCTATTATTTTCATTTTACGTTAAATTAGTAAATTCACCTATGGTTAGTGGTAGTTAGATAAAAAATTATGAGTTTAACGACATAAAAATTTGCTACGTTCAAAATTTTCCATTTTTCTGATTTTACATTAAAATTGTGAAATTCACGTATGGTTAGTAGTGACTTGATAAGAAATTATGAATTTAATGGAATACATATTCGCGACGTTGCCAATTTTCTGTTTTTATAATTTTACGTTAAAATTATAAACTTCATTTATGGTTAGTGAAAATTATGGTTCGGTTGCGAGTTCTGCCTTATGGAGAATTCCAATTTATAACTCAACCCAGACGAAGTCGGGTACTTTAACTATGCTCCCATTGCCTAGGTTAAAGAGTATTAGACGAAGGTATAGTACGCCATAGATGAAATCTTTGGAATATTAAATATAGTTAATATAATTAAAAAATTTATACGGTTATTTTTGCGGTGCTAATCCGGAATAAATTCTAGTACTCATAGTATTCAGCCCGGCAAATCCCCCCGGACGAATTCGGGTACGTCAGCTAGTAAAACGTAAAACTTAGAAGTTGCAAATTAAATGCTTTTAGTTGTTAATGAACTACATAAACCAATAAGATGGAATTTTCAGAAGAGACATACAATTATTAAAGGGTTAGACGATTTATGGCAAGCAGATCTTGCTCAAGTGGATACATATGCAAAAGAAAATAACAATTTTAAATATTTTCTGCTTGTTATTGATTGTTTTTCTAAATATATTTGGGCTGATCCGCTAAAAAATAAATCCGGTGATTCGGTGGTGGAAGAGTTTTTTAAAATATTAACTACCTCAAAGCGTAGCTCTAAAAATTTACAGACTGATCAAGGCAAAGAATTCTAAAATCGTCATTTTCAAGATTTGCTTAAACAATAAAAAATTAATCACTATGCAACATATTCGCGAATGAAAACAGCCATTACTATTAAAGCCATTACCAACATTACTATCAATGTAGTGCAAATTTAAATTAAAAGTTTTCCAGGTGGACGTTATAAGTGCTTTTTTGCAGGCAGACATTGTCAAAACGGTTTATATATCGTTACCATGGAAGAATAAAACTAATTGTTCAACAGTGTGTAACTTAAGTAAGTCAGTTTATGGCTTGAAAAGATCTCCAAAGCGCTGGAATAATAAATTACGTTAGATTTAGATTTGCCAAGATCCGAAAGTGACTTTTGCTTTTATTTTAAATTTTCGAAGAGCTGTCACACATTAATGAGGCCGGTTTTGACCATGCAAAAATAATTATGGAGATTCAATATTAAAAATTAAATTAGTTATTAATATTTATTATGTTATTATTTATATTATTATCATTATTGAAATTATTAATAAATAATAGTATCATTTTAATATTATTATTTATTATTTATATTATTTGTGTTTTAATTTTATTACAGGATTATAAAGATTCTGAATACTTGAAAAGAATTTATTTCCTGTTTTGTAAACGTTTCAAGGTATTACAATGATATTAAAGGTATTACATATTCACCATGGTTTATTAATTCAAGAAATTTCAAAAATCAAGCACACTTAAAAAATCAACAATTAAAAAATTAACCAAATTGAAAATACACCTACACTAATTACATGTTACATTATTAAATATTATCTTTTTATTTTTATCTTTCATAACTAATATTTAATCTTATTGAATTATTGATACACTTAGCACAAACTAAAATTCTTAACTGTTACGATAACATACATTTGGATATCCAAAAAACAGTTACATTACCACTATTTTTTAATAATTACTTTTTCCATCTTGAATTTCTTAATTATACATTGAAAAATTCTTTTTTTATTATTTTTTCCAATGTGGCTGCTACTCATCTATTGCTTTATTTTTAACGTCACAATTTTACTATTTTATTCTAGTAAAATGCTGGTATATAACACAGAGAAGCTGTGTTATATCACACAGCTTCGCGGCGTGTACTGGTAGGTTTTTGAATATCCACGATTCGTACAATGCCGTCGGTACCGGGGTATAGTTTCACAACACGGGCTAAAGGCCAATATCGAGGAGGATCAGTATTGCGCTTAATTAGCATGATGTCGCTGACTAAGGGGGCATATTATTTGACGAATTTCTTTTGGGATGTCTCATTAAACTGTCGAGGTATTCATGCCTACATCTCTTCCAGAAAATATTCGTAAGATGCTGAAGCAGCTCTTGGCGTTGGTGTAATAATGAACTTGGCACTTTGATTGGTACTAGATGGGGAAATTGGGATACCGGTTCACCACTGAATAAGTGTGCCGGGGTCAGTGGAACGAGAGAGTCGGTGAATGAAACATGGATTAAGGGCCATGAATTTAAAATTAATTCGAAGGTACAGAGAGCAGTTCAAAACTCTTCAATAGTTAGAGTGATCCAATTGAAAGTACGGACAAGATGTCGGTGCACTGATTTCACTGCGGATTCCCAAATCCCTCCAAAATGCTGGGGATAAGGGGGAAATTGATTCCCGTTTCATGAAAGTGTTGGCGAGGGAAGCTTTTACATCTGGAGATGTTAAGGATGATGCGAATTGGTAGTGAAATTCCCGTATTTGCATCCAATAACATTCCTGCCGTTCAAACTAATTATTTTGTCATATTTTCCGCGACCCACAATGAAACGAGGCAGACCCAAAATTAAAGATTCCACCGACAAACTCATGATCAATTCCGAGTAGATCCTTTCGTGGAACAGCACACTAACAGCTGTTAGTGTAAAAAATCCTGCTAAAGGCAGCAGTATAGGCTTTGAGCGTTAGACGACCCGGACCATGGTATGGCCGTAGAAGCATTAGTCCAGCGAAATGGATTCCGGTGACTTAAAATGGTTTAGTTTGGTTTACCCGGTATGCAGGTAGGGTGTCCATAGGCGGAGCATATGTTTCAGCATTGTATCGAGCAAAACGAACACAATGTCTTAAAATTCGTCCTGCTGATTTACGAAAGTCGATGATCCAGAGTCTTGATCTGATCTGAATTCAAAATAGCTCGAGACCCCCATGAAATGATTCTAAGTGAGTTTTACTAATGATTAAATTACTAAATCTGCCGTTCGGCAGCCCAATAGGATGGGGATTGAAAGATGGGTTAAATTGGTTTTCCATCCGGCCACCCACCAGTAGTCGTCCAGTTGAATCCAAGAAAGATTGAGAATCTGCAAAACGCCAGATTCGGAGACGCGCCGGCCCGCTGTGAGACGATCAATTTCATCAGAAAATTGAGTAGCTTGAATGTGACGAATAATGGTATTTAAAGCTCGTTTTATCTCGGTGGAGTCCAGCTCTAACATTGTATAAATGGTCGTTCGACGGCTAGTTAGTGTGAAAATATAACATACAGTATGTCATAACCGACAAAGAGAAGAATCTATTGACAAAGTCTCTCCAGAAATCATTGCAACTGTGAATGGAGTTGATTAGAAGTCGATGGACGACAGCTTCCTCATCTGTGGAATATGTTTCAGACTCAATTAGTCAGTGAAGCAAAACGGGACCATTCCCCAACACTGCGGATCTTAACAACTCGGCCGGCAACACACCTCGCGTCACTATGTCGGCTGGATTGTCTTTGGATTTCACATATATCCATCGTGTATATGGGCAAAGTGATTGCATCTGTCCAAAACGCAAGTAGAATCTGACCACAACGTTATGGGCACGCCGGAGGACTCATTTTTTATATAGTTCATCTTTGCCAACAGATGTGCGGCACACAATTCGAGGTGGAAGGTTCACAACCATTGTATGGGTGCAAGCTTGGCTTTTGATATTACTAATTGTGTATTGACTGTGCACTCTGGTAGAGTAGTACGAAGATAAATGACACCGGCGTACGCCAATTGGGAAGCACAGGTGAATCCGTGTAGTTCGCGCATGCCGGTCCCCAACTGTCTTAGAATGTTAATTTTGGTTACAAGAGGAAATATTGTCGGATTTTCTCATGTCATCAGGAAGATCACTTTGTTCTGGCCAATGCGTCAAAAACGACGCACAGTTTGAGCCCAAGAGGCCGTGGTGTGGGATCATGTTCCGGCAAGTCGAAGCAAGTCCAGGTAGTTTTCACCATATGACTCATATTCATTCATGAACTTGGTACATTCATGACAAAACGATTAATCCCGAATAAGTTTTTGTTTCAGTGATTGGAATCGACAAAATGCTGGAATAAATGATTGGCCTAAATCAGTGGATGATGAACGAAATGGTAATCGAACACTGAATCCTCCAGAGGGCAAACAAGTAATATGAGTGTAATGCGACATCGTCGACGGATAAAGCTGATGCAGGAGTGGGAGGTTCAATTGTTCCAAATTTTCTTCATAGTTGATCGTCGCTGAAAAGCGACCCAGAAATATTACGCGAATTAAGCGGAAGGTTCAAACTAGTAGTTTGTCTATTACGCACGATATATCCAAGGGTGGTTTCTTGAATGTACAAATTATTGACTATGATAAAACCGTTTTGGTTATAAAATTTCAAATAAAAGTGAGTCACCTAGAATTAACCCAACTTCATGCGATATTCGAAAAAAAATAATTAATTTGATGACCCTTGAACACCCGTATCCAATAAAACTCGAGTCTGAATATTACGGGCATCATTGGATCCAATGGCGACCAGAGCAGTAGGTAGAATAGTTGACGCCCCCGGCAGATATGAGTTTATTTATAATAGGGTGGAGCGTTGATCACCTTGTGGTAGTACTGACGGTGGGGCGATGTATTGATTGGTGGTAAGATGAGTTATTTGTACGATCTAGATGCGGTAGTTCAATTGGCTTTCGTGGATTGATGGAGTAGTGTGTGGTGCCCGTGTTGACAATTTACACAATTTCGCGGCGACTTACAGTTATTTATCGAGTGGCCTTTAGCAAAACAGTTGAAACATTGAGATTCCCGTGAAATAAAATTTTCGCGAGCCGAGACGTAAAGTGATTTGAATTTGTTACATTTAAAAATCGAATGCAGTTCACTGCAACAGAAACATCCACACTGTTAAATGACATTATTCAGAGACAGTTTTAATTTGTCGTCATCGTTCGTGAATAGTACATTGATCTTTAAGAAAATTCATAAAGGTTGATAAAGATGGTTCGGAAATTGTTCGAGAATGAGCCGCCCAAGCCCTTTCGGTTTTGGCATCCAATTTCTGCAGCATCAAACACACATCAATCACGACAGGGTCTCGTGAATTGGCGTAATCGCCTTGATTCGATTGATTCTCGAAAAATATGGCAAGTGCGCGGCAATTAGCATGATCAGAACTTACCCCTTTGCAGCTTAAAAATTTGTTCAAGATGGACTTCACAATCAGGATGGGCTTGTCCATTGATTCCTTCAAGGTGTTCAGGCTGTTTGGTAGTTGGCCGAGGTTAATGGCAATGTTCGAATTGCCGTTCGAACCTACGTAACCACGTAGTTTCAGAAAACATTTAATGCCATTCAGCTGTAGGTTGGCATGGATCAATGAGACAAACAAATCCCTGAGAGGAACCCACTGATCGCGGCGGCCGTCAAAATGTTGTACCTCAAGTTTGAATCGAGATGGCGGCCGAAACGCTTTTGTTCATCGATTGGGCGTAGATGGCGCACCCCTACGACACGGCGCTGTGATTGCGATGTCATCGTTCGGCTAGTGGACGATAAATGGCGTACCTGACGCAGTCAAAGCGGTGGCGGTTCGTTCGGCGGTTGGTTAATAGATGTTGTAGACACTGTTCCTAATCGAGGTAGATGGCGCTGACATTTGCTGACTCGTTCTTATAGGACCTCATATTTTTCCATCAAATTCTCATCATCTTGTTCGTCTAGTGATAACGATACAAAATTGCGATACGCTTCAAAATCTATTTGAAGATGTGGTTGATTCAGGACAATTATAGCGGTAGCTTCATGGGCGATAACAGCTTCTGTTTGATCACATTGTTTCACTAATTGCTTAGTACACAGGCGTAATGAAGATATGGCGCGACGACGCAGGAAGCTCTAGAGAATTTCACCGAATTTTCGAGCAATTTCGACAAAAATGGAGGTTACCACACACGTTATAAATGCAAAAGAATGTTCGATCAATTTCGGATAGTATTCACACTTACTCTTTAAATTTCGTAACGCGATGAACGTGTCCAAGCTCAGTTTGCCTTTTTCTTGTTTGATTTCTCAAAAAATAAGACAATATAGAATTTGACCCTACTGGATCACCAAAATTATGGTGGATGTCTTAGCAATTGCAGGAAGGTTCGGGCGCCAACTATAATTGAAAAGCAAGTTATTAATGAGAAAATAATATCACGCAATGAAAGTCTAGATGCTTTTAATTTACACGATTATCACAAGCTCACAAAATGTCGATGTGAAAATGTCTCATTTAAGAATAAAAATGTAGAGATTGAATAATGAAATTACAGAAAAAAATATTAAAAAATTATACTGAATAGTATAATGGCGTTCAGACGTCAATGTGGGTGTTCACAGAATATAGTATGCGATGCGGTTTTTACAAAATTCGGATTGAGAATGAATCGTCGCGATCATCGAAGAGAGCAAGAAAAGTATTGACATACATATCCTATATTGTCAGCTCAGTATTACTTCTAACAAAATGGCAAGCGAAGTTAATGCAATGTTACTAAACATTGCATTTTAAAATTGCTGAATACAGCATAGTAACAAAACCTAGTACCAAGTGTAAAATTGTAGAACTGTATCATGCCACGCGCTTTTTTAATAGCTGACACATAATGTTGTACTTATGATATAATGTACAATTTGATTTCGAAATTAAATTAGTACATTGTATTTATTACGGTCTATTAAAATGTAAAAAATGCTTTTCTTCATGGAAATATTTTTTCACATCACAAAAAATTATGTTATAAAATCAAAATAAAATAAAATACAACTCTTCTAAATAATAAAATAAACATAAACATACCTCGTAGCTAGGTTCAGTAAGAGGGCGAGAATCAAACAAACCGAAGTAAATAGATTAACATAAATTTAATAACTTTGTTTACCATCGCAGCATAATTAAACAACACTAACGGAAGCAGGCACCACAACTCTACACATAAACGGCATATTCCGCGGCTAACTGTGTTTACGTGGCATATGCCGCCGACCGAAACAATCAACCAAACATAATAGACCATGGCTGCTTGAGAACTCTCTTGCTAACTAGTGGGGAGGAAAGGTTAGACACGGAATGCCACAGACCTCACTTGTTCGTCTGAAGCTGAAAAAGGAATGATCTATAGTCGTATTCATAGCCAATTCTCAATCTCATATTTGGGGCTTGCTCGGTTGAAGTCGCGTTGGTTGCGGAGTGACGTTGAATTTTATAAACGTAATTTTGACAATGCTCAAACTTTTGAATCTTCGTGAGGCGTTAGATCGGTATTTACTATCCTTTATTTTTGGCAGCTAGCTTGTCAAACCCTTCAAACATAATAAATAAAATAATCAATAAATTTCAGCCTATTTTTATAAAAACATTTCCTGGTATATATTTTCATACGTATGCGAAAATGAGACGAAAATGAAATTCTGTAATTATAAAGGTACACTGAAGAAATGCAAATAATATGAGAAGAAACGATCAATGAAACAAAAACTAATGCAACGTAATTCATTAACTATCGAAAAAATACCCCTATGAAGATCAATTAAAAGATTAGAAAGATCGAACTGTTAGGATAAGTTATTTGGGAACAATTAATTAATTACAGTTCATCGGTATTATAATCCCTAAACATTTTTATAAGTTTCAAAGATTTATAAATTCAAAATGTAAAATTTTAGTAAAAATTCAGTGTAAGTTAAAAAAGTATTTTTATATTATTACTGTCATAAACAAATCAGCTCTTAAGTAAATAAAATTTCAAAAAATTGATCGGAAAACGAAGTAACTGTTAAAAAATCATTCGAGCGGTGCTCAACGTTGGTCATTCGAATGTTTGAGAAAAGCTAAAGTTAAGCACTTACGAAGTATTGCTCCAACGCGGAGCAAACACTATGACATGGATGAAATTGAGCCAGCTACTCAAATCGGCGTTAAGCATGAGTTAGAGGGAAGATCCGACTATGAATACGGACCCTAGTTGCCGAAGAACTCTCTTGCTAATCAGAGGGGAGGAAAGGTTAGAGTCGGGCTGCCGTAGAACTAACTTGTTAGCCCGAAGTTGGAAAAGTTAGAATCAGGCTGCCGGAGGACTGTCTAGCCAGCCAAAAGCTGGAAAAGGAATAGTCTGGTTGCCGAAAGACTCGCTTGCTAACCAGAAGTAAAGTAAGGTTCGAATCGGACTGCCCAAGAACTCACTTGCTAGTTCAAAGCTGGAAAGGATAGAATCTCGCTACCGGAGAACTCGCTTGATAACCTGAAGAGCGAAAGGAAAGAGGTTCTGTTTGATTGCTTAGAAAAGGGCATTCTAGGCCCCGCCTCTATCCCAGTCTCGGTCTACTTACCTTGGGAAATGTAGGTGTAGCCCCCAGGAACAGGACTGCCCGTTTTCTATAGAAACAGCTCTTTATATACATTTTTGGGTCGCGTATTTAGTAAGGCTCGCAGTGGGGGACGCTAGACGCGCATAGTGGTAGTTTCTGCTACAGTACGTCATCGGTTAACAGCGTATAGTTCAATAATAATCAATTTTATAGTCGATAATGTTTTGTCTAAGTGATGCAATTAAACGACGGTAAATGCGACACGCCTGATTACAATGGCATCGTCTTCGGCGATAATTATAGATAATATTTTGTTTTTATTTCATGAAAATCGGTTAACGCCACAGTTAGATAATGGAATTTTACACTAAGGCAAAAATAAAGAATGATTATCATTTCCAATCCGTCAACCAATTGCAATCCAAAGAATTATCACTTAATATTGGCTATTTCGGTAATTCATTTACTTAATTAATATTAATAAAATAATCAATAAAATGTGACTGTTATTGAAGCTCGGTGTTCATTCATGGACAATATGTGACGTCACAAGGTAGGGCAGCATAACATAGGGTGCATACAAGGAACTCAGAACTGACGGGCAACCGGCGCTAAGATGCCTCTTATTTTGAAAAATAACTTAAATTGTTGAATTATTTATAATAAACATAAGTATAAACTACAATGTTATAATTAAAATTTGTAAATAGACTGAATGTCAACATAAACTGAGTTCCAAGACAATTAAAAATATATTATCGACTATTCTAAGCGACAACGCGCGGTGTTCTTTATAGAATAAGCACGTTGGTATAAGCAAATCCGTGCATCTAAGCAAGGATGTGAATAATACGTAACAAAATGAAACGAAAGATGTGAGGTGAGAAGGATAGTACAAAGTGACTATGAATGCACCCTCCATCACGAAATTTAGATCGAGGGTACTGGCCATAACCGAGTTAGGGTAAATGAGTTACCGAAGCAACTAAGGATGGCACGTAAGCTGTATTAAGAATAGGAGATGTAAGAAATGTATAAATAGGATAAGTCTTTCAGTTTTAAGTGTTGTTGTTATCAATCCCGTGTTAAAATAGTTTATACGGCATTGTGGTCAATTAATCTTTAAGTGGTTGTTTATTTAATTACTCTCAAGAACCAAGAAGCATAAAAAAGTTAATGTCTTTATATTTCAACACCAATTAACACCTTACAACAAGTAACTCACCCCCATCGTCATGGGGGTACTGCGTTGCTGAGCAGTACGTAATATTGAAAAGAGTCACGCCTTGTGAAGGGCCTGCTAGCGATTATATAAACCTGTTTGTGTTCAATCGGTCTTATACTGTACGTAACTAAACTATAAAGTTTAAAAGTAACTAAGTATAAAGTTAATTGGTAAAATTTGGGGTAGTTTTCTTAAAAAGACATATTCCTTCTTGCGACCATAAATAGCTCTACGTCCCTTCCCAGGGTACTTTTTTGTCGTCTTAATTATTTTAATATTCTAAAATTTAGTAACTTCGTTACATTCCCCCCTTATTTCGTAAAAAACGGACACTTTTTTATCGTGTCTAACGGCCTTCGGCATTTGGTACATCGCTCCAGGCGGTTGTTAGAGGTTATGATCTATTACTGGGGCTTCGGGTGATATTTACCATCCTTGAGCATTACTCTTACCAATCAACAGCGTGAACAGAATATAAATGGTGGACGCTGACAGTGTTTTCGATCGTGACTGGTTTCAACACATTTCCAGCAGGTGTCGGGACCAACCAGTAGGTTTGGATGGCTTCAAACTAATTTAGGCGGAGATGGAAGTCGACTTTTCTTGGTGGGGTGCGTCTCTTCCGGGTCAATCCATGATCTACGACTGCTGGTCGGCGAATGTGAGAGTAGCTCTTATGACGGAAGTTTGTTACTAAGATTTTTGGTTCTAAAGATGGTTCGGCTGCGAGAAGAAAACTAATGCTGTCCATAAGGGTGCACGTATCTTGATCCTCCAGGAGTAGTTGAAATGGGGTTTTCAGGGAAATTGCACACATACAAGGCAGTTGGAGTATCAATTAATCTTCGTAGCAGATTAATTTCGAGCTGGTTAATAATGTCTTTTTCATCGAAGTTGGTACTACCGTTATTGGCCATGTTCTAAGAAAAACGTAATTACAAGCTTAAGGCCTTAATACACACGGATTTCTTATTAATCCTTAATATTTACGAAGTTGCGTTTCTTGCTGCTGTTGGTTTCTGTTTTTCTTTTTATACACAGCCTTCTGTCTTATTTTTTTTTTAAATTATTGATGCATGCCCGCACCGGCGCTTAAGCAGTACAGCAGCCATTCCGAAAGGGAATGTTGAATGAAAGAGAAACCTTTGCAGGCCATTTATCCTGGTCCGGCTCTGCATACACGGCCTCAAACAGCTGACGCTGTGTAAAGACGCGTGGGAAGGGGACGTGGTGGAATTGGTTTGGTTTGGAAGAGGCGTGGGAGAGGTAGGGGTACGGATGTTGGGGACGAGAGGTTTATTTAATACTCCCTTCAAAATTGAATTTGCAACTATAGGCTTCATCTGGCCAGTCTACCAACAAGGCTTTGCAACGAATTCCGCCATCGTAGAGACGGCGGATGGGAGATATATGATCAGTGATAACAGTGAAACGGTATCCTTCTAAGTAGGGGCGCATCTAATCTATTCCCCATACGATCGCGACACATTCGTTCTAGGTGACTAAAGCTTTTCTTGTTGCCATTCAGCTAACGGACTTAGCTTCCAGTTCAGTTTTAGAAGCATCCGTTTGCAGAATAAAACCGGTCGTTGGAACTATGGCAGACAGGTATCGGGTTCTGTTAGCTTTGTTTTAAGCTAGTCGAATACCGTTTGCTCTTTCTTGGTCCATTGTCATTTGACGTTCTTATGCAATAGATGAGTTAAAGGTGTAGTTACCTGCGGGAATTTGGAAATGAAGCGACGCTACCAGGAAGCTACTCCTAGGAACTGACGAAATGTCCTTATGATTTTTAGTGCGGGAATATCCAGTATAGATACTACTTTATCGGGATCTCTCTGAATCCCTTCGACTGTCACTATGTGCCCCTTATACTTCAAAGCTTGGTATCCAAACTGACACTTTTTCTGATTGTTTCTTAAATTAGTTTCACGTAGTCTTCGGAAAACTTCTCGTAGATGGCTTAATTGTTTTTCGAATGTTTTACCTAGCACAATTGTATCGTTTAAGTATGCGAGGCAATTGGACTCTAGTTCAGGGCCGATAATGCGGTCCATAAGTCGTCGAAATGTGGCGAGTGTAGAATGTAAGCCAAACAAAATAACTTTAAATTGAAATAGTCCTATTCCAGACACGATGAAAGCGGTTATAGGTTTACTGCCTGTATCGAGCGGTATTTGCCTGGTTTCAAGTCAATACTTGAAATGCATGTATACATATACATATCGTGCATGTCGAAATTTGATCGATGCAATCGAGAATTGCAGTTGCTTGTGGTAACTGGTAATCTTTTCGCGTAACGGCATTCACTTTCGGAAAGTCAATACAGAATCGGTGTTTTCCATCCATTTTACGAACAATAACGACGGGCGAGCTCCATGGACTATCGCTTGGCTCAATAATTTCGCCTGTCAACGTCTGGCGCCCTTCCGTATTAATAATTTCTTGCATATACGGATTTCTGGCACGATGGCCCAATATCGAATATTATATCATATTACTTCAAGAAACACAACAACAAAATTAGTCTCCAAGCTAATAACAAGCTTAGGAACGTGTTACAACAAAATGAACAGAATCTAGATCCATTGTTGAGCTCGGGAGTATATAGATTAACATGCGGTAATTGTGAAGCAGAATATATTGGACAGAGTGGACGAAAGATAAAAACGAGAATGAAAGATCATGTAACACTATTCAATAAATACAAGAATACAAATATAATTAACACCAAAGCCTACACCAGAAATGGTAGACATGCTTTACGATATATATATATATATATATCGTTAATATATATATATATTAACACCAAATCAGCATGTGCGATGCACTTATTAGCAAATGAACATGTTTTCCAACCAAACAACATTGAAGTACTACAAACAGCAGATAAAGGCGTCATCTTGGACTTATGGGAGAAATATTATATACATAATTCTGTAACAGACAAAAAAGAATTATGTCTTAATAATGTCTGAAAAGCTGAAAGTAACTACATCTTTTACAGATTAAAGGAACTAAGAGACATGGAATGCCCAATATCGACAATACCACCGTCAAATAATTAACATGTGCGACTCTCTAAAACTAGGTGGCGACAGGGAGATCTCATATTTAAAACTATTAAAAATGATTTAAATAATAACAAAAATAAAATACATATTTTCACCCTCCAATATTTAATGTTAGTTTTCTAAACAGATAATTTATATATACGCTTTGTTAAAATTCACAACTATTGCCGGCCATTTTATACAATTGACAAGTAATTTATAAATTTTAATGTTGAACAAAATTAATTTAAAAAATACCTAAAATAAAACTTGGAACAAAAAGCAAAATTCCACACAGTTAAGAATAATAATATAAAAAATTAAACGTAAGTAACAACAAATGTAATATATAAAAAACAAATCTTCCATTACAAAATAAAGACAGATATTAGAATTTAAATAAATGGAAAAGGTAATATTAGGATAAAACAATTTATAGATCACACATACTAATGTAATTACATTCACATAGATAAATAAATAAATAATATCAGATTTTAGGTTGTAATGGTTAAAGTGTTGAATGTGAAATGCAGATTTGGTTAGAATAGATAGTATAAAATAAAATAATTGTATGTTATACTTACATAGGCAGTACAGATAGGGCAATAACAGCTGATTAATTATATTAAGATTTAGATCAACCCTGCAACCTCAATCTACACATAAATTCATGCCTCCTGAATTTCTTTAAAAAAAACCCATAAATGATGATTATGTTGAAACACTTGTGTTCGATATTTTTCCATTGCTTTCTTTTATTTTGGTGAAAGTTAAAATTTGGAAATGAAATAAATGGCAATATCTCCGTTAGTTTTTGTGCAAATTCACTAAAATTTTCTGAATCATCTTACTATGTCACCTATACCTGGTTTATACCATTAATGAAAGTGATGCTGAAACACCTTGTATAGGAACTCAATACATGTATGATCACAATTATTGGAATTTAATTTTGGTATCGACTTTTATTGTACATTATTTTACTTGAATCACTGAAATAATCTACAAGTTCAATTGGTGGTTTCAAATTGCCGAAACTATCGACATAATGGATAGTATTACCTTGTTTTTTATACGCCTCCATGAGTGCTTGTATTGGCCTTCAAATCTAAATGAACAATACCACTTTCATTATAACGTATGTAACGGTTTAATTCGGCCACTAGAAAAATCCTGTGTATTTGGTGGATAATCATTTATATTTTATCTCAATAACTTTACTATTTTACCCTCACCTCCCGATACGTCTCTATCGTCGTTGCGTGCTTTTGACTTTTTTAGAACGGCGCGCGAGTAAATCGATGATGATCGATGAGAGTTTTTTTTTTAATGATAGGGGGAGAATAGCTAAAACTACCAAATAGAACGGTTGATTTGATTTTGGGTTCTCTTTAATTTCACTCGCGGTAGTTTTTTGCTAGAAGTCTTGTTCACTTCCGGTCCAGGCAGGTCCTGGGAGCGGTTACATCGTTGCTAATAAGAGCAATACCCGAACGTAGATTTGGTAATACGCTCCCAGTTATTGTCGTCGTTTGGTAGAGATAGCGCTAAAGACGTTGTCCATTTCTGGGGATTTTGTGCCAGATTCTGGTCCTGGGTGTCCTGTGGAATTCGTGAGGAAGAGTGGGAGAGGCCCACTGGACGATTGATTGGCCACACCATCACCTTCAGCCACAATCAACCCAGTATTGCAAACTCTTTTTTTATATATATAATTTATATATATTATATACTTTATATAATATATAAAGTTAATTTTTTTTATATTTATTATCTTTCATCTGACTATCTTCATATAACCCACTAACCACAAACGAGTTGCCTGTTTATTTTTATCTATTTCTTTGTTTCCATTTTGAATTATTCATTTATTTTCCTTATTTCGGGAGCCTGGGTTGAAGCAGAGTTCTACGACTAGAACAGTAGAGTCCCTCCCGCCGGACTTAGAAAGCTTAAGGCTGGATGGCGCCCTAATAGCTTCACTTGTAAATTAGTCGTTCAATAATGGAACCCACGAAACACTCAGTCGATGATCACAATCCAGCTCTGCTGCAATTCACTGGCTCCCAAGGTAGCTGATAGCTGCCTTGTTAAATTTTATAGAATTAACTTTGATCTTTTTTAATTATACTGAATTTCATTTTGTCTGTTTAAATTAAATAAATATTGTTTTTCTTCTACTCTGTTAGTAATAATTTTGCGCCTTCGCTACTGATGCTCCAGCATTTAATAGCACTGATGTTGTAATTTTGTGTTTTTCGTTCTTGGTATTTTAACTACAATATTACCTGAACACTTACATTTTTATTTTCTATTTTGGGCATATAATAAAAAATAGTAAAGCAGGAAAAGACAAGATAACAGCTGAAATGATGGAAAATATGGGAGATTTTGGGAAGAAAGCGCTGCTGAACATATATAGTAAATGGTGGAAAGAGGAAGAAATACGGATCGATTGGAAATGAGCTTTAATAGTGCCTATACATAAAAATGGAAATAGAGTAGAATGCAACAACTATATATTTGTTACAACATACATAAAAATATGGGAGAAAATTATAAAAGACAAAATTAATTATAAGATAGAACAAAATCAGGATTCAGACAAGGGAGAACTGTTGAAGATCATATCTTCCCAATAAAACAAATAGCAGAGAGGAAGGGGAAGCAACAAAAAGGTATATATGGTGTTTTTAGAATTACGGATGATATTACATGATATGCACATGCTGATTCGTGTACAGCAGTATCAATGTACTTGTATTTGATGTATACTGCAGCATCAACATGTCATGACAACAGGTTTTAACTTTGCTGCAGCACCGCCTCGATGACTTCTGGTACGAACACACTCACTGTGCTAACTTTACAAACCACTATCAAAGTCACACCCTTCCATCATCACTCTTCATTAGCAGAGAGCGGTGTTTGGTACTCTTTCATAGCGGTTAGTGATCAATATGTTATCTGTAACAGTCTATACACCATAACTTCTATGGTGTTTAATCCCTGATTTATGGTCTAAATGGTACTCCTAATGGATTTTCCCTCCACTTTCCCTTTAGAATAATGAAGTGCCGTAATTCAAACTAAAACTGAAAGGGTGGCGCCCGAACAGATGTCACTAATAATTATGATATATAATAATTACCAACGACATGAATCGAAATAACGCTACACATTTCGTCATAATTCTCAAATCAACCACCAGCTGGCATGCTATGCACGCAAAACTAAGGCGGACCGTAACAAACGAGATCAGACAATTCAAAAATTTCTATAAATTAATTTTGAAATTTCTAATAAGGTGTGTTCCTATGGTCGTGTTCTCCTGGTGTGATCTATAGCGAATTGTTTGATTTGATAGTGGGTCTAGTTTGGTCTGGTCGTATATTATGTCTTATAGAAAATTCTAATGGGTAACGGATTGTTGTTTTGGTTATGCATCCGGTTTGGTTTAGTTGTGAATTCTGCCTTATAGAGAATTCCAATTTGTAACGGGTTGTTTGGTTTGGTTCTAAGCTTAGCCACAGAGTACTTACAGCGTACTCTGATTTACAATGGATTGCTTCGTAGTTTGATTGTGAATGCTGCCTTATAGAAATTTCCTATTTATAACTCAACTCGGACGAAGTCGAGTATTTACACTATGTTTATTCCCATTACATAGGTGACAGAGTATTAGATGAAAGTATCATCGTTCATACACGAAACTTTTTATATATTACATGAGGCAATATGATTAAAGCATTTATATTGTTGCGCGGCTAGTTTCGCTATAGCATAAGTTCGAGTACTCATAGTTTCAGCCAGAGAAGCCATCCTAGACGAATTCGGGTTTATACACTAGTAATAAATTAATAACAAGCGACTATAGCGATAAATAGTGCGCGACTGACTGGAAAAAATAGTAGGTAGAAAGACGACAAGATGGCAACGGTAGAAAAATAAGATCAGAGATGCAGTTAAGAAGGCGATATATATAGTGATTGAAACGATATTTGGTGAAGAAGTTAGATAGATCAAATGGAGAGAAGTTGTACGTTACTGAGGCGTGGCGAAGTGAAGATTTATTGATATAAGTATTGTATATACGTTCATTCACTTAACACATCCTATATATGCTTTCATTTATTGAAACATTACATTATTTATGTACTGCTCTATTAATTCCTATTGGTAAAAACTAGGTACGCCCGAACCGATAAGCAAGATGAGTTAACAGTGTCAAAAGTCGGATAACCGTGTAAATATTATGAACTTTGGAAATAGTTTAACGATTGGTGAGATCAATAAACTTGTCGGGAGTTGTGTAAATATATTGGAATTGTGGGTGAAATAAACGGGTTTATTTTATATAATTTTTCCTTTATCAGTGTGTACTAGTAGATATTCAACAGCAGAACTAGACCACGAGTTCAAAATTTCGCTATTAGATGGCGCTACAATCGTGGGAGTCCTATTTTTATTCTATTGAGTTTCATGTGTTGTCCACTAGATAGCACTGTGTAAATTTTCATTTTTCTATTTTTATGCTACATGGAGCTGTATGTGTCATTCGTCGTTGCCATATTTTTGCATTTTGTGTGTCAATTATCAGTGTCATATTTTTTTGTCACATTTGGTACGTTAATTATCAGCGTCATAATTTTTTGTCAATGAAATATTATATTTGTTTTTAGAATGTGGCGCCACGTTGTAATTGATAGAGTAAGGTTCACAACGTGGATTCCAAGCTATCTTTAGATGTAATGTGTGAAGTTTGATGTTGTGTGGATAGATGTCAGTAGCATCGAATATTATCAACAATTCGAAAAAGTGATGGCTATTGTGCTTACCATATGGATAAGTATAAAGAAGCCGTCGGGGCGCAGTCATAATAAGCGTCTTTACACCTATCTTTAATGTGGTAAGCATGCTCGTGATTGCAGCAGTAAAGGAGAGGAGTGGAAGAAAAGGAGACAAAGAGAGAGACGGATGATTGAGAAGATCTTGAAAATAAAATTTTGAAGATATGAATAGGAATCGAACCTACAAATTTTCATGTGGGGTTACCGCTGCACCACAAAGCCAACCGACATCCATTATTTTAGGTTGCGTATATAAATTGAATTTAGTCTAATCATAATTTGTATTTTTAATATATATATATATATATATATCGTAAAGCCTGTCTACCATTTCTGGTGTAGGCTTGTTATTCTTTATCTTTTTTTTCTTTTTCTTCTTTTTTTTTCTTTCTTTCTCTAGGCTTATTCGTTTTTGCTTCACGTCACTGCGTCGCTAAACTTTCTCCATTCTTTCCTGTTGTTTGCCATCCTACTAGCTTCACTCATCGTTATTCTTCTTCTTTGTAATATCTTTTCTATTATGTCATCCCAGGTAGTTTCAGGTCTTCCCCCTTTTCTTTTCTGCCCAGGTCTAGCTTCCCATACCCTTCTCACTTGTCTTTCCTGTCCCATTCTTTTCAGATTGCCCCACCATCCCAACTGCCTCTTCTCTATGTATTCGTGTATCGTATTTAATTTTTACCGCTTGGATTTTACTTATTTCATTTTTATTGATTATTTGTTATTCATGTCTCACATCCAAATGTCAGTTTTGGTCTTATTATTGTTTTATATACGTTTATTTTTGTTTTCCTTGTTATTTCTTTTTCCCCACAATCGTATTGCTGATACTGTAAAACACTTTCATTGCCTTTTTTACCCGACTGTTAATTTCTTCTTCTTGCTTTCCTGAACTAGATATTTCTACTCCCAAATATTTCCATTTCGTCACTTGCTCCAATTTTACCTTATCTACCATGATTTTTATCTCCTGTTGTTCCTCAGTTACCATTACTTTTGTTTTCTCTTTCCACATCTCCATTCCGTTCTCTCCAAGTGTTTCGTTCCATTTATTTATGCTTGTCTGCAGCTCTTTTTCGTTAGATGCTATCACCATTATATCGCCCGCAAATGCTCCAATCTTTACTTCAACTCTCTCCATATAATTCCATCCCACGTCAAGTCCTCTAGTTCTTTCTCTCGCTTTCCTAATCATTTTCCTGCTTATCTCTTTCTCTGCCATCATCTTCCACAATCTGTCTCTTCTTACTTTATCAAATGCTTTTTTTAAATCGAAAAAACCCATGTATACATTTTTCTTCCTTTTACTTGTTTTTTCAACTATCTGCTTAATCGTAAATATATGGTCTTGAATGTTTCTGCCTTCCCTAAATCCAGACTGTGATTCGTCCAAAATTTTCTCTATATTAATTTTTATTCTCTCGTTTATCATCATTTCCAACACTTTCATGTTTGTATTTAACAGAGTAATTCCTCTGTAATTATTACAATCTTTCTTATCTCCTTTCTTAAAGATTATTTGCTCTTTCCATAGTTTGTTATATATGTCCAGCATTACCTGTCTTCCTTCTTCCCCCATATATTTTATCATTTCAGTCGTTATTGTGTCATTTCCAGGTGCTTTTCCATTCTTCAGGTGTTTTATGATCTTTTCCAATTCCTCCGTATTAAATTCTTCTTCCACATCTTTTATTTACTTATTGGATTCACCCAGAATCCGGCTCGAAGGACCAAAATTTTTGTAATGGTGTGATATCCAATTACAAACACTAATGACTGCACTAATTGTGCTTTCTTGTTGATATGATAGGACTGTATAAATGATACAATGTTCTTGTATTTAGTTTACTATCACGTACTTATATTTTTTATAAATTTACACTAGATATTTACACCTTTTTGTTTCTTAATATTAATGTGTATAAATGCTTATTTATGGTGGAGTATGTCAGAATTGAGGTTTGGTGTATAATGTATGATTGTTGAGATGAATTTTAGATTTTTGTTTAGTAGATGTTTCTTGTATGAGTATTGATGGAATTCTCTCTTTAACTGTTTAGTTTTCTAACAAGAAGACGAATTTCCCCCACCTTTCTATCAATTATTTGGTGGTACTGGAATTCACCCTATCGTCAGAAATTCTTCGTGTATGAGTCATGAGACTTTGGAACGAGAAGAGAAATTCTGCCCCTTTACATGGTTTCTACAAGGTTAATCGTATCAATTTTATTACCCTTGACGAAAAGAAAAGAAAAAATCTTCGAGGTGGTCTGTATCTAGCAATTCTGCTATCATGACAAAAAAAGTTACAAAAAAAATTTAATAGAATTTTTTCTATTAGCCAGGTCGATTTCCAACATACTCCCCGCGTTGGAACGATGAAAATGTTTCAAAAATCTATTTACAACCTTAAGTAACTATGAATATACTTATTATTAAATGAATTTGTTTTAAATGTTACGATGATGTAAAACTATTATACAATACTTAATACAATATACTTATACTAGAATATAATTATGAATTACAGTTTGCTGTAGGTAAACGACATACCTTAGTAATAGGCCGAGTAAATGTACCATTCTTGGTTTGTATTTTAACCACTCTTACTCTGCCATCAGTATACAACACATAGCACAGTAAAGGTGGCGTGTTATCTTCCTTCAACACAACTACTTCTTTACCTGTAAATTGTCCTGGATTTGGCACCATTTCGGTCTATTTTATAGACGATTTAGATAATCGGTTGACCATTTTTTCCAGAAAATTTGCTGCAGTTGAGTAATTTTTTGGTAAAGCGATAATCTGTTTACAGGTAATTCAGATATGTCTGGTTCAGGAAACGACATTATATTTGCATTGATTAAAAAATGCCCTGGTGTTAATACTGAGAAGTCTGAAGGATCTGCGGTTATCGGACATAGCGGCCTCGAATTCAAAATTGCTTCAATTTGAGATAAAAGAGTTGCAAATTCTTCAAACGTGAATTTTGAGTCTTTGACTAAGCGGTAAATGTAATATTTGGCGCTCTTGATGGCAGCTTCCCACAAACCCCCCTAATGGGGACTTCGTGGTGGAATGAATTTCCACTGAATGCCCTTGGACGTCAAGAATTCGTTTATAATGTGTAAGTTGTAACTGTTTTTAAAGAATCGGTGCAGCTCTAATAATTCATTTTTGGAGCCAACAAAATTGGTTGCGTTATCACTAAAAATTACAGATGGAGTGCCCCTTGGTGCAATAAATCTTTTTAAAGTTAACATAAATGCTCCGGTGGATAAGCTTGATACCAATTCAATATGTATTGCTTTGGTTGCCATGCAAATAAAAATGCACATGTACCCTTTAATTAATGCACTTTTTCGTAACTTGGAGGTCTTTACCATGAATGGTCCGCCATAGTCTATTGCAACGGTTGTAAAGAGACGACTTACTGTAACGCGTTCTTCAGGTAAATTGCCCATTATTTGCTGGAATTGAATGGCTTTAAATCTATGACAAATTATACATTGATTTATTATGCATTTTATTTCTCTTAAGCCGTTCAGAGGCCAGCATTTTAACCTTAAGTTTGATAAAACTGTTTGCGCTCCAGCGTGGCCTAATCTAACATGCTCTCTTTCAATTAAGAGGGATGTAACATGATGCGCCTTGCGGGCAGCAATATGGGATGTTTTTGGCTAGCGCTAATATTTGCATTTTCAAGGCATCCTCCCACGCATACAAATCCTAATCGGTCAATAAACGGATATAAATTTAATAAGTTTTTGCTTGATATTGAATTTGTAGATTGAAGTTCGCGGAGTTCAATGAAAAATGCTTGTGCTTGTACTACTTTGATAATTAGGTTATTTGCATTTTGTAGTTCACTTACAGTTAACGATGATTCATTTAATTTTTGTCTGTGCATGCTACAGTTATTAATGAAACGTGAGCAGAATGCCATTGAGCGTTGTAATTAAATATATTTTGAAAATCGTGAGAATAATGTAGTAAAAAACAAGGTTCATTCATCAGATGTGGTTAATAAGTTATACGCTTTTCTTCTGGAGGATTGCTTACAGGTTTTGTAAATTTGTAATTAGAGCATTGAAAGTTTATTTCCTTTAATAATGATGGTCCATTCCACCATCGAGAACATGTATTTAATAGTTGGGGGGAAACACACATTTTGTTTAGACTTTATATAAAACCACGAATAATTTTTTGTTAATGATTGAATTTTCGAAACTCTGTTGGCTACAAATACTGACCATCTAGAAGGCTCAGAAGTTATCCAATGCAGCGCAATTTCAGAGTCTGTCCAAAGATTGATCTCGCTAATGCTAAATTTTGAATTAATTATATTAATGATTTTGTTTGTAGGTGTAGAAGCCAGATGCATTGAGCAGAGCTCAAGCCTTGGTAAAGATATTGTTTGATGGGAGCTACTCGTGATTTCGAAGTCAGCAAATTACATTCTATCGTGTTGTTTGCATAAATTACTCGCACATAAACGCATGCAGCAAATGCTTTGGTACTTGCATCAGCAAATGCATGGATTTCGATTTTTGATATTGCCGTTTTGGATAATACGCTACGTGGTACTTAAAAGTCCTTAAATGAGTTAGTTCCGAAAGAAATTTAATCCATTCGTTCAATAATAAGTCTGGAAGCTGCGTGTACCAGCATGGATTGCCAGATTTTTTGTATTATTATTTTTCCAGTAATTACAATGGGACCGATTAACCCCAAAGGATCAAACATTTTAGCTAATATCGATATAACGTCTCGTCTGGTATATGAGGATTGCAGTTATATCTGGTAGTGTAATAGAAAAACTATCGTCAACAGAATTCCATAACATCCCTAATATTTTATTGGAAATGTCGCTAGGTTATTCAGTCACATGGTACGTTGTTGAAACATTGTCTTTGGTTGGTAATGTAGCAATAAAATGTGACTCATTGGAACTAAATTTATGCAATTCGAATTTTGCTGATCCTAATAGTGCTATAAGTTCAGTATATAATGTTTGTAGTTCGTCTGGGTTGTTGCATCCAGTTAAGATGTCGTCTACATAGCACTGATACAGCAATGCATCAGTGACATGTGGATATTTCTCTACATTTTTTAATGCTAGCTCCTTTAGGACCCGTGTGGCTAAAAATGGAGCATTCTTTGTTCCATAGGTAACTGTTGAGAGTTCCAAACATTTTAATTGTTCATCCGGTGTTTCACGCCATAGTATATTTTGTAACAACGTCTGATTTGGGTTTAGTCGTATTTGTCGGTACATTTTTTTTATGTCACAAGTTAGTACAAATTTAAATAATCTGAAGCGGCATAAAATATCGTAAAGGTCTGGTTGAACTTGTGGTCCCTTTCATTATTTAATATACCATATTAAGCATTAAATATCAGTGTTAATTAATCCTATTGTGAAACATTCCCTAAGATAAAATTTCAGCCTAATAACATAATTTACCTTCTTTTTCCAAAGAAACAAACAGAAAATGAAAATTGCGACGGCACTGTCTCACTAGCTTGGTCGACTCGAGTCGCCGATAATGCTATCGTATTCATTTTCCGATACAAAATGTAATTACCCTTTTAATGTTTACTCTTAGAAAAAGAAACGACTGTTTTTTTTTTTTAATGTTGATCTCATTTTTTGATGAACGCATGAACTGCGTGTTTTGAGTATGAAGTTTAGTAAACATTTAGATTTAATTTAAGTTTAAGTAATAAAATTAAAAATAAATTTATGTTTATATTTACGAAGCTGTGTAACTAGTGTAAAACACTAGTTACACAGTGTGTAACTAGTTACAGTGTACACAGGTTACAGTGTAATTACAAATACACTGTAACCCAACTCTTAAGTAATACACTGTGCTAAATTGTTTGCGAAATGAAAATAATAGAAATGACATAAAAGAAATAAAGAATATAATTACTATTATAAAATTATAGAAAAAAAAAAATATATATATAATCACCAATCGAGTTTACTAAAAACAAGCCCCACGTTGTTTGCCAAATTATAAAAATCCAAATGCTGTTGTTATGCTATTGATGTTTGATCATCAGTAGCAAAGGCGCAGTTATTACAAAGAAAGGAATGAATACAAAGGTTATTTAAATAAAATAAATTTACAAATTTAGTACAAGAGAACCGATGTAGTGATTTAACCTGTACATCAAATACATAAAACAATATATTTTACCTTGGAAACCCACGAATTGCAGCAGAGCTGGATTAGATCCACGACTGGGTAGTACGGGCTCGTTTTTTGGAACGAAATCTTTAAAACTAAAGTAGTTCAATTAACTACTTACTATAGTAAACTACTACTAGTTTTCAACTAAATTATGTTTAAAACTAATTAAACATAACTTCAATGTTATCAGAACGCCATCCAGCCATTACATGTTCCAAGCTCGGCCGGAAGGACTCTTACTTCTGTAATCGTAGCACTCCACTACAACTTAGGCTCACGAAACAAAGTGAATGAAATGAAATAATAAAAAATTAAACAAATTAAATATTCAAAAATCGCTAGTGGTTAGTTGATGACTATGTGACGATAGCCAACAGTGACAATAAATATTAAATAAACCAATTATTATGAAAAAAGAAAATAAAACAAATACGATCGAAAATCCTTGTTATCTGCAGTTGGTGGTGTGGTTGATGATGTCGCCAATACAACAAACAGTGGACAACTTCCACAAGACTCCCAAGACCAGAATCAGGCACAGAACCTCCCAAAATAGCCACCGCCTTTGACTGCCATTTCAGCAAAACGACGAACGATATCTGGGAGCCAATTACAAAATCACCGATTGGGTATTGTGAATTAATTAAAATAATTTATAATAACTTTCATTGTTAAGCTTAAAATTTGTTAGATTAAATCCGGAAAAATTAGAATTAATGAATAAGTTAGGATGTTACCCTCTCGCCGAACATAATATTGAATTGGAACCAGGTACGAAACCAATTAAGCATAGCCACTATCCTGTTAGCCCCTTTAAACAGAAGATTATTGATGAATCTTGTCGTTAAATAGGAGTAGTAGAGCCATCGCATAGTCCGTGGTCTAGTCCCATCTATCTAACTAAAAAGAAAGATGGCACCTATAGACTAATTTGAATTTTAGAAAATTGAATAAGCTGACAAAGGACAGCTACCATATTCATCATATAAATACGATTTTAGAGCGGCTGGGTGATGTCCAATATTTGAGTTGCCTGGATGTATGCAAAGCATTTAGGTAGATAAAATTGACTCATAAGAGTTGAAACTGCTTTCATGATGCCGGAATTTACTCTTTCTCATGATTTCTCGTAGTAGCGCAAATACCGCCTCCCCTTTCTCCCTGCCACGCACAATCACTTTGCCCACTGTTAGGACTGAGCTCAGTACCAACAACACCAACCGCGCGACCACGTATGTCTCTAATCCACCCGCATCGGAACACAGTGCGCTCCGTTTCATCCCGGACTCCACAGTGCCAGCAATCAGCCTTGCCTATGGCCACTAAGTAGGTCACGAACACACCCTGTCCCGACCTCGATTGTGAGACGGGACGGGGGTCCAGCTGACCCCACTTTCTACCTACCACAAGGCCACATTCTTAATAAAGTTTACAGCCCAGCAACTCTACCTCGACCAAGCTCGCTAAAACTCAGCCCATACCACCCTTCAGACACGCCCCGTGCTACCATACCCCTCAGCATGCGTGCTAAGGTGTTCACTTACTACCAGACTTGCCGGTAGCTAACCAGCAGTCGGGTGCTCAAGCAACGATGACGTGGTGTGATAAGCGCCACACCACGGAGCCATAGGTTCGCAAGTCAGCAGAAACGAGTTCGCGAACACTGATACCTCAGTCTGTCAGGGTGGCCCGCGTTCAGACGTCCAGCGTTAACCGCAGATCCGAGAATCCAAGAGCCGGCTCCGGCTTCACATAAGGTTTCCTACCTTATGTGAAGCTAGCCGAGCTAGCTCATTGGCCCTCTAGTTATCCCGGAAATTTATATGCACTGTCACCCACACTAGTGATACCTTGATCATACTCGAGAGGACGTAAATATGCTGGAACTCATACGCCTTGAGGAGATTCTCCAGTATGCAGATCAGGATCGCATAAATCTCAGTCTGAAATATCGTCGCATATGGCCCCAGAAGCAGTTACCACTCAGACTTAAGATGTTCGCCACACACGGCGGATACAACTTCGTTCCGTCCCACGGAGCCGTCAGTGAACCATACCAACCCCAGCGGCCGGAGCATCTCCACTTCCGGTTCCAGCCATCTCTCGCTACTTGGAAAGATAACCGGAAACTTCCTGGGAACAAGAGTTGCACCAGACATAGCGTCCCTTCTCAACAGTAAACGACTGCAAACAGCAATCTCTCCCAGCAGCCGCGCATGCCTAATGGCTCCCGAACTCCCCTTCCACATACCCCAATCGCTTAACCAAATACATAAATATATAGAAAAAAATTATATAAAACAACGATGGAAGACCAGTGGCAAGCAGTCTTATCAAAACATAAACAAGTGATAATCAAGGAAGGCAATCAGCCTCCATTTTTATGGAAGCTAGGAAGAACAAAGTAACTTTTTCCAGGGACAGATGGGATATGCAGAGTAGCAGCTGTTGAACATTATTACATCTCTCGTATGGTCACGGTTCAGTACATATGAGTAGTCAAGTTAATTAAGTAAATAAATCGATAAGTTTACTTTTCACAGCAGCTTAACGGTCCATGTCTTCAAGCCATACTATGTACCTACTCGTATTCTGCAGCTATGAGTTATAAGCAGTAACATACCAATATTACAAAGAAAAAGGCCAAAATATAATAAAACACCAGAATTCATACAAAATTGTTTTTTTAAAATGAATTATCTGTAGGAAAATGTAAATAAAATAATATATAAACCTAAACTGCGTTTAATCATATAATATGTCATTAAATTATGTTTTTGTAGAATTTATACGCATACACACAAATTAGTTTTTTATCGAAATTTTTTTTATCAGTCTGGCTAATGCATTTGCTTTCGAAACGCCTCTTTTATTTAGGAGTATATGTATATTATACTAAAGAGTATCATAAGTATATATTATATTATATTAAGTTATGAAAGAAGTTATAAAAAGCCGAAAGTACTTTAAAAAAAAAAAAGGCTTTTTTTACAAATCTTTACCAGACTTCTCCGCTTTCTTTCACTAATTTGTCGTGGTCTTCAGGGACTTTTTCCTTTAATTTATATTGTTCCAGTTTATCAATAGTGCTTTATGATATCATCAACAGTGGATTTGGCCAAACTCAAATCATCGGTGATTTGACATATTTAAACAGCTAGGCAATATTTTTTAACCATTTTAACTTCTCTTAGTTTTGAATAAATCTGACATTTTAAAAAGAGGATTAGATTAGATGTATCAAAAAATTCAAATTTATATTTAATTAGATGTTCTGTGATAATGAGAAACTGTCAAATTAAACAACAAATTGCAAACCACATATTTATGTGTTACAAACACAGAACAGCTTCATCTATCCGAACATTTATTGTCACCAAATTGCTTAAAAAACGGACTGTCTGCGGTTGTTTTAAAATTTGAAAGTTAATTAATAACAATTTTTATAATTTCTTAAACGTTATTTAAAATTGAATTTTGATTGAAATCATTGGCTTAATTTGAATTTTTAAAATCATTTTCAGCATTTTTAATTTCTTCAAGTAATTTAATTTTACTAAGTGTCCGAACAATAAGTTGTTAGGCTCGTATTACACTAGCCTACAGTGTTAGTGAATTACACTAGCCTAACACAAGCTAGGCATGGTTATACTCCTAAGTATAACAATGTTTGCAGTTCAAAACTTCGGCTGCGGTTACATTGCAAGCTTTCCTGGCGAAAGATAATCGCCCGGTGCGATAGATTACAAGTTTACGTAAAAAAAAGGATGATATATGCTATTGGAGGCGCCTATCGCTTTCAATCGCTTGAAATGTACAGTGCGATTGGGCGCACAATCGCTTCTTTTTTAAAATATCATTGTGTTTATGAAGGGGACAAGCCTGTCGCTGAAAAATCGTTCGAAAACAAACATGCTTGATTTTTTAGCGAGAATGGAGGCGATTTCATATTTTTTCAATACATATTTAATGATATTTCCATTTTTTATATTGAATTATATTAATTTTTATTGTATTGTCTTTTGATTTGGGAGAGTATTTTAAATTGCTTATTAATAATATTCTTAGTAATTATAATATTAATATATAATTAATTAACCAATGTTATTGAATCAGGAATTTTATCCTCTTACTTATATAATTAATTATTGACAGATTTAAAAACACCACTCTACCATGCTGCAAAGAGTTCACTACACTACATTTCTGAAATGCGATGTGATCAGATCTGATGTGAGATGTAATCACAAAAAAGTACCTTCAAAAGACAAGTTTGTTACAGAATTGGATAAAAATACTCGTATTTTTATTTTTTTTGCCTGAATACTCCACATTTGATATTGTATTTTTCATTTAAGCTAAAAAATAAAGACGGGTATGGAAAATTCCGGGCCCTTCCCGAAGGTCCTTTCGTTTGCTGCATATAATGCGTTCTTCATTGAGAATACTTAATAGTATAAATAATTTTAAGTTCTGCTGTGTGGCATTCTCTGCATTCATATAAATCTGAATCTATTTCTGAACAAAAATTTTAATTTACTAAAAGAAATACGTAAGAGGTCTATACAGGGTGTATCGCTACTAGTATTTTTAATTTCAAAGGTGGATAGGGGATGAAAAACTGAATGTCTAAAACTAAAAATGTCTAAACAAGGAGGGGGGGGGGGTCAATCTTCAATAGTTGCCGAGATAATTAGCATTTTCTGATTTCTTGAAAAACGTTCGTGAACTGCATTTTAACTAACCTACGCAATACTTGATTCTAAAAAATAGGATAAACATTGAATTCATTAACGAGTCCAATGTCACATACAGTATAAAATTTCTCTATTTAATGTGAGAGACAGTGGCGGAGTTTTAATATTTTAATTTTGAAACGAATTTTAAAGTTTAAATTTTTATCGATTTTCAATCTTTTAATATTCAAATTTGGTCATTAATTAATTTTGGGGTTTAGAATTAATTTGGAATTTGATCTAGAACATTTTAGAAGGCATTGAAGGATTAGCTTTTTTAGTTATTAGACTAATTCATTATTTAATATACCATATTAAGCATTAAATATCAGTGTTAATTAATCCTATTGTGAAACATTCCCTAAGATAAAATTTCAGCCTAATAACATAATTTACCTTCTTTTTCCAAAGAAACAAACAGAAAATGAAAATTGCGACGGCACTGTCTCACTAGCTTGGTCGACTCGAGTCGCCGATAATGCTATCGTATTCATTTTCCGATACAAAATGTAATTACCCTTTTAATGTTTACTCTTAGAAAAAGAAACGACTGTTTTTTTTTTTAATGTTGATCTCATTTTTTGATGAACGCATGAACTGCGTTTGTTTTGAGTATGAAGTTTAGTGAACATTTAGATTTACTTTAAGTTTAAGTAATAAAATTAAAAATAAATTTATGTTTATATTTACGAAGCTGTGTAACTAGACCCTATGTCTTAATCCAAAAATTGCTGTTTGTGCTGCAAGTGGGTTTTGTGGTATTAAGTGGATTTAGAAGATTAATGTTCATATAATCTAACAATTAAAACTAGGAAATTACATTATTATAAGTCACTAAATTGCCCGCGAAAACCCTATGCTTTTAGGCACGGAATAAAAAAAAATTATTTGATATAGACAAAAGACAGCTGATGATTGGAGACAGTTCCAGTGTCAATAGAGAATAATGAAAACTTTTTTATTCGTTTTGCATAGGCAGAGCAGCCTTTGCGTTACTAGTTTTGAAATAATGTTTATTTTACGAAATCTATATAATGTATGTATAAATACATACATTATTCTCTAAACATTGCGACTCTAAACCTTTGACATTGAATTATTTGCTAAAAACAATTATCAGAATTCTTCTGCTTACCTGATATTAAAAATATTGATATAGCATAATTAATCTGAAGACTGAAGTAGCTAAATTAACATATAACAATATACATAATATAAGCATGTATAATAAAATAACTTATATACTGTTTTTTTTAAATTGAAATTGAAATTGCCTATTATATTTAGAAAATATAATCAGTCGATTCGATTTTTTGAATCGATTCAAAAAATAATCGAAAGTAAAAAAACGATTCGTAAATCAATTTTTTTAGGAGAATCGATTATTAATCGGCATCACTAATTAACAATTTTGGTCGGCGTCTCATGCATCCGACAATATGACAGTGCTCTGATTGGTTGACATTTTTTGGCGCGAATTTCTGTTCGAATATTTTCTACGACAGTCGGATGAGTTAAATTTATTTTAACTTTGGTGCGACGTCGGATATTCCATAACCACACTTTTGAAGATCAGTTTGTTTTCTTTATGAGTTACATATTTATATATTTATTATTTATGTATTTTTAATATGTTAGCCAATCAAAACTATCAAAGGTCAACCAATCACAGCACTGTCGTATTGTCGGATGCATGAGGCGCCGACCAAAATTGTTAATTAGTGATGCCGATTAATAATCGATTCTCCTAAAAAAATTGATTTACGAATCGTTTTTTTACTTTCGATTATTTTTTGAATCGATTCAAAAAATCGAATCGACATGTATAAATACATACATTATATACTACGTTAATTTTTATTGACCAAAATATGCAGTTCAATATACTGCGAATATTAATTATTATCGACGCAATTGGTAGTTCATATTCTACAGTTCTTAGATATATGTAATAAAAATTATGAATGAATAGGAATAGGTAGTAAATAAATATGTATATTAAATAAGCATAAAAACAATTCCAGATAAAGGAATTTTAATTTTTGCATAAAAGTACTGGGCATTGGCTTAATATTACTCTCTGAACGAATAAATTCCCATCATTTCTTCTAATAGTCGTAAAACGTTATTATTTTCTACTTATTATTTATACAAAGTTTAATTTTTAATTTAATTAACAACTATAAATAGTTCAATTATTTCATTTTAAAAATGAATAGCTCAAAATAAGCAACTCAACTTGCAACAAAAATGTCGGGCATGTCCCGAGAGCGGCAACTACTGTCGACAAGCCTGAGAGCTAACGTGTACACTAGCAAGCACAAGTACTTGCTCTGAGAGTAAAAATTGCAGAAGCTACTCTCATAAGTCAACTTGCGCTAACGTGTACACAATAGCAACCGCTCTCAGAGACTTACTCTAGCAAGTTTTACTTATTACTTTTACTTATTTATACGAAGTAATTAAAGCAATATTTTAAATATTAATATAATTTTATCATTTTAATATTTAAAATATTGTCTAATATATGTAATATATTATTAATAAAATTTAAATTTTTTCATTAATAAAAAAAAATCTACATTCGATTCACTAGATAACGTAGAGATGGGCTCTGAGGCATTCCTGATCGGGGTTTTCGATAAAAAACATCGATCAAAATTTTGCCTTTTGATGCGCGGTTTTAAAATTTGACGCGTTCACTCTCTACAGTAATAGATAAAAAAGTAGCACGTTGTATTTCAAAAAACTAAACTGGATAGGAAAACTCTTTTTTTTCAAAAACTCGGATCTGAGTCCCTATTAGTCAAAATGAGGTTTTCGAATAGCTCTACAAGACAAGATAGACTTAATCTCCATCGGATAAATTTTCAAGTTCAATAATTTACTAGGACACGATGTTAAGACCCGTAATATACCTGACATGGATAGGTAACATCATTACATCAATAAAAAGGCATTTCGACCGCTAGTACATGAGGCAGGCTAATTAAAATTTTTCGATAATAAACTAATATGTTTGTGTATGTGAATTGCATCAATTCTGCACAATATAATTTTAATTGCATGTTATATGATTAAACGCAACTTTAGCTTATTTACTAACATTGCTCGACATATAATTCATCCTAAATAAGCTAACCTGTATAAATTCTTCTAGTTGTTTCGAATTTGTCTGTAAACAGTCTTCTTCTGTGGCGTCGAAATAAATTTTCTATCTCTGTTCTGTGTTTAGCAATTGATACTTTCGTCTTAGCTGTAGGATGGCGGAATATGTACATAGAATAGCTCGAAGTATGGACCCAAAGTATCTTAAATCTGCCAAAAGAATATACGAAACAATTTCGAGCCCATTGATTATTTTAGTTTTAGATGTAGCGATATGGATAGGTCAGTCAGAAGAAAATATTAGATATTAGAAAACATACGTTGCCTTCGAATACCTAATATCTTTAAAGCTGAATGAAAAATTGTTTTTATTATCAATATATTTAAGTTAAAACAACAAAATGTAGATTATAGATGTTCTTCATTTTACTTCTTTTACTTGCAGCCCTATAACAAAAAAAAAAAATATTAATTAAAAAGTGAAAATAACTGGACAAAATAATTATTCTGTATTCTACAATTAATTGAAGAATATACTCTACTAGTATAATGTTTGTTAATGTTATATAGAAATATTAATATACACTTGTAATCATACCATAGCATATATATTAATCTTATGTGGACGATTTTCGCGCATGTTTACAGTAATAATTAGACTAATAACAATTAGAACTTTAATGAAACAATATTCATCGATTACTAATTCCTGACACGACTCGGTCCAGATTGACATTACTGAATTACAACATTAATAAAGATTATTTTAAAATATCTAATTAGTAAATCCTAAATTAAGCTATCGACGCTTTCCGTTTCTTAATCGTATGCATTACCAAACCGAACTAAACAACTCGTTGGGGGCATCAACTTCGAGAAGAAAGTAAAAATACATAGTGTAGGATTTTCGAAATGACACATGACAGTGTTAAACTTACTAGATTAGTACCTTTTTAAATTATGAAAACGGACTAATGAAATATAATAAACGACTTTTAAATTCAATTTTACTTATCTTTTTCTTGGATTTTCTATCCTGTTATAATTTCTTTGTATTTCTCTTCACTCTGACGGCCGTTTCCAAATTTCTTGTAAAAAATTGACATTCGAAATCACCAAAAAAAAAGGAACTCTTTGAAAAAGATATAAATATCGAAACGGCCGTCAGAGTGAAGAAAAATATAAAGAAATTATAACATAAAATCCAATAAAAAGTTAAGTAAAATTAACTTTAATACTATCCAATATAAAATTAATTACGACTTATAAAGTTGATGGAATAAACTGTATCATAAAAACTCTATTAAATAAAAAAGCATTGGGACCTAGCCTGATTAGTAGTCCAATATACCTTTAAACAGTGGTATCTCACCACTGTTATTCAGTTCTTTCTAACTGACAACACTTTTTCTGTAAAACTAAGAAGCTGTATATCAAAACCACACCCTAAATCGGCTAGAGTTGCCCAGGATCTCACTCTATATGCGCTATATATACAATCTACAGCCGATATCTCAAGCCACTTTCAATGCAAACGTCTACACTTAGATTTAAATCCACCAAATCTCCTAGATAAACAAATGCCTGCAACCATATCTGGATAATTTAGTCATAAATGCACCAATCGAAAATAAATGCCATTCTCGACGCAACAAGTTACCTTCATGACATAAATTATGAATATTTTAAACAATTGCAGAACCTACACGACAGCATGCTCTACCTCGGAATATGGTTGAACGAAAAAATTAATATGAAGCACGCCCCCAGCAGAACGTTGCCAACTATCCCTTCTAAACGGTAAACACAGCAAACTCTCTATAAAAAAAAATGCTCTCCGATCAAGTTATTTTTGACGGCGAACTCTGATCCACAGACTAGCAGTTCGGATGTTGCTAAACCTCCGAAATATAACTCTCCAAAAACTCTTCGATATATTATGATTTATCATAATATAAATATCCAGTATATCCCAATACTCAGCATCATCAACATTCGCTCATAAAAATCTCTCTCAATAACCCATTTCCAATAACTGAGAGTAGTGACATGTGAATGTGATTCTTTTTTTATATGAAAGTTTAGTATTTACCACCAAGCCGAACACTAATATCCCGACGATTGTGTTAATTTCAGTTCTACATATGCTTTTTGGATTGGCCCTGAGTACTGCCCTAATGACGATTCTCAAATCATCCTTAAAAAATAAGTTTTATCATCAATCCTGTATAAATCAGGACTTATATGCAAACAATGCCTTTTATTGGGTTTCAATGAAAGATGAAAAAACTCAAAAATGCAAGCTGATTTTTTATATAAATTAACCGAATTATTGATGCTGACCACACGTTATCAATTTGTATTGCTAAATATAAAATACAAAAAGAAAAATGTAAAAATACAAATTGTGACATTACCTGGAGGCAATGACTGTTTCAATTTTTCTGCCTTCTCTTTGTCTCTAATTACAAGTGTATAGAGAAACCTGGAACATCGTACTTTGAATTTTGTATTTTCAGTATTTTTCTTTATTTTCACGGCTAGAAAAAAACATAGATGGTAAGTATACAAAAGTTCAATTTTATGTAGATCTACATTGTGCTTGTTGCTCTAGCATGCATGCAGATCTTGGCTATTAGATACAGATTATAACTAGGTTGTTTAATTCTATACTAGTGATTAAATATTTAAAAAAGAGGTTTCATGAAATACCCGGTTATTTAAGTTAGACGTTTAGAAAATACCATTTTGATTTTCAATCATTTTATACAAACGCAATGTCACTAATAAAATGTAAATAATAATATTACTAGCTAAGCAGTACTTTAATAGGTAATCTTCCTCTTAGTGCTTGGGTTTTGAACCGTAACACCCAGCATACTTTTGCGGTGTTACCACTGTCGCGTTAACATAAATTTAATCCTACAAAATTCAAATGACCTATTTAATATATATTGTTCTTCACAAACTCATTTCCGCGAAGATGGAATTATTTAAAATGAGGTAAGTAAAAATTATTATTTTACTTAGCTTTTTTGGCCATTCCATCCTGTTTTAATTCTTTTTTTTATTTATCTTCTAAACTCGATAGCTGTTTCGATGTTATATCTTCTTCAAAGAGTTCTATCACTCTTTTATGATTTATAATGTCAATTTTTGATTAGTTTCCTTTTTGCTTCTACGGTCGCTAAGGTTACGTTTCGTATGCTACCTATAAATAATTTTAAAATTTCAAGGGTTTAATGTTCAATAGTTATGTATGTAACTATGTATTATGTATTTATGTGGGTTGTATTTTATTTATATTACGTTAAAGTATGATTTGCTACAGTATTTTATGACTGTTTTATAGTTAATAGAGTTTTCATAATTTTTGATTTGTATCATTTCTAATATTTTTCTTTTGTATGTATTTTTTTCAGTGTTCAATATTACTACATCTAATATCAATTTTAGTGTTATCCAACTTGAATGCGTGTTTTGTTTCTTCAGTGTGGTGTGTTAATGCTGTATTTTTCATATTTATGCCGATTTTTTAAATATTGATTCGTGTGTCCAATATAAGCTTTGTTACAATCCGAGCATGGAATTTTATACACTACTTTGCTTTTTTTATTATTTGCGTATGTGATTTAATTTTTGTATAATACTGTTTTGTAAGATTCTGCCCTATATGTGCGACCTGTATGTACCACTAACTACACTTATATGTTATATTTTTCAAAAGTGTGTTCATTTTTCTTATAAATGTCGTATATATGGAAGTAATATGTATTTAATTGGTTAAGTTTTTTCTATTTTTCTGCTGCTATAAAATTTGTGAATTCTTTGAAAAATATTCTGTGTATAAATTTTAATGGAAAGTGATTGGGAATTAGAGCTTCTTTAGCTTTTTGTATAGTGTGATGCATGTATTCTGGGTCTGTTAGTTTTAATGCTCTATCTACTATTCCTACTATTACTGGTTTTTTTGTGATTGGGTGTTGTGAACTATAGTTTACTATAGTATGTATATAACACCATAGTTTAAATATCTATCAGACCATGTTTCTTTTGTGTACAATTCTGTTTTAATAGTGTTTGACTTTGTGTAGTGTTAGATCTCAAAAATGAATTTTATTTTGTTTTTTTTATTTCAATTGTAAATTGCTATTTTGTATTGTAAGTTCTAAATTGTTCTAATATATATTATTGATCCTGTGGTATTGATTTAATACAATCATCAACATATCTGAAAAGAAAGGGTAGTTTAAAATTTTAAATTTTAATTACCGTTTCTTCTATATCTTCTAAAACTAATTGTGCTATCACACTTGATATTGATGCTCCCATTGCACATTCATCTGTTTAAAAAATTTAATTTTATAACTGAAATATATTGAGTATGATGTTCAATTGCTTTTGTAAATTCTGTGACTTGAATATCTGTGTACTTTTCATTTTGTTCCAATGTTTGTCTATTAATTTTTTTACTAGGTTAATTGGTATGTTTGTGTACATTGATATTACACCTAATGATATTAATATGTAATTGTCCTGCATTTTTGTGGTTCTTATTTTACTTTTGAAATCGAAAAAACTTTTTATGTACTAATCATTTTCGTATAGTATATTTCGTAATATGTTTTTAATGTGTTTAGATTTGTTCAAATAGCCATTGATTACATGCTACTATGGGTCTTTTATATCTATATATTATATATATAGATATTATATTATTATTTATCTAGATCATTTTGACATTTAAAAATGAATTTTTTAGTTAGTCAACTAATTTTTTAATGTCATATTAGACACTAAAAACTGAGTATTAACTAGTTATTACTATTAAAGTTTTAGCATTCCTGGCTGCTTGCTAGCCGCCCGATACAAACAATGATAATAATAAACTACAATACAAAATGTTATCGTCAAACTAAAGAAAAAACAAAAGTCTGCTTTGAATAGTGGTGACCTCATTTTACTAATAAACTAGAAGTACACCGAATTTTGCTTTTAATATAAAATTTTAAATTGGATGCCGTGAAGAAAATGGCACTGTGCGGGTTGTAGAAGTTTAAATGTCCAAATATAGATACCATTCCATGAGACATGTGAATGTCTCATGACATTCCTCGAGAGACAGCAGGCCAGATATTATTCGATGGAAACTTGAAATATGTCTTGCTGCTGTTCTGTTGTGACGCTTTAACGGGCTTCACGTGTTCCAAATTTAATCATAAAATGTTTAAAGTTCCCTGATGGTTTGATGATGTTAATTTGGTAATCTTGTTCTTCATTACTTAGATAAGGGTTTAAACGGTTATAATGGATCACTTTTGGCTTGTGTCAAATCACAACAAAGTTTTCTCCTGGAACTTATTTCGATGGTGTACATCCAGATTTCAAATAGCAGGATAGACGTAGCTCTCTATTTACTGTATTATATTGTTATTTCATTTACAGCGGATCGGTAAGCCAACAACAATAAACTCAAATAATGGCTCCAGTCTCTTTGATAGTTATAGCTCCCTAAAGCTAATAGTTCGATTCATTCGTTCTACCATTTTTTTTTACTTGCTTCATTTGCACTGCGTCGATTGCCATTATGATTTCGAAATTACACATACCTTAAGAAGTTTACTATTTGTCTAATTATTTTTTTTAGAAAAACCAACATTAACCAATCTCAAAAATTCATAAAAGATTTACAAACCGAAAATTGTTGTTAGCACCAAATCGAACACCCTCTATCATGCATCAAAATACTATTTAATAATAAAATGAGTTGTGAAAATACTAACATTTAGCATCCTTTCTTCTTGCGGTGAGAAGAAATTCTTTAATTTCTGTTAGTTCTCTTGGCTGAAACAAGAAAGAAATGTTAAGTCACGTTAATGTCATATTTTGTAACCATCCATACACACACCACCACCGACCTATAACACAAATTCAAAGATTCTATATAGACACTTGTATTTAAATTTTCGAACTTTTACAATTGTAGAATATTTTCCATCTATATATTAGAGTAGTATTATTTATAGTATGTAAGTAGATAGATTGGTTCATACTCATGTTTATAGGGTATCAAACTACCGCCAACAGTTTCTAGCTCTACTGATTTCGGGCGACATTCTATGGTCAAGTTAGCGATGCCATTGTTAAACCTCTGGCAACTTTAATAGGAATTTGAATTATGAATAAAAAAAAACAGAACTATCGCACGATCGTAAATAAGTTGAAAATGTTTGCAAGAAGTGCGTAAATAATGCACTATCACAACTAAATGAAAAATTTGGATTTATGTAGTTAATCATTGGCGCGAATTTCTCTTTTAATTTGTCGTCAGATAATATACCCAATAAACTTAACAAAGCGATCTGTGACAAAAATTATTATGGATGTATAAAAAATAACGCCGTAATTATCATTTAAACTTGATAGTTTTCACTTTTTAGTTTCTACTACCCGCGTGTTTTAGACCAGGCCTTTACGTGTGGGCTGGATTAACGCGCGCTCGATGCAGCGTTTGTCGTTCTTCAGCTTGACGTAAGTTCTCTCTACCACTACACGTAGCCTATCTAAGACAGGCGCGTACTAACAAATGGTAAAAAATTGATTATCTTTCATTATTAATAATAAATAACTTTTCTTTCCAATCAAAGGTAATATTCTTTTTCTGTGTACATTAGCGTAGGATTAATAATCTTCAATTAGAACATTTGCTGATATAACTGATAAATTATATAACTAGCAATATTATGGGTCCATTATTAAAACCAACATAAAAAAAATGCATGCTTGCTTCTGTGTAATTATTGAATAAATAAAATAATATAGTAAATATTGCCACTAGCAAGTCCGATTAATTACTTATTATTTATTCATTTTATTGCTTTAAAAATTAACGTATGCGATTTGGAATAAAATAATATACAGACCTCTCGGTATCAGCTTGCCATACAAGCCTCGAGATTAGCCTTTTGAAGCTATACTAAGCTCTCGACTGCAATGGCAAGCTCCCCGCTCGCGTTGTAATCTAGTATTTATAATAGTTTTATTGCCTAAATTTTGCAAGCCTCCTGATGCCGGTCGCATGCATGTAAACGGCCACATCGGCTGACATTTTGAGTCACCGTTACCGAGAGGTTTTATTATATGGTATTTCTTACTATATCATATTATTCTTCTTATCTATTCTCCCTTATACAGGGTGTTTAGCACTGCCATTTTTAATTTCAATGGTGAATAGGGGATGAAAAACTGAACGGAACATGTCTAAACCAGGAGGGATCTATCTTCAATAGTTTCCGAGATAATCAGCCTTTTCTGATTACTTCTAAAACGTTCCTGAACTGCAGTGTAACTAACCTACGTAATACTGGGTCTTGAAAAATGGAATAAACATGAAACTCATTAACGAGTTCATTGTCACATTCAGTATAAAATTTCTCTATTAACCGTGAGAGGCAGTGGCGGTGTTATAATAATTTAAGCGAATTTAAAGTCGAAAATTCCACGTATTCTGATTTTTTAATATTAAAATTTGGTCATAAATAAATTTTTATCTGTGGAATTAAATGCAGTCGTTGATCTAGAAAATTTTTGACACGATTGAAGTATGAATTTTAAGTTATTCAACTAATTTGTTAATGTGTTAGATTAAGCATTGAAAACGAGTAGTAACTCTTAATACTAAACATTTAACATTCCATAAAACAAAATTTCGATTTAATAATGTAATTTAATTTCGGTTTTTATCGAAAGAAAAGAAACAATTGCGACGACGCTGGTTGCTCGCTAGCCGGTTGCGATACAAGCAGTAATAATAATTTCCAATACAAAATGTTGGCGTTACTCAGAGAAAAAGCAAAGCTTCCTTTTTCCTTTGAGTAGCAGTGACTTCATATTAGCAATTAACTAAAAGCAATTATTATTATTATTACTGATTTTTCTTTTGAATATGAAGTTTAAATTTATATCTAATAATTTTTATTTGAGTGCCGTGAGGAAAACGTCTCCCTGAATAAAACAATTTATGGCTTTTTATTAATCACTTAATTTCGAAATAAAATTGTACCTCGTATCATAATAAGTACTAAGTACTCCGTCCGTATCAGGTACCAAAAAATACACTGTTTATTAAAAATGTGTTAGTATCTTGCATGCAGCAATATCTACTTATTTAATGACATTGCGTTAGCTGTACAGGCATTAGTCATTCTTTTAAAACACAGCAAACATAAAAACATTGCACTAGCGAAATATCAATAATTATATCTTGGAATTAAATGGGTTCATGTTATAGTTAGAGCTGAAAATAATAACGAGAAATAAGATAATTAGAAAGAAACAATATACCAGCAGAAGTAATGGAATGGTAGTGGTGGTGCAAACCATTTAATTCGACAGCGAAAGAGAGAGAGAGTTGAAATACTATGTACATGAGCAAGACAAAGATACGGAAATCTCTTTGGGAATTTTTGTTGTTGTGTGTGGTGTGGGGCTATGTGTGTGCATACCTAGGTAAAGAATAGCTAATCAGCCGTCTGCCAGTAATCGGGACATTACGCGACATGCCGAAGTAATTTGCATTGTCTAATGTTGTATTCATTGTCTAGTGTTGTGGGCATTTGTTTATGTGATAGGAATTATTAATTGCGGGCGGTAGCGAGGTGGTAAGCCATACCATCTCCGTTGGTAAGTTGAAGTTCATTACTAATTTATCGTAATAATTACACCAATAAGTAGTATGCAGGCATTGTCTTAATTTGCTTTACCCTAATGCAGGTAACATTAAAGAACTGTTTGTGTAATTGTAATTTGCTACCTGCTTTGCTAGCAAGATTACGAAAAGTACTTTTTTTTTAACTAGACATAAGTAAAGAAGTTTTAGTTGGTTTAAAAAAAAAAATTTAAGTACTGTGCAATAGAACAAAATTGCGCCAACAAAGTTGAAATTAGAAATAAAAAATTGAAATAAACTTCAAATAGATTTTGAATTTTTTTAAATTTTGTGTATTTGTAATAAAAGTGTTTTTGAAGCGTATTTTCATAACTTGATAAACAATGTTCAATGTCTCTGATTAAATTTTTTTAATTATAATTTCAAGACAAATAAAAAAAACAAGTTTGACCTTCGCTCATTTACTGTGTGGGCGAGTCATTGCACGTGTTATTTCATGGATGTCTCTCACGATTGCCTTGATAACTGCCTGGAGCCGCCGTAGAGTACAGTAGATATAAAAAAACTGTTTCTACCAGATATTAAATGGTGCGGAATATTGTGAAATAATTAGTTGATTTTTCGAAAAAAAGTTATTAAGAAAAGTTGTTTGTGTTAATGTCAGGAGTACGTGGTGTGAATATTCTACAACTCTAAATTAACACCCTGTATATAATTTCTGTAACAAAAATGAAGAACACTAAAAACTTTGCGGTAGGTGTCCTTTTGGCCATTTTTCAGCAATCGGTAGTAAATAAATGCGTTTATTAGCAGCGGATGACACTTGTCTAGCCCTTCGACATCCGGATATGCAAGACAAGATATAAAGTAAATAATAGATATAATATAATAGAACATACGTTTTGGTGATTCGGGAAATATGAACAATCAAATTAGGACAAACAAAAAATAGGACTACTTTGCAGTCCTATACATGCGCATTTTAAAAATAATATTCCAAAAAACGGCGTTAACAAGCATAAAAAATGAAGAAAGGATTATAATGTAAAAAAAGCAAAAAAAATAAAAGAAAATTGAAATACGCTTAAATTCTGTTATATTTAAGTGTATATATTAGAATCAGCTTAACGCTTCAATATTTCCCGTGAGCATATTTTCTAGAGGTTCAAGCTTTAGGTATGAGTTTCAATTTATAGAGAATTCTAGTTTATAACGAGGGCTTGTTTTGATCGTAAGCTTGGCTTGAGAGAGAATTCTAATTTGTAGGTTGGTGATAAGTTTGGTCTTAAAGATAATTCTAACTTCTAACGGACGATTTGGTTAGTCGTAAGTTTAGTATTACAGACAATTCTAATTTGCAATGGGTGGTGTGAGTTGATTGGAAGTCGGGCGTAGTTTAGTTGTGAATTCTGTTTTACAGCGACTTATAATTTATAACGGGTTGTTTGGTTTGATTGTGACTTCTGCCTTATACAGAATTCCAATTAATAACTCCACCGGAACGAAGTCGATTATTTCCACTAGTACGCCCGAGATGACCTACATTTTCCGATTTCTGGAAAACGACTGTTCGCGAACCGCAATCTAACTGCCCTACGCGATACTGGATCTTAAAAAGAAAAACGTTCAATGTCGTATAATAAAATTTCTCCATTTCCTTTGAGACAATGGCGCCATTTTAACAATTTAGGCGAATTTTGTGGTGCGATTCTATATCATTTATAAACCGCTGTAAGCGATGTAGCGATGTAAAATCGGTGCATGTAAAATAATTTCGATTCTGAATTCACATTCGGATGTATGTAGGCTAACATTCGCTGTAAAATTTACGTTGAGGAAATTGGCGGCGGATCGTTACATTTTTCGGTTATTACGAAAATTTCAATTTTTTGCGTCATTCTGTTTCATTAATAATCATACATTATTATTATGGATTTAATAAACTTTGTCTTTGAATTACTTCAAGAGAATAATAGACTCATATAAATATCGAAATATTTTATATACCAGGTGTTATATACCTGTCAACAGAAAATCACACCCCGTAGAAGTCATTAAAAAACAAACCGAAAATTGTTAAGGGTAGATCTATCTTCACCAGTTTCCGAGATAAACTACATTTTGATTTCTTCAAAAACGCTCGTGAACCGCAGTGTAACTGACCTACGCAATACTCTGGGGAAGTAAAGTAAACATTGAACTCATTAAGGAGGTCAACATCGCACATAGTATAAAATTTCTCCATTTCCTTTGAGACAGTGGCGGCGTTTTAATAATTTAGGCGAATTTTAAAATTTAATCGATAATAAATGTTTATCTTTGGAATTAACTGGATTATTAAATGCTAGTTGTTGATCTTACTCTCCTATTTTTTTTTACTTTTGTGCCATATCAACCTTTAGAAAAATTCATAGGGTGAAGCGATTTTTCTTCAACAAATAACTTCGCGTTCATTCGTTGGTGGGCAGAGATGTATATAACGCATTTCAGCTGGCTAGACCACACTACTTCAATAACTCCTCTGGATAATTTTTGACTTGTCTGAGCTAACAGATTTGTCGATAAACTTACGCAATATTGCACTTTATTAATTAAAATAATTAGTTTTTAGTTATTTACCTAATTTTATTAGTTATTTAAGGCTCTTGTACGTTATAGTGGATCTCTAATTTTAGAATAATGCTTTTTAGAAGCGTTAAATATTTACATTAGAAAACTATTACAAACAGAATTGTGATATGTTGTTAATCTATGGTGAAAATGGAGAAGTAAAGTGGTGTGCGCTGAGCTCAATATGAAAAAATTGTTTAATGTTCTATGTTTCACTGTTTTAATTGGTGTCGTGTGATGTACTTCAAGTGGATATTACATTATGGATAAGACGACTGAATTATTATTCTAGTAAATTAAATAAGATAATTAAACAAGGTATATTTTTTATGAAAAAATTGACATTTTCCTATAGTACTCTGCATAACTTTTAGTGTTAAAAATTTATGAAAAGGGTTTTTTAAAGATATGTTTAACATTTATTAAACAATATTCAATTTTTAACACTTAAAATTGTAATGTTTAATTTTACTTTCAAGACATTTATAAAAATAAACAAGTCTGACCTTCGCTCATTTACTGTGGGCGAATCATTGCACGTGTTATTTTATCGATGTCTCACGGCTGCCTCGATAACGGTTGTTAACTGTTCGTTGGCTCGAGCCGCCGTAGAATACAGTGAATATCAATCTTTATCTAGCACCTTTTAAATGTTGCGTAATATTTTAAAATAATTAAAGTTGATTTTTCGAAAAAAAGATATTAAGCAAAGTTGTTTGTATTAATGCCAGAAGTACGCGGTGTGAATATTCTACAACTGCTTCTTAATACCCTGTATACAAGCATCCTAAGTTGCATAATTTCTAATTATATGAAATTCACAAATTGGGATGATTACATTTGATTGAAGTCAATTGTTAAAAAGTGGCTACAATAAAAAACTAAGTTTTTTTTTCTGTTTGTCAAGTGCTAGATTTTTGGCAAATGTTTTCTTTTTTGTAAAAAATTAACGATACTTACAGGATTTTAGCTAAACGAAAGTATCTTTTGTTTCGTTATCAGCGCCAGTAGTTTTTGTTAGTTTATTTCTACTTACCTAGTTTTTAACTACTTTCAATACGTAACTAACTTAACAAACTTTCGATTGGTTAAAATCATGTTTGAATTGTTTATTTACGAATTTCTATGAGAAACGGTTGCAACATATGATTTTCGCGCCAAGTCTTGTAATAGCAGTGAAGTTAGTGGAAATTTTTTTACCAATATATTAATATTAATAAAATATCTGTTATTGATTTCTTTATATGCTGTATAATTATGTATTTACTGATTATCATTATCAGGAGAATATTTATTTTAATCTATATAAATTTTCACCTGCCGACATAAATATGTGCGCGCAAATCTTGTAGTTCACAGATAATAGGTAATAGGTCTGTTGCTACATTGCTGAAATTTATCTAATATTTTCGCACATTGATCGTATTATTAGGCATTGCCCGCCTTTTCTACACATTGGTAGACTTTTATTAGGAAATATCGTTACAATAGTTGTAGATAAAATAAATGGTATATCAAGATCTATTTAATAGATGTATAGAATTATTTGTAATAATTGATAATTTACTACTCCCAACACAAGTATGGTTTCTACTATACAAACTAGTTTTCCTTGTCGAATACAGTGTGGCATGGTTTAATTAGATACTATCTATTCAAACAAAGCAGCGTTACCAGTGAAAATAAAGTTTATACTACAGTTAAGTAAAGACGAGAATATAAAAACAAGATATGAATGTAAGAGTTTATACTATTTACCATCTAAGTTTGGCACCCTTGGATTACAGGGACGAAGTTCTGATCATGTACATAATTCGTTATTGATAAGTTCTCTTATAGTAAGTATATTAGAAAGAATATTCAAGATAAATGTTAGTAATATGCAGTAGTTATTTTAAAGCGTGTACACCACATTGTTCCAGCGGTTTACCCCTCGATAATTTTGAAGTATCTGAAAAATCGTACCAGACCCAAATCAATTATTTTGAAAACCGATTATTTTTATCCATCGCTACTACCAACTTTCTGAGAATATTGAATAACGATCTACAAAACAGACTTTCTGTAGATCTCTAGGTTGAATATCGACGTATGGTAAAAATGCATAAAATTTCATTTTTCACCCAAAACAATTACAAAAACAATTTTTGCCGACTATCCATAAATAAAGAAACTAGAACATCTTGAATTTTCTGTAACCAGATTTTCGCGTGACTCGACGTAACCCCCCCACCCCTTCTCCGTAGGCTAACGGGGTTTTCCGTGAACTAAGAAAAAGTACCAAACCAAACAAAACTAGCTACTGGGCAAAAATTCTTTTTGAAATAGCTTTCCAATGTAGATACTGATTCCAAAAACAATTTTTCTAAAATTCGAAATCCATTATAACGTACAAGAGCCGTTGACTAACTTGGTAGTCAATTTTAAGTTAATCTGTCCTGTCGTCCTAACGCCTTGCAGCAACCATAGAGCGCAAGTAAATAGTAAAATGGTCTACTTCTAAATCGTAATGTACACGTTCTATATTTATTCTAAAATTCTTTTCTACAAATTGCTATGTCGATTGTTTCCGCTATTGAAAAATTCGCGTGGAAGTTTAACTATGGAAACCCAATTATTTTCAAATTACAATTCAAGTAACTTACCATGTTGGAGTAATTAACGCAACTGGATTCTTCTATGTACTATGAACCTATAAAAGCAGGTAAAATTTTAATACCGGCGATTATGGCGAAAAAAAAAACAGATCAATAAATAATGAAGAATACTAAATTTGTGAATAGACTTATTAATATTCTGCAAAACAAACTTCTATTGCGGTCAAAATGATACCGATGATGACGGATTTCATAAAACGGATTTATATTTATATTATGCCAAACGAAATGCCAAGTGAATAGCATGACATCGAGTCTTTATTGGTAAGGATGTTCGCCAGTATCGTTTATAAGGAAATGTTGAGTAGACCTATTTCCTATTACCTATACAGTACAAGAATTGCGCGCACGTATTCATGTCACCAGCAGGTGAAAGTTTATAAAATTAAAATTTATATTCCTCAGATAACAATAATCTCGAAATGCACAATTATCCAGCATACAAAAAAATCAATAACCAATATTTTAGTAATATTAATATTTTGGTAATAAAATTGAAACTAACTTCACTGCCACTACAAGACTTGCGCAAAAACCATATAAGTATATCACATCAATATAGACATTCGTATCTCATCTTCCCTGTTGCAGATAGGAATTAAGTCAGTTATACTTCACATAACCGGCACTAATGATGCGGTTCTATAAAATTTTTAAAGCGCTTTACGCGATGTAAAATCTGTGAATTAGTGGCCGAATTCATAGTCAAGAAACCCTTAAGTAAATTTAGATATTACTTACCCTACTTGTTTCAAAGTCAAATATTTTCATTCCCTTGAGTAAGTGCTCAAAAAAAATTTGAATTGCTCACAACAACACTAAAAAATTTGGTTATTACATGATTTTAACTCCATTTAATATTATCGTTTTATTAAAGTTTCAAATTATCCGCTCGTTTATACAAAATTATCTGTAAATTTAGAACGTCGCTTATTAAATAACGGACCAATTTCTTATTACAAGCAAAGTACAAGACTTGCGTGCGAAAACACAAGTTCTATTTTTAAGTACCGTTTTAGTGAAAAATTTATATAAGTTAAAATGAATATTCTTTTTATAATAATTGTCAATAAGTACACAATTATACATCATACACATAAATCAATAACAGGTATGTATTTTGTTTAAGATTATTGCAGTAGACCTATTACCTATTCACGAGAAAGACAGCGAAATACAGATTTTTCATTAAAATTCGTATTGTATGATTTTTACGCAAGCCTAGTAATGGGTGTGAAGTTAGTCACAATTTTTTTCGTAAATTTTTCATTACCAAACCACTAATATTGATAAAATGCCTGTTATGGATTAATATATATGATGCATAATTGTATATTTATTGATTATTATTATCAAAAAAATATTTCTTTTAACTTATATAAATTTTCATCTACCGATGACATGAAATCGCGTGCGCAAGTCTTGTACTTTACAGGTAATAAGAAATAGGTCTATTAACTTCACTGCTACTACAAGACTTGTGCAAAACTGATTTGATGCAACCGTTTCTATCATAGAAATTCGTATCTCACCATCTCTCTTCCGAATCAGAAATAGGTGCATTCCGATTCTGTAAGTTGAATGTGTGGTTGTATGGAGGCCGACAAACGCTGTAAAATTTTGGTCTAGAAAATTAGGGGCGGATTGTTACACTTTCCGGTTATTACGAAAATGTCAAGGATTTTTTCGGGTCATTCTCTTTCATTGATAATATTATATTATTATAATCTAATAATATTATTGTATTTGTATTTGAATAACTTCAAGCGAATAATAGACGCATGTATCGAAATATTTATTTTATATACGTATGTGCATTATCGTTGCAGTATTACAATGTAAGTAGATGAGGACGTAAGGTCACACGGACTTCGATTGTTAAACCAATCAAAAAAATCCAATTCATGACGTCATAACGCGTACAACGTTGACATATTTAAAAATATTAAAACTAATTTGCATGTTTGAATCAATTCATCCCCCGAAACTTTTTATGCAAACATTGTAAAAAATGAATATAAATGTATAAAAATTAAAATGTTTTCAAATTTATATTATTATATCATTGCAATAATTAGAAATTTAAGCAAAATATTTCCATTTCCAAAGTAAGTAGATGATAAGTATTTACTGCAATATATAAATAAGATTGGCAACGGTAATCCTACATAATTTTAGTCTCTTATCATAAACTAATGATAATAGAATCGCTCTATTATGGTGCGATTCTATATCATTTTTACAGCTCTGTAGGCCACGTAGGGATGTAAAATCAGTGAATGTAAGATATTTCCGATTCTGTAAGTTTGGATGTATTGACCGATTTAAATTGAAAGCTTACATCCTTCTGTAAATCTTCCAGCGTTGTAACTTTACATCGATGTAAAGCATTGCATAGAATCGCACCATAAATCATAACTGATGAATATAAATGTCATATAGAACATGTGTCGGATTCTTGGACGAGGCTAATTTCTTGATGACGTCAAAATTTAATTCGCCAAGAGTCAGATAGCCTCGATGGTTTTTCTAAGGTTCATAGAAAATGAGTAGGAAAAAAAAGCCAGCTGGATCAAAATATATAACATATATTCTAAATTATAAATCGTCATTAACAAAAAGAAATACTCTCGCAATAATAACATAAATCAATCAATACATTCGGGTTTAAACAATCGTATATACCTCTTACTCTTCCCCTTATTTTCCATACCTGTATTTAAAGAAATTAAATATACTATACTGTAAATTTAAAATATACCTTTTTCCTAGAAAATAAAAATAAACTACTTCAGTTTACTTTATCGACCGTATTTTTTTAAATTTACCAAACTTTCAAAATTATTCTTCGAATTTTTTCGGTAGTCGGTCAGGTTTTCTTTTAAATAAAACGCTTTTTATTGCTCAATATTTCGACTGTCCTTACAGTTTTCCTCAAGAGACTAAAACAATTCATTTATTAGTATTTAAATCAAAAATCATTCCATAAAAGTAATAAACTTAAAAAATAATCTTAAAAATAAAAATTAAAAACACGAAGAAATTTTCATGTTTTTTAAGAAACTTACATAAGTGCGCTAAACAATTTTTTCCTCATACATTAATGAATACTAATATGATAGAATAGGAGAATTATCGCCCATTCGTGACACACATCCTAACTTACAATCAAAACAACTTCATTAACAATTATTATTCTTACAATTTACGTTCACATCACAACAGTCTAAAGACACTGGTATTGCCTACCTACCTATATATTGATAAAGTTGTTTTCTCATTCTCTCCTACTTTTTATTTCAGCGTAGTAAATACATTTTTATTATATCTGTAAATAATATCCCACGTCCCCATGTATCTAATCTATATATAATTATATCCTATGTATCTAAGTTCTTCCGTCCCATGTATGCGTATCATTACTAACTAGTCTTTAATAGTCCAGTGTAAATTACACTGGGATGTTCATTGTCAGGTTTGAAATTAGTTGCATGTTTTTCTTTTTTAATTAGTATTGACTCCATCATTAGTGTTTTTTTGTAATTATTTACTGTCTGTAAAATCTTCACGTTATCATAATCAAAATTGTGATTAGTTTTTAAATGGTGTTCTAGTGTCGCACAACCTTCTGTTCTTGTTCTTATGTCACTTTTGTGTTTGGATATTCTAGTTTTTACCCATTGTCCCGTCTGTCCAATATAGCATGCATTACATGTGTTGCACGGTATTTTATATATTATCTGGCCTCTTTTTTCCATCGGTGTTTTGTCCTTGGGTTTTGTAAACAATAACTGTATGTTAAAATTGTTATACTTCGCGATATTAATACTTATATATAATTTTGTCACCTTAATCAGCCTGTCAGTCATAAAGTAAACATACAACAGCAGAACTAGACCACGGGTTCAAAATTTCGCCACCAGGGGGCGCCACAATCGCGGGCCCCATTTTAAAGTCATTGAGCTTTTGTTACAAGAAAGTTTCAGTCTAGAAAGGAGCACATGGATCAGGAGAATCAACAAAAGTATCCGAGACATCATGAAAATCATGCGCGAGACAACAAATGAAGGAGTTAGAAAATAATTAAGGCATCTATCACAAACAAAAATTTTACGTTTATTAATCTGTTTTGATATGAGCCTAGACATATTTTTTATAAGGCAATAGTGATACTTAAGCTTTTCATCTGCCGTGTTATCATCGGGTAATGGAGAGTAATCATCTAGTTTAGGATAATATTTATTTTGTATGTAAAATAAATTCACATGTTTTTCTAATTTGGGGTCCGTTATTCTGCAAGGTACTGTTATATAATTTTTTTTGTTTTTCAGTGTTTTCATGTAACCCTAACGCATAAACATTTATTGAAATGTTATTAAATTTTTCAAATATACTTATTTGACCTATTGAAATTGGTAATTGTAAGGTTTTTATGTTTTGGTTTTTGATAAATTTAAATAATGTCGATACGATGAAATTCTATTTGAATGATTAGTAGCAGGATAAAGTCCTGCAATAACGCTCCAATAAAAACATGAATTATAATTATTTTTTATATTAAGACACGCCTTTTTATTAGAAATTTCTTTAGGTAATTTAATATAGGATGAAGCAGCAAGACCGAATTCATATTTATTAATATTAATTTGTAAATTAACTATTGCCTTCAGGGTCCAACCACTATCACGTTGTTGAAATTCACCCATTTTATGCAGTATTTGGTCAATTACGTTATTTTGAAACCAGTTTCTAAATCCGTGCCACTATTAATTTTGTCATTTCTGGTATGAAAATACTTATATTTCAAAATGTCTATATTTTCTTTGATGGTGATATATTGAGCGCATAAACAGGTGTTTATTTTAAGTACATTCATTGATTTTAATATATTATTTATACGTCTCTTAAAAAGTTCAAATGAATCTTTTAAAAATTCTGTGGAATCTGAGTGTCTTATGTTATAAATGATGCCTGTTCGGATATTGTTGAATGCAGATTTTAGATCGTTAAAAATTATCACTTCTTTTCGAAGCCCGCAAATTACTACCAGCGTGAATCTGGTAATTAATATTTTTTAATATAAGACGAAATTTTCTTAAGTGACTTAAATTAGTAGAAAGCTTATTACAAACACTTACTAGTTGCTTCTCGCGCATGATTTTCATGATGTCTCGGATACTTTTGTTGATTCTCCTGATCCATGTGCTCCTTTCTAGACTGAAACTTTCTTGTAACAAAGGTACAGCTTTTGAAAGTATACTTAATAGTATATCACTGCTTAAATTAATTGACTTTTCCGTGATCACTATATGCACACTTATACAATTGAAAACAATACTAGAAACTTTATAATATTACAAGCAACGATAAATTTAATTCTTTGTAGTAGAATACTATAACATTCCTATGAGCATACGGCTTAAATACTTTATACATGTACCACCACTACCAGCAAAAATCATAATCCCTTTAGTAAGAAATCCTTTTAATGTTTAAATCTTTAAAAGAAAATCGGTTTGATTTTATATTTTGCTAAATATACAATAGAGATTATAACTGATACTGTAAAACACTTTCATTGCTTTTCCTATTCGGCTGTTAATTTCTTCTTCTTGCTTTCCTGAACTAGTTATTTCTACTCCCAAATATTTCCATTTCGTCACTTGCTCCAATTTTACCTTATCTACCATGATTTTTATCTCATGTTGTTCCCCAGTCACCATTACTTTTGTTTTCTCTTTACACATGTCCATTCCGTTCTCTCTAAGTGTTTCATTCCATTTATTTATGCTTGTCTGCAGCTCTTTTTCGTTAGATGCTATCACCATTATATCGTCCGCAAATGCTCCAATCTTTACTTCAACTCTCTCCATATAATTCCATCCCACGTCAAGTCCTCTAGTTCTGTCTTTCGCTTTCCTTATTATTTTGTCCATGTAAATATTAAATAATATTGGACTTAGTCTTCCTCCCTGTCTTAGTCCGTCTTTCGTTTTATATTTTTTTGATTTTCTGTTTTTGATTATCACGCTATTTGAGTTTTCTTCATATATTTTTTTTATTAAGCTTATCATTTTCGTGCTTATCTCTTTCTCTGCCATCATCCTCCACAATCTATCTCTTCCTACTATGTCGAATGCTTTTTTTAGATCTAAAAAACCCATGTATACATTTTTTTTCTTTCTACTTGTTTTTTTCCATTATCTGTTTAATCGTGAATATATTATCTTGAATACTTCTCCCTTCCCTAAATCTTGACTGGGATTCGTCCAGTGTTTTCTCGATTTTACTTTTTACTCTCTCATTTATAATCAATTCCAGCACTTTCATATTGGTATTTAGTAGTGTAATTCCCCTGTAGTTATTACAGTCTTTCTTGTCCCCTTTCTTGGCACTATCATCGCATGCTGTCATTCTTTTGGTATTCTTTGCTCTGTCCATATTTTTCTATATATAACCAGCAATACTTGCCTACCCTCTTTCCCCATATATTTTACCATTTCTATCGTTACTGTGTCGCTTCCTGGCGCTTTCCCATTCTTTAGTTGTTTTATGGCCTTTTCCAGTTCCTCCATATTAAATTCTTCTTCATCGTCTTTGCTTTCATTTCTCTCTGTACTGGCTACCTCTCTTGTACTGGTCCTCTCTATCATTCCTGACAGCAGCTCTTCGAAGTATTGCTTCCATCTATTATTATTCCATTATTTCCTTTTCCTGCTTTAATAGTTCTCCTTCTTTGTTCTTTATATATGTCGCGCAGTTGGTCTTTCCTTTTCTTATTGTTTTTAATCTGCTGTAGAATATTTTTTTCCCCTCTGCCGCTTCGTTTTCTAATTTCTTGCCGAATTCTGCCCATTCATTTCTTTTCGCCTCTAATACTAATTGCTTCACTATTTTCCTTTCTTCCTTGTAGCACTGATACGTTTCTCTAGTTTTTTTTTGTAGATATTCCTTCCATTTTTTCTTTTTTAGTCTCACTCTTCTCTTGATCTCTTCTGTCCACCATGCCGTTTGTTTTATTTTCTTATTTCTTTTTATTCTTCCACACACTTCCGAGCTTGCTTGTAGTATTATCTTTTTGAGTTCCTCCCAACTCTCTTCCAAACTTAATGTCTTCCATTTCTCATTTCTACTCTCAATCATCCTCTTCATTTTTTCTCTATATTGCTTTGCCACCTCTCCGTCTTTTAGTCTATACGCTTTTATTTTCTCATATTTTATCTTATCTTCTTTTCTCTCTCTGTTGTCTGCTTTTAATGGTTTCTTTATCTTTCATATAACCATATAATGATCACTTCCCACTTCCGGTCCTCTTGATACTTGTACATCTACTATGTTCTTTCTATTTTCATTTCCTGTTACTATGTAGTCTATTATCGATTTTTCATTTTTGCTGCTCATCTCTCTAGTATATTTGTGTATATCTTTGTGCTTATAGTAAGTATTTGCTATAAACATATTATTGATTCGGCAAAACCCTATTAATTTTTTTCCATTATCATTTAGTATTGTCTCCCCATTCTGGCCCAATATTCTACTCTCTCCTGATTTTCCCTTTTCCACTCTACTATTGAAATCTCCTGCAATGTATATTTCGCCTTTTGCTCTTTCTACCGCCTCTGTTAACATTTCCCAGAATTTCTCTTTGTTCTCCTTTTTGTCGTCTTCATTTGGTCCATACACACTTATTATTGTTATAATGCTCTCGTTATCGTCCTTCATATTTATTGTCAATATCCTCTCTAAACATGCCTCCCATTTTTCTATATTGTGTGCCCATTCTTTTTTTATCATACATGCGACTCCTTCAGCTGCTCTTTTCTCTGTTTCCACTCCGCTATATATAAATACACTTCCGTTCATCATTTTTGCAGTCCTCTTCCTTTTTTTTTCGTTTCCGTTATTGTAAGTATGTCTATCTTATTTTGCAGAAACTCATCTTCTAGTTCTATTTCTTTTCCCTTTATGCTTCGTATATTCCATGTTGCAAATCTCCATATTTCTACCTTTTTCCTTCTCGTTATTTTCTGCTCCTTTCCCCACTTCTTCTTCAGTTTTTTGTTTGTTTCTTCTTTTCCTCCTAGCTTCCATAATCTATCCTATTTCTATATTGTTCCTCCTTTCTTTTGTATATTTGGCACTTTTTGCTAGTTACCATGTGCTCTATGTCTTTATCTTTAATTCTTGTACAGTTGGCGCATTTTATCTCATTTTTTCCACAATCTTTCCCTTCGTGTCCTTCTTGTCCACATCTGTAGCATACCTCCGTTCTTGTACAGTACTTAGCTACATGCCCATAACAACAGATCGCGATCCTTACATATTCCTCTACTTGTTTTACAGTAAAATCTATCAGTAATTTTCCTTTTTTTACCACGTACTTGAATATCTCATTGTCAGCTTCTACTACCCAGTCCTCTACATATTGTTTACTGTTCCCGATGGCATTTTTTTAACTGCTCTTATTACTGTCTTCACCTCTCTAGTCCCCACCATTTTTCTTATTTCTTCATTTTCCCTTATTATTTCATTTACTATTTCTTCTTCAGTATACCCTTGCTCAACTTTTTTTATTATAAACAACGGCTTTGTTTCTTTCATTTTCCTCACTGTTATTCCTTGTACTTCCTCCAGTTTCTTCCCTATTTGCTCCTGTTGTAGCTCGTTTCTGCAATTCATCACTACCAATCCACTTTTGTATTTTTTTATTTCCTTTATACCTTCTTCACCTACTTCTTCTCTCGTAAGTTTTTCTCGAATTTTTTCCATTACCTTCTCGCCTTCTACCGCTTTCACTGTTATTTCTCTTATTTTTTCAGGTGTTTTCCATCCCTTTATCTTTTTTGTATCGTTCTCTTTTTTCTTTTCTGTGATAGCCGCATATGTCTTTTTGCTCATATTTTGTGTTATTGTACCTCCCCCTATCAATTCCGTTATTTTTGCTTCCAATTTGTCCATTCTGTTTTCGAATTGTTTCTCTATTTGTTCCAGCCTTTGCTCTACCTTATCTGTTTTTCCTGGTTTTTGTTTTTTTTCTGCATTCTCCATGTTTTCATATACTGTGGCGGTCATTATATCAGTTTATAATAGAAAATAATAAATTTATTACGGAATTGGTTATTTTACCTACTTTCTTACCTTCGTCTATCAACAGATCTGAACTTGTTTGAACTTGAAAAGGGTCAGCTTAGTTGGTAGCGTACATTGTATAGTGATGTTAAGTATAACAAACGACACAGACAAATCGTAATTCTCATTTATTTAAAACACACCAGGTTTAAGTAAAAGTAATTTTAAACAATAAAAATGAGAAATACATATTATATACCTATTCCTAAAATATATTTATAATTATTTATTTCAAAGTATTGTACTACAAATGAATAAATTTATTTATGTTTAATAATACTACCATACATTTGAGATACAAATTATATACATATCATTACTATTGTCGTTAATTAGATTGAATTTTATAGCAACCCCAAGGAAGCGTGTCTGTACTGTTTTCAATCAAATAACGTTTATCGTCAAATGAATTAAGAGCTACTTTAATTTCCTCTACACTAAATAAATTATGGTTATAAGAACGTATGGAACGCTGCTTTATAAATTTTTCTTTAGATAACATTAAACATTCATAATAATCATTATAATCTATTTCATTTTTTACTATGTTGTATTTAACCCCCTTAATTTTTTTTATACATTTATTCAACCAATCTATTTTATAAGTGTACATTTTTTATCTTAATCCTATGAAATTGGTTAAAGTTAAATAATACCCTCGAATTGGAAGAATTTTAATGGCAAACACTGATTTTAAATATGTATTGGATTCGTCATATATATTTTAGTACAATGGAATTAGACCAATGAGGAATTAAAAATGATTCAAATTACTAGACAGGAAAAGACTATATGCTTAACAGAATCTGATTTGGTTAACATAATATTCATCAATACATATCATGTCGTTCCCTTAATTAATAGGCTAAATTTAATTGACTTTATCACATTTTATAATAATTTTATAAAAGCTAATTTTATAGCCATTTGCATATGGCTAAATATGTTAATTTAGATTTAATACAGATTATAACATTTATAGAAAAATTTTTCACCCTTATAATCTTTTCAAATAACATCCTGTTAAAGATCTCTTTATATTAAAAATGCAGATTATTGTTCGGCGCAACCCAAAATTCAATTTATATACTCAACCCAACATAATGGATGTCGGTTGGCTTTGTGGTTCAGTGGTAAGGTCCTTATACCCCCATAAAAATTTATAGGTTCGATTCCTATTCACATCTAAAAATTTTATTTTAAAGATCTTCTCTATCATCTGTCTCTCTCTCTCTCTCCTTTTCCTTTACTCCTCTACTTTACTGCTGTAATCACGAGGTGTGCTTTACCACATTAAGGATAGGTGTAAGGACGCCTATTATGACTGCGCCCCGACGGCATCTTTATACTTATCCATGTGATAAGCACGCCTCACAAGCCTTCACCTTTTTTCAAATTCTTGACAATATCCGATGCTACCGACATCTATCCACACATCAAACTTCAAACATTACATCAAAAGATACCTTGGAAAACACATTGAAACTTGGCGCCACATTTCAAAAATAAATATGACACTGCTAATTGACACAGAAAATTCAAAAATATGACAGTGACAATTGACACATAAAGCGCCATTGGAAAACACGTTGAAACTTGGCGCCACATATCAAAAATTAATATGACACTGATAATTGACACACCCAATTCAAAAATATGACAGTGACAATTGACACATAAAGCGCCATCTAACATAAAAATTCAAAAATGAAAATTTAGACACAGTGCCACCTAGCGGACAACACATAAAACTCAATGACATAAAAATGAGGCCCCCGCGATTGTGGCGCCCTCTGGTGGTGAAATTTTGAACCAGTGGTCTAGCTCTGCTGTTGTATATCTACTGGTAGAGTTTCCTGAAATACTACTTATGACTTATGACTACCACGTAAAAAATATACATAAGTTCTCGTTCTTAGTTCGTGACACAGAATTCAATTTCATTGTAATAAATGCTATACAAAAGTTGAGTAAAAATCTTTCTTTTAAACTAAATGAATGTTTGGGTGAGCCCATTAAGCACGTTTAACAAAACACTTCCCCTAAAACCTAAAATATTATATGCGAAATAATTTTGTCGAATATCCACCTGCTTCCGATGTTTATGGATTCACAGAAATGTCGACTTTGTGGCCTTAAAATTTATGGAAAGTTTCAGACAATCGATTGGCTGAAAGACAAAAATAAACAGTAGGCTGTAGGTAGGAGGTACCGTACCATACTACGTGTGATATGAAATTGTGATTTGCCAAATTATTCATCATGACTCAATTCATGATATCTTTAACATCAGCTGGATAGAATAGAATAAAAAATTAAAAACGCCTTTTTTTGGTTGGGAATCAAATGTTGTCTATATAAGGTCTAAGATATTTATATAAAAATTATTTCATATTTTTCGTAATCTTATGATATTCGTTCGTGCTAATTTTTTATCCTCTTTTATTTTTTTTATTATTGTGGTTTTGGGGCTTTTGTTGTTTTTGTTGTTTTTTAGTTTTCGTTTATTGACTTTTTGTATTTGTTTTGTGACTTTTGTATTTTCGTTTTGATTCTTGACAAGATGAGTGGTGCAACACCTAAACCCTAAACGGGAACGTACCCATCAATTTGTAAGGATTTATTTCAAATTCGACAATAATCGATCACATTGCACTATTGGGAAATGTACAGAATCTTTTGCGATAAGTTACATTTTTAAATAATTTATTTATTTATATAGAAAAGATGGTCTTTATTTTGCAAACAATTGCAAAGTAATTAAATTTTTAGATCATAAGCTACATTACTTATATTTTTATTTGTGTTAAATAATTAATTTAAAAAATATGTACTAAAGAGTGTACTAAAAAAGTGTACTAAAAGAGAATCAAGGAAAGGAAACTGTTCATCAACATACCAATACTTGAATTTTGAACCACATTAAAATGACACCCATAGTTTTTCCCGGCTATGACCCATCTCTATCATCATTTTACCAATATTACAAATTAAATAAAGGGCAGCTTTAATTTCTCTGTTTCTTCAATTTCAAACAAATTTGAAACTCAATGACATAAAAATGGGTCCGCCGCAATTGTGGCGCCCTCTGGTGGTGAAATTATGAAACAGTGGTCTAGTTCTGCTGTTGTATATCTACTTCCAACATAAATAAAATATTTAATGGCAAACATAAAAGACAAATTTCTTTAATTCAGGAAATATTCTTAAGCGAACAAGAAATAGTATATTTGAATTGAACAGAAGAAAGCGTAAAATTTAATAACTAGCAATGATAGTATTCCTCAAGTTTATTTCTAACGTCAAACTTATCTGCCTTCTTTTTACAGGGCTTCCATGTTATCCTCGATCCTCCCACTAGATGTATCTTCGATTTTTTAACGTTTATTTGTTGCTGAAAGACGGCGATGTTTTGATTTTGTTTTGATTTATCTATAAAACTTTAAGAAATGTTGCACACGTAAATGGTAAAGATAATCATATAATAAAATTATTATTAACTATTTTTATATCAAAACAAACAATTATTTTATCTGGATGGGTATTGAAACTACACTTACTGTTATCTCTTACTATGAATACGATTAATGGATTTTCTGAAACGATAGTTTATAGCTGAAAACTTGGTCAGCTAACAAATTATTATAAAAAAATTTTGCCATATTTACATATTTCTTTCTTCTTTAATTTTATCAGTAAATGATCATTTTCAATCATAGCTAGATTTTCACTTACCTATTCAATGACAAATATAGTTTCTACATAATATGAGTCTAAAAACAATTAATACGAAGAAAATTCTCAGTTTAAAATTTAAAGCCTAATTCAAAACATATATGTAAGACATAGAAATCACCGATTATTTGAAAAAAGTAATATGGAAAAATATTCTTCAAGAAGAATAGCACCCAAGAAATTTTTGTTTGTATTCGATAGTTTCTTCTAATATTAAATTAATTAAATTTGTCAATTTTTTAATTATTAAATTAATTGATTTAATCGAAAATAAATATAATTTTGTAATTTTATTTAGTTTTATTATAAGATTTAATCATAATTATCTTTTAAACCTATTATATAAATTTACTATAATTATTACAGTACAAAATTATAATACAGTAAAAGTAATTTTTAACTATAAAATAAATTGATGTAAAGCAAAAAAAAAATTAAGTGATCCCATTTCCCCACAATAAATTCCACATAATCCTTCAGGCCTATAGATGGCGTTTGGCCTCATTACAAATGCGTTGAGATTCGATCTATTTAGTATATTGTTGTCTATGAATACCGGCAAAAAAATATTGACGCCATTTTAGACGCTACTATATATTTTTTAAATTTCGCAAATTTCAACTTATCCTAATTTAATTGAGTGCATATTAATTGTTTTTCAATTAAATATTTTGTTGATTCTTTTTTTGGAGTGAAAGTACATAAATAAAGCAACTAGTGAAAAGACACTTTAGTGAAATAAGACAACTATAGAAATTGCTTTAATTAAATATTTTCAAGATTTTGGAATTGATTGATAATAAAAAAAAGCTCTTTAGAGATCAGCCTAGTTTTCAACGTTACATAAGTAGAACAATTTTAGTTTTAGAATTTGGTCTTTGCTTTTGCTTACGTAACTTAACGTAAATCTATCTGATGGAATCAAGTTTTCATCAGGCCCTGATAATCAGGGCGTTCTTTAATTGACCGTTAGAAGTCTGATGTGCATCTTTTGCGTTTTTAAAATCACTGATGAATTTGTGCTTATCCATCCAGATGGCATCAACAGCCGTTGGATTTGAAAGTTGAAGGATTTATGTATTTGCCATGGAGATCTATAATAAGGAGTAGACTCAACCTAACAGAATTTCAAAATATTTGTGGGTCGCAAAATTTTTTCTCCTCCAGAGAAATTCGTGTATATTGCGATGATTGCAGGTGATTGTCAGATCAGTGACGGGGTTTTTTTATTGTTGCGTTTTTAAATTATTTTCAAATTTTACATTAATTTTGATATTTAAAATAATCCATAGGATTCCAAAGAAACCATATCACTATTAAATAATTTTTAATAACAATTTCAAAATAAATTTTACATAATAAATTAACAAATATCTTTGTAATATATTTTTACTCAATCTTATAGCACGTCACTGATAATAAAATTAATAAAATGGGGAAAACACAAAACTATGCCAATTTTTTAAATAACTATTGTTGCATTATGTTAAATACTAGCGGAAGTACTCGACTTCGTCCGGGGGACTTCCCGGGCTGAATACTATGAGTACTCGAACTTATTCTGGATTAGGACCGCGGAAATAGCCGTTAATATATATGTTTTAATTGATTGGCTACATGTAACATATCAAAGGTTTCGTCCATGAAGGACTATACTCCCTCTAATACTAGTTTAAACTGAATAGAAACATCTGAAACAGAAACAATCGGTGATATTTTGATATAAATACAAATATTTAGTTATATTTTATTATATATTAACAGCAAGACCAAGCCTTTTTAAAACTTATCATAAATAATTATCAAAAAATGATTTCTGGGAATCTAATTCATGTAAACTTTAATTCTAGATATGTATAGCTATTTTGAAGTGTTTCGCTGCAGTTACTGTTTATTGAACCTGTTGCAAATGGCTCTGAATCTGACTGTTCACAGAGTGTTAGTGCCAGCATTGAAGTTCAGTTTAAGCGCTACAACAGTCCCACGTATTTATCCGTAGTATATTTCGCAAGCTAATTAAACTCTTTGCCTATGAATTGAACCCAGATTATATTATCGGACAGATAAAGTTCCATATAAAATTAGTATATTAGCATTCAATAAAAATATCAGTTACTTCGTCAATATAATAGGAAATAAGAAAACCTATTGATTCTACAACTTGCTAGCAATTACAAATTACATAATGTAAAACGATTAAATGCAACTTTTTACTGCAAAGCCTTTTGGTAGACAACGTTTTTTGTTTGTCCATTCGGAGCATATATGTAGAGATGGTTTGGGGTACCAACTCAAGAACAGGCAATATATAATTGGCCATGAGAGAAACATGTAGTTTCCAAATTGATTCCTGCATACTTTAGAGACTGTCTCTGTGCTGTATTAATCGTTACGGAAAAAGCAAGGCGCATTGGGCACTGAAGGCGCCAAAAATCAAATGGCATACCATTAAAAATAAGTGGGATGCGGGGGATACAAACATTCTCCCCTTTACCACAGCCAGTTAAAATTGTTGCCTGAATAACATTTGATGTCAGATGAGTAATACGTAATCTGGTACCATTGCATAATTTTGGAAGATCTAAATTTCTTAATAACATAATTGGTGACATACAGGGCGATGTTTTGCTAATGTTACCACATGGGCCGTGGATCATGCTTCGTAATAATGTCATATAATATGGGATCTTCTTCCTTATCTGGAAGTTCAGCCGATATTATATTATCTATATCCGTAGGTTTAAGCTTGGTCTTTAGCCATATAAGGATGTAAGCATGTGGAAGACCCCTTTTCTGCCATTCAATTGAAAAAATCTAGCATCTAACTTCTCCAAAGACACAAACCTTTGTTATGACTTCGATCAATTTATTCAATTTTTGTTTAAAAACTCTGGCTGTTAAGTCGTGACGGTCAGAAGGTGTTTGGACTGGTGTCAATTCTTCTTGAATTTCAGACCATTTTGGGTTGCAAGTGAAGGTAATGAATAAATCTGGTTGCCCATATGCACGCACGTATGTCATGGCATCTTGAGCATATTCATGTATATGTCTGGGAGTACCTATATATGTTGCGGACATATAACCATTTGACGAATATTTTGAGCGTCTCCGTCATTCATTACAGCATTTCTCAAAGGTATGTAATTTTCAACTCGCAACTGTCTTTGATTTAAACGAATGTATAAAAATCGTTCAGTTTCAACTTTTGCGTACATGTCAACAATAAACTGAAGAAATAATTGTCGATACAATAGAATGTGATTTTCTTGTGTTGTTCGTATCATTATACGTTACGCATAAGAATCATTAGCCGAAACTTTTTTATTAGTTGGTGTATTGGTTTGTGGATTGATTTGTTTTAAATTAAAATGATAGCCATCCTCTCCTTGCCAAAAAATTAGAGGATATTGCAAGGCATCATATGATCTGTGCGTTTCTGCAATCCGCTTTAAACCTGTGTCACATTTTTGAAGCACAGTGTCTCTTGCAGATACATTATTTTAAATCAAAACAATTGCCACGTCGTCAACTGTAGGCGCATTAAAGCGCAGTTCGTGTTCTCCAGCAGGTGTTTGATCGGCTCGAATAATCAGCTTGTACTCATCTGTTGGCATTCTTTGTAAAACTGTTTTAAACATATGCACCAAATTATTTTTTTCTAGTAGCAATGTTTGAATCTTCGAGACAATATCTTGTTTTACAGTTGAAAGAAATGGGTTGCAACGTTGATTCGTTGATCACTTTCATTTCCGATGAAGTAGATCTGAAGAAATTTGTTATCTTGATTCGGCTGTAGTAACATGGACCCAATTTTATGATAGATTTGGCCTCGTACTTTAAATGTTAGCATGAATACGGCATTATCATTACTGGGTGCTGCTGTGGTACCAAATGAAGTCATTTGGAAACGAGTTATATTTTCGTATAGTTTGGAAAAAATGATTCGATTCGGGATCTGAAACTGATAAGAGAGTACAATGGCTCTGGAAGTGGAATTAATACCGTTAGTTTCACTTTCCCATTAGAGCAACACATGCCATGAGATTTACCTTTGAATTTCCGCGCTTGGCAATAACGACATACAACAGTCATTTTTCATATGGCTAGCTGATAATTTTTAAGAAGATCATATCTAAATCCTTCAAAGTACAGATCTTCACGCTGACGTACTGTCGCTAATTGTGTACTCATTTATTGTACGCTGTTATCGTAATAAAAGTAAGAGGAAAAATATTTACACCGCAATTAATTTTCTTTCCTCCTATCGGTGCTCATTTTCAATGAATATAATAATACTAAAAATAATAAAAATAAGGATAAACATATCGACAAGATGCAATTTAACAAGTAACCATTGATTAATATTTTTTTGTAGTAAACTTTCACTAAACATAAATATAATGCCTCGGCCGCTTATAATTGTTTATCAACAAACCGTCATATACGGCGAAATTTGCTTTTTCGACTGCACGTGTTACCTTCAAAACGTTGCAATGTATTTTATATATGAGCGTTACTTATCTTGGCATACATAATTTACATATGTATTTGTGTATGAAATATATGTAATTGACGAAATCGATTGACAAATTATTATTATTATTCCTCTCTTTTTTCTATCATAGACCAAGCATAATCACTGAATTACTGTATACAGTATATATTATGTATAATAAAAATAAGCAAAAATCAAAAAATTAAAAAAAAAACAAAACACTAAAAATTGCAAGACAAGAAAGTAAAAATCAAAATGAGAAAAATTGTGGAATGGTGTACTCTGTACGAAACCTTATTGTAGTAGCAGGCTTAGAAATGATTATTGAACCCAATATTGTCAATGTTACTTATTAGAAAAGTTTATGATTATTTTGATTCCATATTCCTATATGTTTAACATTTCATTATCATATATCTAAGTCTTACCATAAACCGATAATAATATATATAACTTTTGAAACGATTAGTGAAACAATATTCATAAGAATAAAGTACTTCCTATTCCTTAGTCTATCTGATATTGTTTATGTTCAATGCAAAGATAAAAATGCAATTATGGCAACGGTATTTGTAATAGTTTGTCGTCGTACCGAAATCAACAAATACTGCACCAGGTTTGCAAAAAATTGCACCATATATTAAAATTCTCCTATTTAAACAAAAAATTATAAATTCACCTAATTCATCGCATTCATCACTTTTTCCATAACTAAATTTAGATTTTTTTCGATATTGGTAAAGGTATTTGTGAAGTTAGTAGACTTTTTTGTCTTTGGTATTTAGTATTTAGTACCGTGTCTGGGAAATAAGTTGTTAATACCAAAAATGTCTTTATTAATAACAATGTTTTTATCTTTGCTTTTTTACAGCGAAAATTTTCCAAGCATAAAATAAAACATGAATACAAATAGGTAAGTGTTTATTATGTATATTAGTTAGATATAAATATTACTAATTTTCGTATTTAATCTTATCCATAACTGATAACTGATGATGTAATGATGTAATTATTGATGCATTTTTATTTATATGTTCTTTTTTCATTTTGCAGAACTGAAATTGAAGATGGAGATACGCAAAATAAAATAAGTAGAAGCCTTTGAATTTTCTACAGGTGGCTATCTGATTTAATGCTCTAATATTGCGACACATTATAAGTTCTTGTACTTATATTGTTTTTTATTCTGACGCTATTTTTTATTGTTGCTTTTTTACCTATCATATGATTCTTATATTATTATGGCTATTTAAATTAAGAATTTGTCATAAATTCGAAACAAACCATCCACAGCTATTAAAACACTGCTGTGGTAGCGAACACATTAGATATTGGCTTGTAATATTACATCATGAATCCGATAAGTATAAAATTCAAAGAGCTCTGTTTCTTTTATTCGTGGAGTCTGCAAAAATAATGATCTTCAAATACAAAGGTATAAAACGTAAAGAAAAAATCAGTAATTGAAGTTTAGGTATATCAATATGTATATATATATATATATATATATATATATATATATATATATATATGTATCGTAAAGCCTGTCTACCATTTCTGGTGTAGGCTATATCAATAATAATTTAATTATTTCATTGTTAAATTGCTAGTCAATATGGAGAAAAAGAGGAGGGATCCTCATATCAGCCCCCACCGACCGCGGAAGCTCCCTGCCAAACAGAAACCTCTGAAAACAGAAAGAATGTTGATAGAAGAGGTCGCGGAAGGGGCCGCGGAAGAGGCACTATCGCAAATGATAATCGTGGGAGAGATAGACGAGGAGGTCGCGTAAGAAATAGAGGACATGGGGCCGGGAGAAATGGAAGAGGAAGTCGCCGTAGAAGGCGCAATGCCATTAGAGTAAGTAGAAGTATATATGTTATGTCGAATGTATATTAATTTGGTAAACGTAAATTAAAATGAAACTGTAAAATAAAATATGTGTTTTTGGAACTAATAATTAATCATATGTATTTTTTTATATGTTGCACTGCTCCTCCAGACGCCGTCAGCCCTTATAAGGGACAACATAGTAGACAAATCAAAGTTAATTGAAAAATAATTAGTTCGTTTTATTACCATACATACAGACCCATATACATGCATAGAACATATATTGTATGTTGTGCTGCATATATTCATACTTTATTTATATTTTCGTAGAGTTTTTATTCTTTTTTTAATAACTTCTTTTACTTTCTAATGTAACGTTAACTGTAAAATAACGAAGAAGTTATTAAAAAAAACCACGAAGGAAAGGTAAGTATTAATATATATATAGATGATGTATTAATAATATCGTGCGTCCAGAAATTTTTGAAATTCCCTATTATTTATATTATAAATAATTATATTATATTATTATCTAATATTATAAATATATTATAAATTCCCTAAAATATTAAGCACATCAATTGATGAGGAACAGGAAAATATATTATATATATATGTCTATATGCCTTATACCATCAACTGGTGTCGGCTTGAGCTCTTCTCGTTATCCTCCTATTCCTCACTTCCTATGCATCTCTCCCACTCCTTCCTGTTGCAAGCAATTCTTCTTGCGTCATTCAGCCTCATTCCTCTTTCTCTTATTGCTTTTTCAATTCCCTCATCCCATGTAATTTCTGGTCTTCCCCGTTTCGCTCTTCTTCCCTCCCTTGTCTGCCAGACTCTCTTTACTTGCCTCTCTTCACTCATTCTTAATGACTATCATTCATTCATCACTACTCCTCTATACGATTTGTTTGCTTTTTCTTGCTCCTCATATTCCTCTTCTTCCTCCGTTGATGTTTTTCTTTTTCTAGTCTCCACTTTTCCCACTGGTGGAGTTCTTTGGATTTTAGTCGCCACTTTGAATGGGTTTTTAGCCTCCATTCTTGCGAGGTCAATCCCACTTCTATTTATAAATCTATAATAATATTAAATATTTATCTCAGTATAAAATACAAATAAAAGTTGTTTTTATTTCTTATCTCAATAACACCGTTCCTGTTTATCAGTTCTACTTGTTATTTGGAAATTACCCCCGCTTTCTCCGCTCGGAAGGGCACTTTCCTATACTTATCTAGATGTTTTACTTCTCCGTTGTTCTGTTATTATTTAATATCCTTATCAAACTCACAAAATAAAAAAAATAATTTTATTGATGTATTTTCCTTAAACCACTAAACATTCAGTACTCTGCTTATCTGCGTATCAACTTTTCGATTTCACCACAAACAAACATCCGACCACTTTCACTCTCCGATATAGACCATAAGAATAATAATAATACTAAAAATATTGTATTTAACCAGAATAGAAATAAGAATAAATGTTGTATGAAGATATTCATACAACATTTTATTCACATACAACAAATACGATTCAAACATCGTATTTTATATATTACCTCAGTCAAAATATCGAGCAATAAAGAGTTTTATTTAAAACAAAACCTGACCGCATCCCGAAAAATTCGAAGAATAATTTTGAAAGTTTGTTATAATAAAATATAACGTCATTAAATAAAATAAAACATGTTAACATCGAAATTTAGGCATAATTTACCTTATCAAGATTTTTTTTACAATATTGCCAGAAGAATTTATACTTAGTACTCATCTCAGGCTACTGGCGGCCGACTGTCAATTTTTGTCCGAAGTTGGACGTATTAACAGACGGTGACAGTATTTGGTATTATATATTATTGTTAATATATGTATAACATGCAATATATTATGTGGCTTATAATATTCGTAAATATTTTTAGGAATTATATGCAATGTGATGGAGACTGTGGGATGAACAAAACGTTTCTGAACGTCCCGAAGAACCATTTCTGTAAATTTTCTGACTTTTAAAGGCGACCGTAATGAATATTAGAAATTGTATTTAACCGTATGACAAAAGGCAACGGCCCATCCACTATTCATGAAAAATCCCGTCTATTTGAATCAATTACTCAATAGGTTGAGCAATACTAAAATAAACAAGATCGCTTTGATAGCATCGTAGTTAAACAAATATAACATGCTCCATTTGCAGTTTTATAGCCTTACATTTTATTAGCAATTTAATGGTCTGAATAACATCACAAGAATAGACAATAACTAGCGAAACATAAAACATGAGTACTCGTTATTTCCTAATTAGGATTAGAATTTTGAATATTCATGCGAAATTTGTTCAAATTACTTGAAGTTTGCAGCAACGTAAAAATCTACATTACATAGCGGTATAAAAATTTTGAGTTATAGAATGACTCCTTTCTTTATTGTCCGATTTAAACTTAAAGCTTACATCCCTGTATAAATCTTCCATCGGTGTAACTTTACATCGATGTACGACATTTTAGAAAATCGCACCATTAAATTGAAAGCTTACATCCCTCGGTGAATCTTCCATCGGCGTAACTTTACAGTGATGTAAGATATTTTTATAGAATCTCACATAATCATTGTTCTAGCCTCGGCTAATAGAGATGGCTCTTGCCAGAACAAGAGAAATAGATAGGTGCTGACTCAGTTGGACTTCACCAACAAACAAAAACAAATTTGGACTATGTACATTTATTTACAACACTGGTTGAGAGTATTGAAATAATATAACTTTGATGTAAATACAAAACAACCACCTCAGATTTATGTAGTGAGAGAAAGTCTTTTGCCGTGAATATAAACTTTACAGTGCTAATCTTGTTCCCGATCAGTAGATTTCTTTTACTGTCGCGATGGAGTGAGCTAGTGATTTATTTTATCACTTGAGGACAGGTAAGTAACTTTACTGTCACGAGAGAGAGAGGATTATGCTTGTCGACACGTAAGTAACTTTACTGTCGCGAGAGAGAGAGAGCTTATGCTTGAGACACGTGAGTGATTGGTTGTGAGATATGATTCTTGAGATACACTTGTGTAGAAACACTTTAACTTAGTCACTGTAAAATTGTATACTGTCTTCTTGAATGTTCCATTCCCATATACATAATAAATAGGACGCACTGAGCACTGAACTACCATTAAACGTATAATGATGGGCCCTCTCTCAAGCGTGAATTTAATCTGAGTGGTGATTGGAAAATTCTTATAATTACTAAATTTGAACAATTTTCGATGCAAGTTTGATAAGAACAGAATGTGGAAATCTTATTCTACAATGCATATCACTACTGAACAAAAATATCAATCAATAAAAAAGATACAATCAAAATCATATAAAAATTAGTAGAGTTCATCGTTCAGAAACGATAAAAAAGTGCATAGTAATTAACGTAAATATTGTATACAACCAAAAATTGTGTGAAACGTAAATACATACTTAAATCTACATAACAAAAAAAATTATTAGTAATTACAGAGTCAAAACAACATATAGCAGCGAAATTTAAATCGCCGGCAAAACAAGTGCCATATGTGGTCAAGACGGATTTCTTTGGCTACTCCTCTGACGTCACGTTAATAAGCAGTAAACTGTATTTTCGAATGCCTTAGTGTTATGTGCTGGTAAAAATGTGTTATTTTATGTGCCTTGTACTATAAAGCAGATGTATTGTTTCTTTGCAAATTTCCAATGTATGCAGATTTACTCACGTAGTGTATATGAAAAGTAATTCATATGGTAGATCTGTGTTAAGTAAAAAACTTGAACCGTTATGTTTTTGTTAATAGTTTGCAGTTTGTTTGAGTTCATAATTGAATGGTATTATTTATATGGGTCAAGAGCATTGGTTATATTTAGTCGTTGTATGTTATTTTATTCATTTGAAAACTAGAATTATCATATGAATAAATGGTCAAAAATTGGCCCAATAAATCGTAGATAGAGCAGCAACATGGTTTTACGTGTGTTACATATCTATTTCAATTATTAACAGAAAATTCATTGTTTGAAATGATTTAGAATAATCAATGTAGTTGACTCTGCATGATAACAGACGCGGGGTGGAGCTTACGATTAGAGACGGGTTGTGCGGCAGAGGAGAGGTAACGAGCATAAAAAGACGACAATACCAGCGAGCGACCGCAGTAGCTGGTCCTGCGTTTGGCGACATCACATCATCACCTAGACGACGGTTACAAACCAATCTGTTCTTTTCAGAACAAATTAACATTGTTTCGGAAACAACATAAGCAATGGGGCTGAAATTAAAATCGTTCTTTTTCAAGAACACAAGAGAAGAATAGAAATAGAAGATTTGGATCGAAATCTATTGTTCTGGTTTAAATCAAAGAAGAGATATTAGTGTTGTAAACAAATCGTTCTTTTTCAAGAACAAATTCTGGAAAATCGTCCTGAAAGCAAATCGTTCTTTTTCAAGAACCAAATGTAGAAAATCATACTAAAAGTAAATCGTTCTTTTTCAAGAACCAAATGTAGAAAATCATACTGAAAGTAAATCGTTCTTTTTCAAGAACCAAATGTAGAAAATCATACTGAAAGTAAATCGTTCTTTTTCAAGAACCAAATTTAGAAAATCATACGGAAATACTAAATGTTCTTTTTCAAGAACCCAAAGAAAAAAAAAGAAAATCGTGTTAATGTAGCAGTACTTAGTAGTAGTGTGACGTCACGTCGAAAACAGCACGTTTCTAAGTGAAATACGACCCGCATTTTGTTGTGACGTCGCATCATTGTTATTATTTTTAAAGAATGCCATAAATTCTCTTGTTGTTTTACAACAAACTCCCCCCTTGTGTGAACGATCTGGGCAATGATGTGTGTCAATGTTTTGAGTGAGTGACTGAAATATGAGTGGCCTTAATGCAATTTGAGAAGCTGAAAAATATTTACAAGTACGTACATATATATACAGCGTGAATGCTGGATAGTAGAATGAACTATTTACAGAGTGGAAGCGGGCATAGGTGCGTAATGTTCCTAACAAACTCTCCCTGTTTTGTTTTAATTCGCGCAACCCTTACGTTCCCATCCTTTCCAGGGAATACTTCCAAAACTCTGGCTAATGGCCACTCGAGTGGTGGGGAATTTTCTCCCTTTAAGAGAACAATATCGTCATTTTTAATATTTGGAGCAGGGGTGATCCATTTGGGCCTATTTTGGAGGAGATTGAGATAATCCTTTGACCACCGAGACCAAAAGGACTGTTGGATTTGAGTGAGTCTTTTCCAACGATTCAACCTGTTTAATGGAATTTCTGTTACATTGTGCTCGGGGTATGCAGTTAGAGGTCCTCCTATTAAAAAATGGCCTGGAGTTAAGCATTGGTTGTCACTGGGGTCACTGGTTAAGGGTTGTAGTGGTCGTGAATTTAATATAGCCTCGATTTGGCAGAGAATAGTGGTGAGTTCTTCAAAAGTACAAGCTTGATTGCCCATTATTCTGTGTAAGTGATATTTTGTACTTTTGATGCCTGCTTCCCATAACCCACCCCAATGAGGTGAAAGCGGAGGAATGAATTTCCAAGAGATTTCTTTGGTGACGAGAAACGACTCCGTGGTAGTGCGTGTGTGTGTGTTATTTACAAAGTTATATAAATCTTTAAGTTGATTTTTTGCTCCTACGAAATTGGTGCCGTTATCACTGTATATGCTGCTAGGACAACCCCTACGTGAAATGAAACGTTTTAACGTTGCTAAGAAGGCTTCTGTTGATAGACTTGACACTAATTCCAGATGAATTGCCTTGGTGGCCATACATACAAATAAGGCGATGTATGCTTTTTCGGTTCTTGAACTTCTTAATATCGATGATTTAATTAAAAATGGGCCTCCAAAGTCCACTCCAACTTTTTCGAAAGGGCGGCAGGGTGTAAGTCTTTCTTTAGGGAGCTGGGCCATTATTTGTTCGAAGTTTTTTGCTTTAAACTTGTAACATGGGTGACACTCTATGATTAATTTTTTGATGTCCTTGAGTCCATTTAAAGGCCAATATCTTGCTCGGATATTGGATAATACTGCTTGCGGACCTGCATGTCCTAGCTTGATATGTTCTCGAGTTAGTATTAGAGTAGTCACGTGATCCTTTGAGGGTAGTAGTATAGGAAACTTTTTATCATACGGTATAGCTGCAGCTGCTAGTCGACCTCCAACCCTTATTAGTTTATTATTATCCAAAAACGGACTTAATTTTTGTAAGTATTGATCAGTGATGCTTGATGAGTTTTCATTAAGTTCCTTGTATAATTTTGGAAATGCATGAGCCTGTGTCAGCTTACAGATTAGTGCTTCAGCTTGTGTCAATTCTGCTACTGTTAACCGTCCTTGGATTTTGTCAACATCAGACTTGCAATTGTTTGTGAATCTTATTATATAAGCCATAGTGTATTGCAATCGTGAAAATGATGAGAATTTTTTGAAAATTTCTTGCCAATATTCAATGGATGTGTGTTGTGTTGCCAGACAAGCTGAAACTATTGGCTTTAATTTTCTTTCTTCACCTATTAGCACGGGGATGGATGGTGATGGTGATCTGCTTTTAGTTGTGATTTCTTCTTGTTGAAGAAAATTAGGGCCGTGAAACCAAAGTGTTGATGTTGACAGTGTAGCAGGCATAAGACCTCGAGACAAACAGTCTGCTGGATTGTCCGTCGAACAGATATAATTCCAAGTGTAATTGTGAGTAATAGTTTGGATTTGAGAAATGCGATTTGATACAAATGTGTTGAATCTTGATGAGTCTGAATTCAACCACGCGAGAACAATTTCCGAATCAGTCCAGCAGTGGATATTAGTGATGGATAATCTGTTTGTCAAGATAGATGCTACTCTTTTCATTAGAGTCGAAAGCAATAATGCTCCACACAACTCCAGTCTAGGGATGGTGATTTCTTTTATTGGTGCTACCCTGCTTTTTGATGTCAATAACTGTGTCGAAATGTTTTTTGAAGGGAAAATAGCTCGTGCATAAATACAAGCACCATATGCTCGTTTGCTTGCATCACAAAATCCATGGAGCTCTACTATAATTGGGGTGGCATCTTCCATGATGTATCTTGGAATTTTTAATTCCTTCAACTGGCCAATGTTTTCAAAAAAGGTATTCCATTGTTGGAGTAGTGTAGCTGGCAAATTGTCGTCCCAGTCAATTTTTAATTTCCATAGTTCTTGCATAATAAGTTTGGCGATGACAATGACTGGACCAATCAACCCCAATGGATCAAACATTTGAGCAATTTTGGATAACACCTCTCGTTTTGTTGCTTGTTTATTGACAGTAGAATTTGGCAAAGTTATGGAGAATGTGTCATTATTAGAGTCCCATAATATTCCAAGCACCTTATTAGACTGATTGTTGTCCGTAATCTCGTGAATACCATTGCTGTCAGTATCTATGTCATTGGATAGATTTCTGAGTAGAGGGTGGCAATTTGTGGACCATTTATGAAGTGTGAGTTTAGCTATTCCGCATAAGTCGACCAGCTGCTGGTGTAGGGTAGTTACTGATTCATAGGAGTCATGCCCTGTTAATACATCATCTACGTAACATTGATTGAGGAGAGATTCAGCTGCTATTGGATATTCAGCTGCATGTGTTTCAGCTAATTGTTTTAAACACCTAGTGGCCAAATAAGGTGCACTATTTGTACCATACGTCACTGTGACTAACTCGAGACATTTTAAATCTTCAGATGGACTCTCCCTCCATAAAATATTTTGAAGGTAAGTCTGTGAGGGGTTAATTGAGATTTGACGATACATTTTTTGAATGTCACAAGTTAAAGCAAATTTGAATGTGCGAAATCTTAATAAAATGTCGTACAGTTCTGGTTGTACCGTGTATCCTTTATGCATTATATCATTGAGAGATAATCCAGATGTGCTTTTCATGGATCCATCGAACACTACGCGAAGTTTAGTTGTTTTGTTTTCCTCTCGTATTACACAGTGATGAGGAAGAAAATACTTAGAGACACCAAGGTCGTTTACTAATGTGAGTGGAACTATTTTTGCGTGATTTAGAGCGACATATTCGTCTATAAATTTTTTGTATTCATCGTGCAGTTGTGGAGAGTTTTGTAGTCGTTTCTCGAGGTTGAGGAATCTCTTTTTGGCGATACAGAATGAATCACCTAATGGAAATTCTTTGGTGGGCTGTTTAAGGGGTAAATCAACTTGAAAAGACCCGTTTTCTAAGATACGTGTAGTGTTTTGAAAGTGTGTTTCAACTAATTGATTTTCTTTTGAAGGGAGAGAAGGCGAGAGTGATTCTGGGTTGTCTATTTCCCAGAATTGTTGCATGAGTTGCTCTATTGTAGGGCGTTGGGTCAAAGAACAACTGTGCTTCCTATTCGGTGAGAGAGATTGCTTATTAGAAGCTGTGTCAGGAATTATACCTGATAGTACATATCCAAATTTGGTTTGGATTAGTGTGAGAGAGTGATCATTAATTTTTTGCATATTGGGGAGGAGAATTTGATAGTATACATCCGCACCTAAGAGAATGTCGACCCTGGAAGGAACGTTAAAGTTTGGATCGGCTAGTGGAAGGTGATGTGGCAAAGCTAGCCTTTGCCTACTTATGAATCGTTGTGGTGTGTTGCCAGTGATTTTGTCAAGCACGCAGCAATTGACCTTTATGGAATAGTTAGGGTCAGTTGACGAGTTCACATCTATCGTAACTGAGGTGTTAGATTGCCTAACTATTCCAGATATGCCCGAGATTTGTACGTGTTCTTCATTTGGAACTTGTTTCAATTGCCGCATGAATGACGTAGTGAGTATGGATATGGTACTTCCAGGGTCGAGGATGGCTTTAGCTTGATGTAGCTGTCCATCCACATCAGAAACTAAAACCACACAAGTGGCCAACAGTACCTCATAACTATCAGATCCAAGAACTGATAACGTGGTCTGTGTATTAGCATCATCATCTGTGCTGGACTTCACTACATTGGTGTTTTGTGTGGATTGTTGAGCTTGTGTGTTTCTAGATGTGGTTGCTGATCGATAGGCACGATCAGCTGAGTGATTAGGTGTGAATTGGGTTGTGTTGTGTGTATTCGCTAACCGAACTGATTGCTGAGGGTTGCGAGATGAATCGTGAAGGAGGGAGTGATGCCTTTTTTGGCAAATAGAGCAGAGACGTGGAGATATACATTGTTTAGAACTATGTCTGGACCCTAAACAGTTATAACACAACCCTTTTTGTTGAACAACTTTACTGCGTTCAAGTACCTTTAGAGAGTTAAATGAAGGGCAACTATAAATTTTATGATTTGAGTTAGTACAGTAAGCACATTGTAATGAGGGTAAAGGTGGTTTATTGGAAGATATGGTTTGTGCATGATGTGCCACTCTATGCACACTACTTGGATATTTAAAGTTATTCCGTGATTGTGGAATTGGTTCAGACATATCTTCCAATACAATACACCTTTGTTCCAAAAATGATAAAAAATCAGAGATCGTAGGTAATTTTAAAGTTGTACCAGATCTAACGCGACTGCCTCTGTCAGCGATATATGCCCTTTTAGTGGAGAAATCTAATTTATTAGAGAGTAAATAAATTAGTATTAAATCCCAATGATCAGTTGGAATGTTTTGAAGTTTTAGAGACGCGATATTTTGTTTGATTTTTACGATAAAGTCTCTAAGAGTGTGAGCAGTAACTTTAGTGAGCGCGGGGATATCAACTAATAATTTGATATGAGCAAAGATAATCGAAAGTTGATTATCATATCTGTTTTTGAGGGTCTCTAGTGAAATTTTAAAATTGTCATTAACTAATGGCAGTGTTTCTATCAAGTGCAGTGGTTCTTTTTCTAAGTAAGAGCGTAAATATACTAGCTTCTGTACGTCCGTTAAAGTGTGGTTGTTCGATATTAACGCTTCAAACAGCTCGATGAATGCGTTCCATTTTGTGATATCTCCACTAAACTGTGGAATATTAAGTTGTGGCAAATTCACTGGTTGAATTGAATTACAAGCTATCGCACTGGTATTTTGTGAGATTTCAGAAGTAGAAGTATGTAGTTTCAATGCTGCTAATTCTGATATTTTTGTACTATATTTCGTTAAACAATCGAAATACCTTTTTTCCACATCCTCTGAATCTTCATTCAGAGGATCTATAAGCTCAATTTGAAGTTGTATATCTGAATACTTGTGATAAAATTGACTCAGTGAATTTCGCCTACTTTCGTACATGAAGCATTCAGTTTCGACCTCATGGTTTTTTTCATACCATGAGTTAAGAGAAGTGATTTTACCCTTATAGGCACCGCGTGATTTGATAAGAGATTCTAGTGTCGCCATGATAAATGTCAAGAGGAGTACGACAAAGAAACGGCGTTATATAATCAAATACCAAAAAAAATGTAAATAGAGAATTGTTGATTATTCGTATAATTAATTAGAGCAGCTATTTTGTAAAATAATTAAGGAGTGATTAAATGTGTAGTGTGTAGACAATTATTTATTTGCTTAAACAATCATTCATTGATTAACGAATAATCAAAATTCAAAACAAAAAATTAAAATTTAGCCAAATTTGTTGAATACTCGTCAACTAAATTACAAAGTGTACTATATCGTGATATAGATACAAGCAAAAAAGATAGTCACTATTTAATTAGTTAACAATTAATTGTAAGATTTATTTAAAAGAAATTAACTCTGACTTGACGAATACTCAAATTACAATAACTTAACGGTACCTATGTGATGCGATGCGGTTGTCTGCTGCGTACCAATCCAATTCCGTTGATTTATGTCGATGAAGATCCGGCTCGAAGGACCAATTTGTTCTAGCCTCGGCTAATAGAGATGGCTCTTGCCAGAACAAGAGAAATAGATAGGTGCTGACTCAGTTGGACTTCACCAACAAACAAAAACAAATTTGGACTATGTACATTTATTTACAACACTGGTTGAGAGTATTGAAATAATATAACTTTGATGTAAATACAAAACAACCACCTCAGATTTATGTAGTGAGAGAAAGTCTTTTGCCGTGAATATAAACTTTACAGTGCTAATCTTGTTCCCGATCAGTAGATTTCTTTTACTGTCGCGATGGAGTGAGCTAGTGATTTATTTTATCACTTGAGGACAGGTAAGTAACTTTACTGTCACGAGAGAGAGAGGATTATGCTTGTCGACACGTAAGTAACTTTACTGTCGCGAGAGAGAGAGAGCTTATGCTTGAGACACGTGAGTGATTGGTTGTGAGATATGATTCTTGAGATACACTTGTGTAGAAACACTTTAACTTAGTCACTGTAAAATTGTATACTGTCTTCTTGAATGTTCCATTCCCATATACATAATAAATAGGACGCACTGAGCACTGAACTACCATTAAACGTATAATGATGGGCCCTCTCTCAAGCGTGAATTTAATCTGAGTGGTGATTGGAAAATTCTTATAATTACTAAATTTGAACAATTTTCGATGCAAGTTTGATAAGAACAGAATGTGGAAATCTTATTCTACAATGCATATCACTACTGAACAAAAATATCAATCAATAAAAAAGATACAATCAAAATCATATAAAAATTAGTAGAGTTCATCGTTCAGAAACGATAAAAAAGTGCATAGTAATTAACGTAAATATTGTATACAACCAAAAATTGTGTGAAACGTAAATACATACTTAAATCTACATAACAAAAAAAATTATTAGTAATTACAGAGTCAAAACAACATATAGCAGCGAAATTTAAATCGCCGGCAAAACAAGTGCCATATGTGGTCAAGACGGATTTCTTTGGCTACTCCTCTGACGTCACGTTAATAAGCAGTAAACTGTATTTTCGAATGCCTTAGTGTTATGTGCTGGTAAAAATGTGTTATTTTATGTGCCTTGTACTATAAAGCAGATGTATTGTTTCTTTGCAAATTTCCAATGTATGCAGATTTACTCACGTAGTGTATATGAAAAGTAATTCATATGGTAGATCTGTGTTAAGTAAAAAACTTGAACCGTTATGTTTTTGTTAATAGTTTGCAGTTTGTTTGAGTTCATAATTGAATGGTATTATTTATATGGGTCAAGAGCATTGGTTATATTTAGTCGTTGTATGTTATTTTATTCATTTGAAAACTAGAATTATCATATGAATAAATGGTCAAAAATTGGCCCAATAAATCGTAGATAGAGCAGCAACATGGTTTTACGTGTGTTACATATCTATTTCAATTATTAACAGAAAATTCATTGTTTGAAATGATTTAGAATAATCAATGTAGTTGACTCTGCATGATAACAGACGCGGGGTGGAGCTTACGATTAGAGACGGGTTGTGCGGCAGAGGAGAGGTAACGAGCATAAAAAGACGACAATACCAGCGAGCGACCGCAGTAGCTGGTCCTGCGTTTGGCGACATCACATCATCACCTAGACGACGGTTACAAACCAATCTGTTCTTTTCAGAACAAATTAACATTGTTTCGGAAACAACATAAGCAATGGGGCTGAAATTAAAATCGTTCTTTTTCAAGAACACAAGAGAAGAATAGAAATAGAAGATTTGGATCGAAATCTATTGTTCTGGTTTAAATCAAAGAAGAGATATTAGTGTTGTAAACAAATCGTTCTTTTTCAAGAACAAATTCTGGAAAATCGTCCTGAAAGCAAATCGTTCTTTTTCAAGAACCAAATGTAGAAAATCATACTAAAAGTAAATCGTTCTTTTTCAAGAACCAAATGTAGAAAATCATACTGAAAGTAAATCGTTCTTTTTCAAGAACCAAATGTAGAAAATCATACTGAAAGTAAATCGTTCTTTTTCAAGAACCAAATTTAGAAAATCATACGGAAATACTAAATGTTCTTTTTCAAGAACCCAAAGAAAAAAAAAGAAAATCGTGTTAATGTAGCAGTACTTAGTAGTAGTGTGACGTCACGTCGAAAACAGCACGTTTCTAAGTGAAATACGACCCGCATTTTGTTGTGACGTCGCATCATTGTTATTATTTTTAAAGAATGCCATAAATTCTCTTGTTGTTTTACAACAATCATACACTTGGGTGTGAAAGTGTATAGGTATGTGCTACAAGCTAAATTGGGGAGAATTTGTGCAGTGTATGGTAGGGATACGCACGATATATCGATTTCTAGAAAATATCGATATGGTGCTTTCGATAATCAATACACAAATCGATATTTTTTTATTCGATAATATCCATTGATATCAACAATTATTTTCGATATGTTAAGGCCGGAGTTAACCAGGTTCGTAAACTTAATGCATAAACATAGTCGTAATTTTCGTACTTAAATCCTGATATAAACCTACTAAACTAAGTTTAGTAAGTAAGTTACTAAAGTTCTTAATTCTTATTACTTAATAAATAAACGTAATTTTAAAGTTCCCAACTTTTAACTTTTACGTATTAAGAATTAAGAACGCGCTTGCGCTTTCACCATATGATGATGATCAGATGAAAGATGGACATAATTTTAACCAAGCTATTCTGGCACTATTTTTGATGACAATTTTTTTGCATATTTAAATCTTTTATTTATAATTTTATTACTATTTATTAGTTACTTTTAATATAATTGATCAATCTTTTGATACTTCTCATCAATTTCATTTCAATGTCAGTTCTTTCAAATTCTGATTACGAATTAAGAAATAAGAAATTGTATAACCGTGTTTTTAATTTTTAGGGTAAAAGTTAGGTTTACGAAATAAAAATTAAGTTTACGATGCTGGGTAATTCCGCTCTAAGCCTCACATGGCCCTTAAACATTGTTTAGTTTTTATTAACTTTTAATAATCTATACTTTGAAACTAAGATAATCTTTGTGTCAGAACTTTTTATGTATTATGAATTAAGCTCACTAATAATTGGTAACTTTTTACATATACAAATCAACAAAGAAAAATTGTATTATGAAAATGTATATTATGACAAGGTTTTCTGTTGAACATGCGGCAAATATTGAAATATGTTTATTAATTTCAGTAACTTATACGGTGTACAAATAATTCTCCTGTACCATTTCCAAATGGTTAAATCTAAATGTTTAATGAGGCGCACTTTGCAAAGTCAACACTTTGTCAACCAACAGATTACATTACAACGACACCGATTCTCACTACTGTTATTCCTCCATAATAGTAAATCGGATATTTTGAGATGAACAGTTGTATTAATTAATAAACATAATCTTAATAAAAGAAAATTAATAGAATATAATGAATTTCAATATTTGTTTCCGATTATTGATATTTGGAATATCGATATTTTGATGCCGATGTTTTCTTATATCGATAATTGCATTATATCATTTGATTACAATATCGATACTTTATACATTTTGCGTATCCCTACTTTATGGATGCTGCAATAGACCTATTTCCTATTTGCAAGAGAAATAGTGAGATAAGAATTTCTATTAGCTTTGGGCGGTTATTGAAGAAATAGCTGGTTATTCATAAGAGAACTTTAAAAAAAACTAATTTAACTTAAAAAATAACCTGACAAAAATTAACCTGTTAACCTATTTTTTTTTAAGTATAAAGTATTGTTAATCCATGAACAATACATGACGTCACAGGGTAGAGCAACAGAACATAGGAAGCAAACAAGGAACTCCGGGTAGACAGACAACCGGCGCTAATATGTTTTTTATTTTAAAAACGTAACTTAAATTGTTGAATTAATTATAATTGTTGTAAAACAACAAGAGAATTTATGGCATTCTTTAAAAATAATAACAATGACGCGACGTCACAACAAAATGCGGGTCGTATTTCACTTAGAAACGAGCTGTTTTCGACGTGACGTCACACTACTACTAAGTACTGCTACATTAACACGATTTTCTTTTTTTTCTTTGGGTTCTTGAAAAAGAACATTTAGTATTTCAGTATGATTTTCTAAATTTGGTTCTTGAAAAAGAACGATTTACTTTCAGTATGATTTTCTACATTTTGTTCTTGAAAAAGAACGATTTACATTCAGTATGATTTTCTACATTTGGTTCTTGAAAAAGAACGATTTACTTTCAGTATGATTTTCTACATTTTGTTCTTGAAAAAGAACGATTTACTTTAGTATGATTTTCTACATTTTGTTCTTGAAAAAGAACGATTTACTTTCAGTTTGATTTTCTACATTTGGTTCTTGAAAAAGAACGATTTACTTTAGTACGATTTTCCAGAATTTGTTCTTGAAAAAGAACGATTTGTTTACAACACTAATATCTCTTCTTTGTTTTAAAACAGAACAATAGAATTTCTATCCAAATCTTCTATTTCTATTTTTCTATTGTGGTCTTGAAAAAGAACGATGTTAATTTTAGCCCCATTGCTCATTTTGTTTCCGAAACAATGTTCAATTTGTTCTGAAAAGAACAGATTGGTTTGTAACCGTCGTCTAGGTGATGATGTGATGTCGCCAAACGCAGGACCAGCTACTGCGGTCGCTCGCTGGTATTGTCGTCTTTTTATGCTCGTTACCCCTCCTCTGCCGCACAACCCGTTTCTAATCGTAAGCTCCACCCCGCGTCTGTCATCATGCAGAGTCAACTACATTGATTATTCTAACTCATTTTAAACAATGAATTTTCTGTTAATAATTGAAATAGATATGCAACACACGTAAAATCATGTCGTTGCTCTATCTACGATTTATTGGGCCAATTTTTGACTATTTATCCATATGATAATTCTAGTTTTCAAATGAATAAAATAACATACAACGACTAAATATAACCAATGCTCTTGACCCATATAAATAATACCATTCAATTATGAACTCAAACAAACTGCAAACTATTAACAACAACATAACGGTTCAAGTTTTTTACTTAACGCAGATCTACCATATGAATTACTTTTCATATACACTACGTGAGTAAATCTGCATACATTGAAAATTTGCAAAGAAACAATACATCTGCTTTATAGTACAAGGCACATAAAATAACACATTTTTACCAGCACATAAGACTAAGGCATTGGAAAATACGGTTTACTGCTTATTAACGTGACGTCAGAGGGGTAGCCAAAGAAATCCGTCTTGACTACATAGGGCACTTGTTTTGCCGGCGATTTAAATTTCGCTGCTATATGTTGTTTTGGTTCTGTAATTACTAATAATTTTTTTGTTACGTAGATTTAAATATGTATTTACTTTTCACACAATTTTTGTTTGTATACAATATTTACGTTAATTACTATGCACTTTTTTATCGTTTCTGAACGATGAACTCTACTAATTTTTATATGATTTTGATTGTATCTTTTTAATTGATTGATATTTTTGTTCAGTAGTGATATGTATTATAGAATAAAATTTCCACATTCTGTTCTTATCAAACTTGCATCGAAAATTGTTCAAATTTATTAATTATAAGAATTTTCCAATCGCCACTTCGATTAAATTCACGCTTGAGAGAGGGCCCATCAATATACGTTTAATGGTGGTTCAGTGCTCAGTGCGTCCTCTTTATTATGTATATGGGAATGGAACATTCGAGAAGACAGTATACAATTTTACAGTGACTAATTTAAAGTGTTTCTACACAAGTGTATCTCAACAATCATATCTCACAACCAATCACTCACGTGTCTCAAGCATAAGCTCTCTCTCTCTCGCGACAGTAAAGTTACTTACGTGTCGACAGGTATAATTCTAACTCTCTCGCGACAGTAAAGTTACTTACATGTCCTCAAGTGATAAAATAAATCACTAGCTCACTCCATCGCGACAGTAAAAGAAATCTACTGATCGGGAACAAGATTAGCACTGTAAAGTTTATATTCACGGCAAAAGACTTTCTCTCACTACATGAATCTGAGGTGGTTGTTTTGTATTTACATCAAAGTTGTATTATTTCAATCATTGTAAATAATCTCAACCAGTGTTGTAAATAAATGTACATAGTTCAAATTTGGTTTTTTTTGTTGGTGAATTCCAATTGAGTCAGCACCTATCTATTTCTCTTGTTCTGGCAAGAGCCATCACTATTAGCCGAGGCTAGAACAATAATAATCATAATTATTAAACATATTATAATTAAAATGTGTAAATAGATTAAAAGTAAACATAAACTGAGTTCCAAAAAATTAAATATTTATTATTAACTATCATAAACGACAACCCGCAGTATTATTTATAGGGCAAGCACGTTAGTGTAGGCAAATCCACGCATCTAAGTAAGGATATGAACAGTACGTAGCGAAACCAAACGAATGACGTGCAGTAAGAATAATAATACAAAGTAACTAAAAATGCACCCTTTAGCACGAAATTAGAACAATGGTACTGGGCTACTGGCCATAACCGAGTTAAGGTACATGCGTTACCGAGGTAAATTAGATTATTCAATTTCGTTTGGGAAAAAAATAATAATTAATATAAGCCACGTGTTGTAACATTAATAGGTTAGCGGTCTATCCTTCAAAAAAGGGTATAATTCAAAGGGGTACTAACTCAATATGATATGGACATAGGACAGGATATTAATTCTGTTTTACCTGTAGCAAAAATAAACCATTAAACGTTTTACAATTACCAACATAGCTAATCTTTTTTGCAATGTTTATTGCATTTAATTTCAAGTATTTCAACGCCATAAATGACAGCGATAGAACTGTCTCTCTTCTCAGCTTTGTTATCTTTGTCTCACCGAAGATGGGATTGCGTTCGAAGCTCCGAACGATAAAAACAGAATAGATGCATGCAATTCTGGTAATTGTACATTATTTATTTATTTCGCCAATGATAATACATGTAAATAGTTAGTTGATAACAAAAATGTAGTTTTTTAAGTCATTACATTAACATTATTTTGTAAATGAAAATTATTCTGTATATTTAGTATATTATTCTACACAAATCGAGAACGAAGTATCGTTTTCAACATTACTGGAAGTTATGCAACCAATTAACTTTATGAAATGAACGTCTTTCCAAATACATTATTTTTGACAATTCTTGCACCTTCCGAACAATTAAAGTTCGCTAATTGAAACTCGTCCTACTTCCGGCGTATCCAGCGAAAAAGCCGTTCTAGAACATTCTAGCATGTTGCATGTAAAAAACAGATAAAGGGAGTGACCAGTAGCCACTGGTAGTTATTACTACTTCAATTTTTCTAAAGTTAAAATATTACGTCGGGTTCATTTTTTTATTTTCAACTTTACAATCTATAATTTTTCATAGTTAATTATTCTAATTAACTCCATTTTTCCAGTAATTCATTTCTAGATGAATGATTGCCAATTTACTCCGTTTGTCTAATTTAGATATTCACCTTCATAAAATTTTCCTGTTCAATTTGCGTTATATATATATATATATACATTTACAAATCAAACGCTATCACCTCATGCAACGATGCCAAAGTTACAAAGTAGTTATTATTATTTAGTGCGGTTTATTTAAATTTCCGTATGTAATACTCTATGCGTATGCGTGTAAACCTAAAAATATAGATATAGATTTAGCTTAATCGGATGAATCACAAATGAAACGCATGAAAATAGAGATAGATGTGTACAGTGACGAATTAATTTTAGGCTCTCTAATAATGTGTTATTAGGAAATTGATTGGAAAACAGGTTGTCCGAAAATTCGAAAAATACTTTTATTTTATATGTAAACAATAGCATTATGTATTTATGTTTACCTTATCCTTGATTTCTAATTGGGAAATTACTCGCGTTGGGTCTTGCTCACATGCAATAAAAGTTTGAGATTTAGCAATATAGTGCTCAGACATTTTAGATACTATTTTTTCCAATGCACTTTCCTTTGCTAATATGCCTGGTTAAATAACTTTTCTTGTAAAGACCTTTACATTGAAAACAAGGGTAGTATTCAGCTTTAAAAACGCCATTATGGGGTTTTTTGGGAATTGAGCGAGTAGGAATTACTTCCCCAGTTAAATATAAATTCAAATTTGTATCCTTTCAGAGGAAAACACTCGCAACTTTCGTTTCTTTGCGATTCTTGGGCAGAGACAAGTAGTCGTGAACTACTTTTTCGTTTGAATGCCATCTTCGAATGTGCCTCATATAATTTTTCGAGATAACGTTACTATCGCAGAATCGGCATGAAACTTTTTTAATTTTGTTGCTTTTTTCCTCTTAAAAATAGCCGGAACAGACGCAGCAATAGATCAAAAACAATATTCGTAGATAACGTATTGAAAAAATTAAAAAGTTAATTAATGAGTTTAATTCCAAATTCTATATTTCTCAGAGACGATTTTCATAATTGTTACTACAAAATGTTTTCGAATCTATGATATAACGTATGATATAAACATATTGTATAACGTTTTGAGACGTAGTTTTGAAAACATTTTATAATAATTAATTAATGGGGTTTCGTGAGTAAAGCAAGCCATTTTACAAAAATTTAATGAACATATTTTTCAGGTAAAAATTTATGTAAGTTAAAATAAGTATTCTCCTGATAATAATAATCTATAAATACACAATTATACATCATATATATAAATCAATAACAGGCATATTATTAATATTAGTATTTTTATACTGTTCAATGATGAACAATTAGTTTTAGAATAGATTATAAGGTATAGATAAAGGAGCTATACACAAGGGGTAGCAAGGATATAGAAGACATTGGACAACCCCCGCGGTCTTTGCCTCACGTAACGGAACCCCCACATATAGCAAGAGATTGTGTAAATAAATCTCTCGCAGCCTAAACAATTACGTTATGATTAATATATATAATAAAGACAATATAAGCATAACAAAACCAATTCTATGTTTATAAAATAATTTATATGCTGATGTCGATGCACGGGCTTTTCACCAGCATTAATTTATTAGTGTTAAGGATTGTATGTTTATCAAACAGCCTCTGGAGTCATGGGGAAACTCGGAGGTGTTAAAAAATAATAAAAGAAATACCTTGGCTCCAACTAATAAAGTTATTTATTGTTTATAAAATAAAATGTAACCAAATAATAAAATATTATATGGAGAAAAAATAACATAGATCAGACAATTCTAAAAATCAAGTATCAATGAAAAGATTCTATAATTTTTATCTTTGAATTAAGGATAAATGTTATTAATAAAAAAGGATATCTAACGTGCAATAAGTAATGTTAATGTGTAATACAATCAGTTAGAACTACCAACATTATCCCAGATGCAAAAGAGATAATATGTGAAAGAAAATGCCTTTAACTAAAGTAAAATTCTATGATACAATTTAGTTATAATTTTGTGAGGAAAATTTATGCAGTTCATCAAATTATTGTATGAAAAATTCATGCAACAATCAGTAAATGATGAAGGACGTACCTTGAGTGTTTGTCTAAAAACAATACTTTATACACGAATAATGGATTGGAAAACGTGCAGATAGGAATGTAAAACGTTTTTTTTTGTTGAGTAATAGTTGAATTGAGATATGAATTGTACTTAAAAAACAAATCAGTGAATCTGCGCATAGAGGGCAAGGTAATACTGTCAATTACTTCGATAGTTTCGGCAATTTGAAACCACCAATAGAACTTGTAAAGTATTTCGATGAATTAAGTGATATCATCTACAATAAAAGTCGATACTTAATATATATATATATATATATATATATATATATATATATGTATCGTAAAGCCTGTCTACCATTTCTGGTGTAGGTTTGTTAGTCTTTATCTTTTTTTCCTTTTCTTTCTTTCTCTAGGCTTATTCGTTTTTGCTTCACGTCACTGCGTCGCTAAACTTTCTCCATTCTTTCCTGTTGTTTGCCATCCTACTAGCTTCACTCATCGTTATTCTTCTTCTTTGTAATATTTTTTCTATTATGTCATCCCAGGTAGTTTTAGGTCTTCCCCTTTTTCTTTTCTATCCAGGTCTAGCTTCCCATACCCTTCTCACTTGTCTTTCCTGTCCCATTCTTTTCAGATGGCCCCACCATCCCAACTGCCTCTTCTCTATGTATTCGTGTATCGCCTCCATTCCTAGTTCTTTTCTTATTTCTTCCTTCTTGATTCTTTCTCTCTTTGTCACTCCCTTTACTCTCCTCATGTATTTCATTCCTACCGCTTGGACTTTACTTATTTCCTTTTTATCTGTTATCCATGTCTCACATCCAAATGTCAGTATTGGTCTTATTATTGTTTTATAGACGTTTATTTTTGTTTTCCTTGACATTTCTTTTTTCCCCACAATCGTATTGCTAATACTGTAAAACACTTTCATTGCTTTTCCTATTCGGCTGTTAATTTCTTTTTCTTGCTTTCCTGAACTAGTTATTTCTACTCCCAAATATTTCCATTTCGTCACTTGCTCCAATTTTACCTTATCTACCATGATTTTTATCTCATGTTGTTCCCCGGTCACCATTACTTTTGTTTTCTCTTTACACATGTCCATTCCGTTCTCTCTAAGTGTTTCATTCCATTTATTTATGCTTGTCTGCAGCTCTTTTTCGTTAGATGCTACCACCATTATATCGTCTGCAAATGCTCCAATCTTTACTTCAACTCTCTCCATATAATTCCATCCCACGTCAAGTCTTCTACTTCTTTCTTTCGCTTTCCTTAGTATTTTTTTCATGTAAATATTAAATAATGTTGAACTTAGTCCTCCTCCCTGTCTTAGTCCGTCTTTCGTTTTAAATTTTTTTGATTGTCTGTTTTTTACTATCACGCTATTTGAGTTTTCATCATATATTTTTTTTATTAAGCTAATCATTTTCCTACTTATCTCTTTCTCTGCCATCACCTTCCACAATCTATCTCTTCTTACTTTATCAAATGCTTTTTTTAAATCTAGAAAACCCATGTATACATTTTTTCTTCTTTTACTTGTTTTTCCCACTATCTGCTTAATCGTAAATACATGGTCTTGAATGCTTCTACCTTCCCTAAATCCTGACTGGGATTCCTCCAGAGTTTTCTTTATTTTTATTTTTATTCTCTCGCTTATCATCATTTCCAACACTTTCATGTTTGTATTTAATATGGTAATTCCACTGTAATTATTACAATCTTTCTTATCTCCTTTCTTAAGGATTGGTACTATCAGTGCATGCTGCCATTCTTTAGGTATTATTTGCTCTTTCCATACTTTGTTATATATGTCCAGCATTACCTGTCTTCCCTCTTCCCCCATATATTTTATCATTTCAGTCGTTATTGTGACACTTCCTGGTGCTTTTCCATTCTTCAGATGTTTTATGGTCTATTCCAATTCCTCCATATTAAATTCCTTTCTCTCTGTAATGTCTGTTTCTCCTGTATCGTCCTCTCTATATTTTCTGACAGCAGCTCTTCAAAGTATTGCTTCCATCTTTCCATTATTTCATCTTCCTGCTTTAATGTTTTTCCTTCTTTGTTATTTATATATGTAGCACTGTTGGTCCTTCCTTTTGTTATTGTTCTTAGTCTACTATAGAATATTTTTTCCCCTCTGCAGCTTCGATTTCTAATTTATTGCCGAATTCTGTCCGTCCATTTCTTTTCTCCTCTAATACTAATTGCTTCACTATTTTTCTTTCCTCTTTGTAACACTGATACGTTTCTCTATTTTTTTTTGTAAATATTCCTTCCATTTTTTCTTTTTTAATCTCACTCTTCTCTTGATCTCTTCTGTCCACCATGCCGTTTGTTTTATTTTCTTATTTCTTTTTATTTTTCCACACACTTACGAGCTTGTTTGTAGTATCATCTTTTTGAATTCCTCCCAACTCTCTTCCAAATTTAATGTCTTCCATCTCTCATTTCTGCTCTCGATCATCCTCTTCATTTTGTCTCTATATTGCCTTGCCACGTCTCCGTCTTTTAGTCTATACACTCTTATTTTCTCATATTCTATCTTATCTTCTTTTCTCTCTCTGTTGTCTGATTTTAGTGGTTTCTTTATCTTTGATATAATCATATAATGACCACTTCCCACTTCCGGTCCTCTTGACACTTTTACATCTACTATGTTCTTTCTATTTTCATTTCCTGTTACTATGTAGTCTATTATCGATTTTTCATTTTTGCTGCTCATCTCTCTAGTATATTTGTGTATATCTTTGTGCTTATAGTAAGTATTTGCTACAAACATATTATTGATTCGGCAAAACTCTATTGATCTTTTTCCATTATCATTTAGTATTGTCTCCCCATTCCGGCCCAATATTCTACTCTCTCCTGATTTTCCCTTTCCCACTCTACTATTGAAATCTCCTGCAATGTATATTTCGCCTTTTGCTCTTTCTACCGCCTCTGTTAACATTTCCCAGAATTTCTCTTTGTTCTCCTTTTTGTCGTCTTCATTTGGTCCATACACACTTGTTATCGTTTTAATGCTCTCATTATCGTCCTTCCTTTCATCATTTTTTGTAATCCTGGCCCTTTTTTTTTCGTTTCCGTTATTGTAGGTATGTCTATCTTATTTTCCAGAAACTCATCTTCTAGTTCTATTTCTTTTCCCTTTATGCTTCGTATATTCCATGTTGCTAATCTCCATATTTCTTCGTTTTTTCTTCTCATTCTTTTCTGCTCCTTTCCCCAATTCTTTTTCAGTTTTTTGTTTGTTTCTTCTCTTCTTCCTAGCTTCCATAATCTATCCTATTTCGATATTGTTCCTCCTTTCGTTTATATATTTGGCACTTGTTGCTGGTGGCCACGTGCTCTATATCTTTACCTTTAATTCTTATGCAGTTGGCGCATTTTATCTCATTTTTCTCACAATCTTTCCCTTCATGTCCTTCCTGTCCACATCTATAGCATACCTCCGTTGTTGTACAGTACTTGGCTACATGCCCATAGCAGCAGCATTTATAGCAGATCGCGATCTTTACGTATTCCTCTACTTGTTTTACAGTAAAATCTATCAGTAATTTTCCTTTTTTTACCACATACTTGAATATCCCCTTGTCAGCTTCTACTACCCAGTCCTCTACATATTGTTTACTGTTCCTAAAGGCATTTTTTTTAACTGCTCTCATTACTGTCTTCACCTCTCTAATCCCCACCATTTTCCTTATTTCTTCATTTTCTCTTAATATTTCGTTTACTATTTCTTCTTCAATATATTCTTGCTCAATTTTTTTATTATATATATATATGTCTAGATGCCTTATACCATCAACTGGTGTCGGCTTGAGCTCTTCTCGTTATCCTCCTATACCTCACTTCCTATGCATCTCTCCCACTCCTTCCTGTTGCAAGCAATTCTTCTTGCGTCATTCATCCTCATTCCTCTTTCTCTTATTACTTTTTCAATTCCCTCATCCCATGTAATTTCTGGTCTTCCCCGTTTCGCTCTTCTTCCCTCCCTTGCCTGCCAGACTCTCTTTACTTGCCTCTCTTCACTCATTCTTACCAGATGTCCCCACCATCCCAACTGCCTTCTGTGTATAAACTCCACCACTGGTTCTATCTCCAACTCCTCTCTTATTGCACTGCTTCTTATTTTGTCTCTTTTTGTTACCCCTTTTACTCTTCTCAAGACTTTCATTTCCACAGCTTGTACCCTACTTATGTCTTTTTGCTCCATTTTCCACGTTTCACATCCGAATGTTAAAATCGGTCTTATTATGGTCTTATACACATTTATTTTTGTTTTCCTTGTGATTTCCTTGTTCTCCACTATTACTCTATTTATTCTATAATATGCATTCATTGCTTTATTCACCCGCTCCGTAATTTCATTTTCCTGTTTACCACCGCTACTGATCTTCACTCCTAGGTACTTACAACAATCGACCTGTTCTATCCTCATCCCTTCTATCTTAATTTCCAACTTCTGTTTCTCTCCTATTACCATTACCTTTGTCTTTTCCTTACACATCTCCATCTCGTATTTTTTAAGCACTTCATTCCATTTGTTCAATTTTCTCTGCAAACTCTTTTCATTCTCCGCAACTAACATCACATCATCTGCAAATGCTCCAGTCGTTATAACCACCCTTTGCATGTTTTTATATCCAACGACTAGCCCTCTTTCCTCTTTATCACTTTCTCTCATTATCTCATCCATATATATGTTAAATAATGTTGGACTCAGTCCTCCCCCCTGTCTTAGTCCGTCCATTGTTTTAAATGTTTCCGATTCTTTACTATTTACTATTATGCTGTTTACATTCTCCTCATATATCTTCCTTATTAACCTAATCATTTTCTTTTCTATACCCCTCTCTCTCATTATATTCCATAATCTACTTCTATTTATTTTGTCGAATGCCTTCTTTAAATCTAGAAAACCTACATATATAATTTTTTTTACTATTCCCTGCCTTTTCCACCATTTGCTTTATAGTAAATATATGGTCCTGTATGCTTCTACCTTTTCTGAATCCACATTGTGGCTCTTCCAAGGTCTGTTCCACTTTATAATTTATCTTATTTTTTATTATTTTCTCTAATATCTTCATCCCTGTATTTATTATGTTTATTCCCCTGTAGTTCTTACAGTCAGCTCTGTCTCCTTTTTTATGTATTGGTACTATCTGTGCTCTTTTCCATTCCTCTGGGATGCGTTCTTCCCTCCATATTTTGTTGTAAATATATACCAGTTTTTCCATTCCCTTTTCTCCAATATTCTTAATCATTTCTGATGTTATTCCTTCACTCCCTGGAGACTTCCCATTCTTAAGCTCTCTAATAGTCTTTTCCAATTCTTCCCTTTCTATTTCTTCGCCGCCTTCCTCTTCATTATCAACTTCTTGTGATTTATCTTCACCTAATCTCTTTTTTTCGCTATTTCTATTGGGTTTCCCACTTACACTTCCCGCCAATAGCTCTTCGAAAACTTCTTTCCATCTGTTTATCACCTTTTCGTCATCTTTTATTACCTTTCCATTCTTGTCTTTCATGAGCACTATGTTTTCCTCTTTATCTTTTCTGCACCCTCTTAGGACACTGTAGAAAACTTTCTTATTTTCCTTACTATTTCTTTCCATTTTCTCACCAAATTCTTGCCATTGTTTCCTTTTTTCGTCTCTCACTAATTTCTTCACCTTATTCCTCTCCCTCTTGTATTTTTCATAGTTGGTTTTATTGGTCACCTTCAAGTATTCCCTCCATCTAGCTTTTTTTTCGTTAATTTTCGATTTTATTTCCTCTGTCCACCACGACGTTTGTTTTGCTTTGGTGCATTTTCTTGTTGTTCCACATGCTAGTTCGCTGGCCTCTAATATTAATTGTTTTAACATATTCCACTCCATATTTACCTCTCCATCTTGCCACTGCCAATTTTTTTATTATAAACAACGGCTTTGTTTCTTTCATTTTCCTCACTGTCATTCCTTTTACTTCTTCCAGTTTGTTCCCTATTTGCTCCTGTTGTAGCTCGTTGCTGCACTTCATCACTACCAATCCACTTTTAAATTTTCTTATTTCCTTTATAACTTCTTCACCTACTTCTTCTATCGTAAGGTTTTCTCTTATTTTTTCCATTACATTCTCCCCTTCTGCCGCTTTCACTGTGATTTCTCTTATGGTTTCTGGTGCTTTCCATCCCTGTATCTTTTTTGTACCATTTTCTTTTTTTCTTTCAGTGATCGCCACATATGTCGTTTTGCTTCTTTCTTGATTTATTGTACCTCCCACTGTCAATTCTAATATTCTCGTTTCTAATTCATCCATTCTGTTATTAAATTGGTGCTCTATTTGTTCCAACCTTTGCTCTACTTTATCTTTTTTTTCTAATTTTTGTTTTTTCTCTGCATTCTCTATTTTTTCATACACTGTGGCGGTCATCTTAATTACTATTCTTTCTATATTCTCTATACTTTTTCCCATTTCTTCCCGAGTTTGTCCTTCTTCTCTTTTATTCTCCTCTTTAAATAACTTAATGTCCCTTAGTATCAGTTTGATTTGATTCATTAGCTCATGTGATACTCCACTTGACTTTCTTTACTATCTTCTCTTAGTTTTATCCCTTTTTCGATGTTGTCCTCAACCTCGCTCATCACTACTCCTCTATATGATTTGTTTGTATTTTCTTCCTCATATTCCTCATCTTCCTCCATTGAGGTTTTTGAAAAACGTGCAGATAGGAATGTAAAACATTTTTCTTTCTTGAGTAATAGTTGAATTGAGATATGAATTGTACTTAAAAAACAAATCACTGAATCTGCGCATAGAGGGTAAGGCAATGCTATCAATTATTTCGATAGTTTCGGCAATTTGAAACCACCAATAGAACTTGTAAAATATTTCGATGAATTAAGTGATATCATCTACAATAAAAGTCGATACTTAAAATATAATTCCATTAATTGTTGTCATTTCTGTATTGTGTTTCTATATACTAGCAAGTCATAGTACAGTCTAGTGTTAGTTATGTCTATAATATTCACATTAAAGGATCGTAAATCAACACTTTCCATAGATTTTCCCAATCCCATACAGCTTTTATGGCTAGGGAATTATAGGCTCGATATTAGATTTTTAGCACAATAACCACCTTCCCATTTTTGCACAATTTTGATATTTCTATGTTTTCTAATGTTCTCCATTGTTTTTCCGAAAACGGCACTGTTCATTAATTTGAACAAATTTTTCTCAAAATCTGTATTAGCTTGCCCTCAGAATTTAGTATTCAAGTCCATATTTTACAATTCTCCCCTCGATAAAAGTCGTAGTAGCAAAGTAAAGTCTTCATAAACATATTTTACATATTAGCCTACACCAAATGGCGTATGCTGTTGATAACAAATTTGACTTTTATTGTGTAAAATATCTATTTACTCTAGGGCACATACAAAATCTAAATAAATTACGAAAGGTGCTTTTTGCTTATATGCGATATTTTTGAACTCTACGTAATCATAACTTGGAAAAGATATTTTAGAGAATTTTAATTGTTCACATAAAATGAGATGATTGTTTAGTTTTTCCTGAGTTAGAAAATAATTAAGGGCCCTATCGCAAACAAAACTTTTACGATGATTAATCTGTTTTGATATGAGCCCAGACATATTACTTATAAGGCAATAGTGATACTTAAGATTCTCAGCTTTCGTGTTATCATCGGGTAACAGAGAGTAACCATTTATTTTAGGATAATATTTTTTTTTGTATGTAGAATAGATTCACATGTTTTTCTAATTTCATGTAACTCTAGCTCATAAACATTTACTGAAATGTTATTAAGTTTTTCAGATATACTTATTTGACTAATTGAAATTGGTAATTGTAAGCTATCTGTTGTGGCTTAATGTGGATAGGATCAAATTCTATTGGAATGACTTGTAGCAGGATAAAGCCCTGCAATAACGCTCCAATAAAAACATGAATTATCATAGTTCTTTATGTTAATACAGCCTAGATTTTTTCATTTCTGGTATGAAAATACTTATTTTCCAAAATTTGTATATTTTCATTGGTGGTGATATATTGGGCGCATAAACAGGTGTTTACTTTAAGTACCTTTACTTAGTTTAGTATATAAATAGTATATTTAAATATACTATTTATAAGTCTCTTAAAAAGTTCAAAAGAATCTTTTAAAAATTCTGTGGCATCTGTGTGCTTTACGTTATAAATGATGCCTGTTAGGATACGGTTGTAGAATGCAGAATCTATATATCGTCCCAAATTATTCTATAACTTTTCTTAGAAGCTCGCAAATTGCCACCAGTATCAGTCTGGTAATTATTATTTTTTAACATAAGACGAAATCTTCTTAAACGACTTAAATTTGTAGAAGGCTTAATACAAACACTTACAGTTTGCTTCTTACGCAAGATTTTCATGATGTCTCGGATACGTTTGTTGATTTTCCTGATCCATATGCTTCTTTCTAGATTGGAACTTTCTTGTAAAAAAGGTACAGTTTTTGAAAGTATATTTACTATATAACTGCTTAAATTAATTGCAATATAACTGCTTAAATTAATTGCACTTTCCATGATCATTATATGCACAATTATACTAAATTACAATTATAATAAAATCACAATTAATAATTACGGCATCATGGCAATATTTCAAATATTAATAAGTAAATTAAAATTACTTTACAAAACTAAAATTTAAAATTTAATCTAATTTACAAACTAAAACCTTTGCTTTTTTACTATAAAACGCTAACATTTTATCGTCAATAAAAAGAAAATAACAAGAATTGAATAGCAAGAAAAAAATAAAAAAGCAAAAACATCTTCCTTGGCGGGCATCTTCACCAGGTTGCACTAAATCTTTGTAATTAACCATTTTTTCCGTAACTTCGTTACAATATATAATAGTTCTTGTTGTTTCTATGAAAACTCCAACTGGTAGTATATTTAAAAGAGCAGTGAATAAGATGTGTATGTCTATGGACGATTAAGTTGTTAATCAAATGCTGTTTCATTAGTTATCACTTTATCTCCAATATAAGCTGCAAGTTTTTGAGGACCCTTGAATTCGTGGCACTCTTCTCATTACATACAACACTTGTCTTGTTTTAATTTGTTTAATTGCTTTGCAATAAAATTCTAGTATATTACTAACCATAATCTTTTGTAAAGTTTTAAATTAAAAAAGAACAATTCCGCCAAATTCACCAAAATGTATTGATTAAACTTTACAAGACAACTTGTTCTTTACACCATTTTCTGATAATTTTGGCAATGTGATTTGCTTGACTTGAAGATCTAGTTTTTAATATCTGTAGCACATCGCTAAGAATATCTTGAGATACCTCTTTAGCCACAACTCTCTGAAAAAAAAAGGTGTAATACTTTTTACTTAAAAAAAAAGACGATCACTGAAAATCAGTTGTGTTTTTTTATTTTCACGTAGCAACTTAAAAACCCATTAGAGTTGCGAATTGTGTCAAAAGTTACGCAGGTACATACAACTAGGGATGATGATTTTGATCATTGTGTATAATTGAATTATTTGAATACAGCAAGTAAATACAAAAAATTAATAGAGTTCTATTTGTGATTAGTTATTCTCGGCCGACGGTCCGAACCACGGTACTTTCCAAATGTTGGCGGCACTGAAATGGCGATTTTGGCTGTCCAAGCAAGAGCGATCATGACTCAGACACAATCACGTTTGATGGCCTGACCAATAATTAAGATTCTTCAATAGTACTCCGACGTGAGTCGGAGGTACTATTGAAGTACCCCACCCCAACGGATGATATTAAATCAAAATAAGTTGAGCCTATTTCGAGGTACAAACCATAAAAACAACCGCAGCAACACCTTAACTTTGAGGCATAAAACACTATTCTGAAATAATTTTACTACGGCCGGATATCTGTAAGGACTTCTCGGTTAATTCGGACGAGACGTCCCTTGTCGTGTTCACTAAGATATGATAAAAGTGATATCTTCTAGTATCGCTTTCTGTGGCAATATATTGCAACTCTCAGAGACGGCCAAGTATCAAGGGGTTACCATGGAATTTCGGCTGAGCTGGAAGTTCCACATAGATGGTGTGGTAAAGTCTTCGATGAGTCTATGGGCTTGCCGGAGGTCTATAGGAGTCACATGGGCCTTAGGCGTCCCATGATACTACCTGGCCAATGATACTATACGGCTGTCTAGTGTTGTAGAGCAAGCTGGACAAGCGTCAGAGTTTTGACTTGCGTCAAGCAACTCCAGTGATTGCCAAAATCACTGGAGCTCTTAGAACAACTCTTATCTGAAAGCCATTCTAGGTCTAGAATGGCCTACACCTCTACACTTTTAAGTGGGTGCTAAGGCTCAGGAAGCTTCTATGACGTTTATTGACTGTAGTATATGAACAGGTGCAAAGGTTTATGGGTACAGTCGGATCTGAAGAGAGGTAATTAACTCTGATGAGATCCTGGGTAGAAGCAGCGCGATGCTTAAGACTCCGGTACCTACACGTAAATATACGGCCGTATTCTTCAGTAAGGAGTGCTCTACTTCTGAAATGGCTTGTGATTTTGATGTGCGGTTTGCGAAGCCAGTTTGAAATCTTTACTCTTTGCAGTAATAGAGCAGTAGTAGCAAGTGGTACATTCTATTCAAAAAATTATAATTAAACTGGATAGCGACACTTTATTTTGAAAAACTCGGATCATAGTCACTGTTGGCGACAATGAGGCCGTAAAGCAGTCATTAAGAACAAGGACCCGTAACGCAGGGGCCCAACATTTTTAGAGAAATTTTATTGATTTTTCCACTAGTTTACAAGTAGTTTACATTGAACTACAATTATAATTTAGTACCAGGATAAAATAGGAGCAGAATACATTTTTATACGTCTATATGGCAAATTTTAACTAATGCAAGTGTTAGAAGCCGACACATTATGACCATATACGATTTTACTACCTGCTACCTTATCCGAGACAACAGCAAAACACGATAATAACAAATAAGTTCTATTACGAAAGTTTAGCGTTCGGGGTTGAAATATATCTATTGCAATAAATTAAAGATTAATACAGTAAAAAGCCGAATGAAGCAGCTTGTTGCCTATTTTGTTTTAACAGGTGTCTATCCATTTAGTTATGTATAGTAAATCTTTGCTAACGAAACGTTTCGTTGTCATTTCATTCATGTTATTATGTTCAAATTTTATTAATTTTCATTTTCAGTTTCAATTTGAGAAGTAGTGGCCAGATTCAAAGTTAGTTGTGTAACGCAAATTATTTCTTACAAAACTAATCTCGTTGTGCGAAGTTGTTTTAGTAGATTGAAAAGACACCGTTAGTATAGAGAATTTGCAATAATTTGATATATTTTAAAACGCTGCACAAAGCATAATTAGTTTGTTCTCACAATCGAGTGAATTCAAATATCTGAAAATAAAAATTCCTTCAGTAGGTACAGATTTCGGAGTTGTAAAAAGCGACCCTAATAAATAAAATTAGTCTGAAATATTATTTAGTTTGTCATTTTGTATTGTACCCTGGCCGGATTTTTGAGTATTAGTATAGCAAATAGGGAACAAACTGGAAGAAGTAAAAGGAATGACAGTGAGGAAAATGAAAGAAACAAAGCCGTTGTTTATAATAAAAAAATTGAGCAAGGATATATTGAAGAAGAAATAGTAAACGAAATATTAAGAGAAAATGAAGAAATAGGGAAAATAGTGGGGATTAGAGAGGTGAAAACAGTAATGAGAGCAGTTAAAAAAATGCCTTTAGGAACAGTAAACAATATGTGGAGGACTGGGTAGAAGCTGACAAGGAGATATTCAAGTACGTGATAAAAAAAGGAAAATTATTGATAGACTTTACTGTAAAACAGGTAGAAGAATATGTAAAGATCGCGATCTGCTATAAATGCTGCTGCTATGGACATGTAGCCAAGTACTGTACAACAACGGAGGTATGCTACAGATGTGGACAGGAAGGACATGAAGGGAAAGATTGTGAGAAAAATAAGATAAAATGCGCCAACTGCATAAGAATTAAAGGTAAAGATATAGAGCACATGGCAACTAGCAAAAAGTGCCAAATATACAAAAGAAAGGAGGAACAATATAGAAATAGGATAGATTATGGAAGCTGGGAAGAAAAGAAGAAACAAAGAAAAAACTGAAGAAGAAGTGGGGAAAGGAGCAGAAAACAACGAGAAGGAAAAAGGTAGAAATATGGAGATTGGCAACATGGAATATACGAAGCATAAAGGGAAAAGAAATAGAACTAAAAGATGAGTTTCTGGAAAATAAGATAGACATACTTACAATAACGGAAACGAAAAAAAAGGAAGAGGACTGCAAAAAATGATGAAAGGAAGTGTATTTATATATAGCCGAGTGGAAACAGAGAAAAGAGCAGCTGAAGGAGTCGCAAAAAGAATGGGCACACAATATAGAAAAATGGGAGGCATGTTCAGAGAGGATGTTGACAATAAATATGAAGGACGATAACGAGAGCATTATAACAATAATAAGTGTGTATGGACCAAATGAAGACGACAAAAAGGAGAACAAAGAGAAATTCTGGGAAATGTTAACAGAGGCGGTAGAAAGAGCAAAAGGCGAAATATACATTGCAGGAGATTTCAATAGTAGAGTGGGAAAGGGAAAATCAGGAGAGAGTAGAATATTGGGCCGGAATGGGGAGACAATACTAAATGATAATGGAAAAAGATCAATAGAGTTTTGCCGAATCAATAATATGTTTGTAGCAAATACTTACTATAAGCACAAAGATATACACAAATATACTAGAGAGATGAGCAGCAAAAATGAAAAATCGATAATAGACTACATAGTAACAGGAAATGAAAATAGAAAGAACATAGTAGATGTAAAAGTGTCAAGAGGACCGGAAGTGGGAAGTGGTCATTATATGATTATATCAAAGATAAAGAAACCACTAAAATCAGACAACAGAGAGAGAAAAGAAGATAAGATAGAATATGAGAAAATAAGAGTGTATAGACTAAAAGACGGAGACGTGGCAAGGCAATATAGAGACAAAATGAAGAGGATGATCGAGAGCAGAAATGAGAGATGGAAGACATTAAATTTGGAAGAGAGTTGGGAGGAATTCAAAAAGATGATACTACAAACAAGCTCGTAAGTGTGTGGAAAAATAAAAAGAAATAAGAAAATAAAACAAACGGCATGGTGGACAGAAGAGATCAAGAGAAGAGTGAGATTAAAAAAGAAAAAATGGAAGGAATATTTACAAAAAAAAATAGAGAAACGTATCAGTGTTACAAAGAGGAAAGAAAAATAGTGAAGCAATTAGTATTAGAGGAGAAAAGAAATGGACGGACAGAATTCGGCAATAAATTAGAAATCGAAGCTGCAGAGGGGAAAAAATATTCTATAGTAGACTAAGAACAATAACAAAAGGAAAGACCAACAGTGCTACATATATAAATAACAAAGAAGGAGAAATATTGAAGCAGAAAGATGAAATAATGGAAAGAAGGAAGCAATACTTTGAAGAGCTGCTGTCAGACAGTATAGAGAGGACCGATACAAGAGAGGTAGTCAATACAGAGAGAAAGGAAAGCAAAGACGAGGAAGAGGAATTTAATATGGAGGAACTGGAAAAGGCCATAAAACAACTGAAGAATGGAAAAGCACCAAGAAGTGTCACAATAACGACTGAAATGATAAAATATATGGGGGAGAGGGAAGACAGGTAATGCTGGACATATATAACAAAGTATGGAAAGAGCAAATAATACCTAAAGAATGGCAGCATGCCCTGATAGTACCAATCTTTAAGAAAGGAGATAAGAAAGATTGTAATAATTACAGTGGAATTACCTTATTAAATACAAACATGAAAGTGTTGGAAATGATGATAAGCGAGAGAATAAAAATAAAAATAGAGAAAACTCTGGAGGAATCCCAGTCAGGATTTAGGGAAGGAAGAAGCATTCAAGACAATATATTTACGATTAAGCAGATAGTGGAAAAAACAAGTAAAAGAAGAAAAAATGTATACATGGGTTTTCTAGATTTAAAAAAAGCATTTGATAAAGAATCATCTACGAAAAAGAGCTGCAGACAAGCATAAATAAATGGAATGAAACACTTAGAGAGAACGGAATGGAGATGTGTAAAGAGAAAACAAAAGTAATGGTAATTGGGGACCAACAGGAGATAAAAATCATGGTAGATAAGGTAAAATTGGAGCAAGTGACGAAATGGAAATATTTGGGAGTAGAAATATCTAGTTCAGGAAAGCAAGAAGAAGAAATTAACAGCCGAATAGGAAAAGCAATGAAAGTGTTTTACAGTATCAGCAATACGATTGTGGGGAAAAAAGAAATAACAAGGAAAACAAAAATAAACGTATATAAAACAATAATAAGACAAATACTGACATTTGGATGTGAGACATGGATGACAGATAAAAAGGAAATAAGTAAAGTCCAAGCGGTAGAAATGAAATACATGAGGAGAGTAAAGGGAGTGACGAAGAGAGAAAGAATCAGGAATGAAGAAATAAGAAAAGAACTGGGAATAGGGGCGATACACGAATACATAGAGAAGAGGCAGTTGGGATGATTGGGGTCACCTGAAAAGAATGGGACAAGAAAGACAAGTGAGAAGGATATGGGAAGCTAGACCTGGGCAGAAAAGAAAAAGGGGAAGACCTGAAACTACCTGGAATGACATAATAGAAAAGATATTACAAAGAAGAGGAATAACGATGAGTGAAGCTAGTAGGATGGCAAACAACAAGAAAGAATGGAGAAAGTTTTGCGACGCAGTGACGCGAAGCGAAAACGTATAAGCCTAGAGAAAGAAGAAAAAATGGGAAAAAAAGATAAAGACTAACAAGCCTACACCAGAAATGGTAGACAGGCTTTACGATACATATATATATATATATATATATAATTTCGTAATTAGTTCAATATTATATGTAAATTTCAATAAAAATGCGTATAAATAAGTATAATGACCACAAAAATATATGTATGAGTAAAATTCTTTTTTATTAGGCGCAAAATAATATTTTACGGGGGGGTCAAAAATTTGAAGTTCCGCCACTGATTACTGGATTCAAGAATGGCCTCGATATTACTATCTTTCCACCTTGTATGATGATAAAAAAATGTGGAATTATATTTATCCAAAATGAGTGCTTTTTCTTTACCATGCAAGAAGAAGGAATACAAAGTGACGACGAGTCCCAAGAGAGTAATGTCTCAAAGTTTATGAAATGTTAAGTAAGTATCGAATTGAAAAAAAATCCTTACCATTTATTTTTCAGTTGTAACGGTCCTAAATTGTCAGTTATGATTAAAACGAAAGTCTAATAGAGCAGTCGATATAACTTATTCAAATTATAACATTATGTAACATACCAGTTTACTCGTACCTGAAAAACGCCGACTATTGCGCCACGTATTCCCTCCCAAAACTCTGGATTCGGATCTATTCTGTCTAACACATCAAATGCTTTGGCAGCGTACCAAAATTCTCCCATTCTATAGCAATCATTAGCTATTTGCAATAACAAATTAAACCTTTCTGGACTATTGTCAACTCTGAAAATTAAGAATTCCGCTTAATAATCTATTTTCTTCCTCTCCATGGATCAATTTACGTTACTATTTCAATGTCAAAGTTGCAAATAAAAATATTCATACAAAGCGTTAAAAAATTAGACAATTACGGACAAAAATAATCCATAGGTGTCCACTATTGAAGAATGCTACTTTGTACAATGCTATTCAAATAATGAGTACTTTGAAATATTATGTAAATTACGTGATTAATTAACGTTATAACTATGCAATTGAATAGAAAAAGATATAAAAGCATTTGTTCTTGTAGTTCCTTCTTCTACAGATTTTGTTGGAATCTATACAATGATATCATCTATATGCCCTGAAGAAATATCTGCAAAAGCTGGGAAATTGAATTGTTCAGAATTCTTTTCCCTTCTCAAAAACTTTATAACGAACTTAAATTCATCGTAAGATGGTCAGAGGTGATCCGTGTTAAAAAGTACTCGTTTTCGTATCTACTCCTCTAAATCTAGAATACTCTAGAATGCTACGCACACCATTTTCTAACTTGTTGCGGCACTGCGGAACTAACGGTCTTAATTCACCCATACCTGATTTTATTATTTGTCAGCCTTTTTTTTGGAAATAAATAATATAAAGTTTGGAATGGAAAAACCACTTTTTTTAATGTAAAATCTTTGGAAATATAACTTTTCTTTAGTTTCGTTGTACCTAGCTCTTTAAAGATTTCAATAAAACAATACATATCAGTGCTTATTTAACTACCTAAAGTGCAATTCCCATGCTTCTTGTGGTTTTTTGTTTATTACGTAACATCTAGCCAGGTTCAATATGTACATGTATTCATGTCTTAATTGAAGGTCATGAATTATTAACAAACTTTCCTCCGCCTCTTTAAATTGATTACAGGCAGCCTTCGCTTGAGCATAATTAAAATTAAATGTATCATCTGAAAACAAAACATAAACGGTAACATTTTACATTTGTAACCTATATTATCATATTCTACAATGATAGAGTAATGAGGCACATTACCATCTTACAAGCTACATACTATATACTACTACTATACTAGTACTACATTGTAGTTTTCCACTAATTAAAGCTAAGACCAACTTAATGTACTCGATACTACTAGGTTTTTAATCGAGTAAACAGTATCGTAAACAAAAGAAACACTATTTTGGGCAAATAAAAAAAATTATTCAAATCTGATAATTGTAACTAAAAATACAAACCCAACCCACCATACACTTGGTGGGTGTGCTCAAACCCAGACATCATACTAAACCGAGCCAATCCAAACCTTCGTAGCTAATATTAACAGTTAGATAGTATACACCTACAAAGTTTGTTTTGTAAACGCGCTATTTGCCCAAAATAGAAAATATCAATATAAGTGTTTGGGTAATATTGTATTTATAATATCAAGTATGAAAAACACAAAATTACAACATCAGTGTTGTAAAACTAAAGAGATACAAAATAAAATGATTACCAAACAATAATAAAAACTTATTTTAATGAAATTATGGGTATCCAATAGGATCAGCGTATATTTTAGCTCTTGTGCGCTCCTAAATGTCAGGTTACAAACACTGGCTGGGATTGCCGTTGAATTTCTGAACGTCACTGGATTTTCCAAAACCCAAATTTCCAAACCCCAAAGTGAGCAGGTAAGCTCACTAGAAAAAATATAAGTAATAATAAAAATAATAAAAAAAATCAATAAAACTAAGATCACACACTTACGCCAATGGGGCGTTGAAAAGATTTAGACTATTAATAATAATGAAAATTCCAAAGCCAAATTCGGGGCAGACATATGATGATGCACTTTAGAGCATAGAGTGAATTATATAATAATATAAGTTAGTTTATAAGTTAGTTTAATAATATATATTAGTTTAACTAATATAAGTTAAATTAAATGTTGCGTATAATTTTACGCAGGTAAAACCTTAATAGTAAATAGAAAATAAAAAAATAGAAATAAGAACATACAGTAAGTTCTACTTGTGATTTCTGGTGGTAGATGTTGTGGTGGTACTTTTCTGTAGTGGAACAAAAAAAAAAAAATTTATGTATTTTGCCTTGTATCAATTACAATACTATTGCGCTTTAAAAAAACTGAAGCAAGGAAAAAAAAGTATTCCGACAATAATAAGGGTTAATAACAGATTTCAATAAAGACATCTCTGTACTTTTCTGTACCACCACAACAGTGGTGGTAGTGCCACTAGGCTGGTGGCAAGGAAGCCAAGTTGGTGGTGATCCAAGCCGGAAACATTGTTAAAAACCAGGGTGATGACTAACTTGACACAATTGATCCCCAACAGGGTGTTTTGAGGGCCAAACCAATAATTAAGGAACTTTCCTCCTTTCTCGATAGAAGTTGAATCACCCACAAACGGGTTAAACTTCGTTGCCTATTTTGAGGTGCAAACCATAAACACTAAAACAGCAGCCTAACTTTGAGGCTTTAAAACACTACTTAGAAAATTACTTCACTACGAGTATGTCGTACGTTAACTCACGCATACGTGTAGAAAATACAAGTCACGAGGCGCACCTTAAACAGCAGGAACTATATCTTGAACTCTTCAAAAATCGAACCCGCATAAGCATGCGGGTTCTCTTATTCAGATATGGTTATTTCTGCTATTAAAAACTCGAAATGGTGTAAAGCATGCTTTGTCCGTAAATAAAACTTGTGACGCAAATCTAGATTGCCTATCACTAATCAGCCATTGACAAAATTGTAATCGATTTGAATAATATTGCGGTTCCGAAGAATGGGCATGTTTTATGTGATACGGATAGTGTCCATTTTCCCGTAATACACCCACACTGTAGAATTGGAAACTGCGACATGTCGCGCAATTTCCCGAGTACTGGTCGATCAATGGCTCATTTTCAATCATGCTTAAAATTCAGCACGATTAAGTGGAACAAAAAAAAATAAATTTATGTTTTTGTTTCAATTACAATACTATTGCGCTTTAAAAAAACTGAAGCAAGGAAAAAAAAGTATTCCGACAATAATAAGGGTTAATAACAGATTTCAATAAAGACATCTCTTATCTCGGATTTACTCTAAAAAATCCTCTAAAAATTGGCACCGCCTTTGGCAATATTACTGCAAACTGACGATAATATCTGAGAGCGAGTTACAAAATCCCCGATTGGGTGTTTCTTTTTCACTTCGTAAGAGGTAACCGCTCCCAGGACCTTCTGGCTAGACCCGAAGTCAAGAAGACTTCCCAACTTTTCGCAAAAACAACCCGCCGAACGCAACCAATAAAAAGAATACGACATGTTACTTTTGGCGGTTCCAGCTATTCTCCCCCATCATTAAAAAAAACTCTCACCGATTATCATCGATTCACTCATGCGCTTTTTTTTGGGGATTTTTGACCCCCAAAAGGGTCAAAAACGAACAATGACGCCAGAGGCGTATCGATAGCTGCGGGTAATTAAATTATTAAAATAAAACATAAATAATTATCCACCAAACAAGCAAGATTTGCCTAGTGGTCGATTTAAACCGTTACAATACTAATCTCGGCAGCTCGAATCGGCCAAGACAGTGAGGCAGTGCCGTCCCTTTTATTTTCAAGGCTTGTTTTCCCTTTTCAGAATCGTTTATGATGTTTGCATTTTGTTGCTGTGAGAAAGTAATTAATTAAGCTTACTCATATTTTTTAAATTATTGTTCTTGATCGCCTTGTTTTCGGTACTCTATATACTTACTTTGTGTTTTAAGTAATTTGATTTTATTTTGCGCCGTAGTTTCTTTTCTTTAAAAATAAAAGTTGAAATCGATCACTTGAAAAAAACATGTTAATTTGGGAAATTAAATCTCGCGGAATTGAAATAACTACGATAATAGCGTTCAAGAACTTCGTAGTACTTTAGGGAATTATTAAAGTTAGACCAAAATAACCTGACGTTACCAGCTGTGCCTATTACTATAGATACAGTATAAATTTAAATACATTTGTAAAACCTTAGAAAAAATTTGGGCAATAATAGATAATTTATCTCTGAGTATTGATAGAATACAATATAGCGTAAACTGTACTCACTTATTACATTTATTAAATAGAATTAACGGGATAGCTATTGATGATTTAGAAACCAGTTAAAAAGCATATTGCGTTTAATTAGCAATAGATATTATGTAAGCATTAGACAAATTTGATAAATTTAATGTTAAAGCCACCGCTAATGCTTTTTCGCATTTACCACCTATAAATAACTTGCCAGTTAATTTAACAATGATTACTAATTCTGTAGTACTAGTTTCATCTTTCATTCCTGTTTATAAATGGGACATTAAATTTAATGGATACGTTAATGAAATTTCAATTCATGCATTTTTGGAAAGAGTACAAGAATTACAATTAGCACCCCATGCTAGTGATGCACAATAATTCGATATGGCTATCGATTAATTTTCAGAAAAAACATTAGATTGGTATAGAGCGAATTGATCACGCTTCGCAAATTGGACAGAATTATCTAGTTTACTTAGATTACATCTTGAACCACCTGATTATAGGTCTAGATTATTTAGGGAAATTTTAGATAGTACACGAGATACCAGGGAAAGTATTACCGATTATTTAACCGCAATGAATGCTTTATTCCGCCTTTATGGAGATTTATCTAAAGATACTCAATTAGAAAGTGTTAGTAGAAATTTAAATCCGTTTTATGGTACTCAATTAAATGACGTGAACACTATTGAAGACTTGGAAAAGAATGTTTAAATATAGAATCAAAGAAATATCGCGCCGATAATAATCAACCACCACCTCATCGAAGCGCTAATCCAGTAAAACCAAAAAGTGTGAATTCTTTAGTTATTATGAAGCCACCTGTAAATGTCAATCAGTCTATCAATAATAGAAATTTTATTACCAATAATAATTCTAATATAAATAATTCATTTCGTAGTAACCAACTTCCAAACAGTCGATCTAATTTTAATAATCACAATTCAAATTTTACCAATCGTAAATTGTATAATAAAATTGTAACGTGAACAATTAAATTTAGTAGTAGAAAATAAATTAAAGCTTAATAATTCTGAATTAGGCTGCTGCAAAATCGTAGAGCATGTGATTGAATTAGAACAGGGTACGCGACTTATTAAACAACGTTATTATCCCGTGTGTCTATTTAAACAGAAAATTATTGATGATTCTTGGAAGGAAATGTTAGAATTAGGTGTAGTAGAACCTCCAAAAAGCCCGCGGTCTAGTCCAATCTGTTTAGCTCGTAAGAAAGACGACACTTATCGTATTTGTTTAGATTTTCGAAAATTAAATAAAGTAACTAAGAAAGCTCCATTACCATACGTTTCAAATATCTTAGATAATTTACGCAATGCGCGTTATTTAAGTAGTATTGTTATAAAATTAGCTTTTGAGCGAATTTTATTAAGTAAGGCATCAGGTGAACTAACCGCTTTTACTGTACCTGGTAGAGGTTTATTTCAATTTCGTAGAATGCCTTTCGGTTTAACTAATGCTCCAGCTACATGGCAACGAGTAATTGATAATGCTTTAAATAGATCTCGTTACGGCGCCAATTTTGACTTGTCCTGTTTTTAACTTTCCGTTTACACTACAAACCGATGCGTCCGCCTATGGCATTGGAGCTGTTATAACTCTAAAATTTGGCGAAGAAAAAAAACTTATCTGCTGTTTTTATATATATTGGATAGTTAATATATAATTTTATTATATATTATATTATATATAATATATAGCTTTTTTTTGGATTTTCTATCCTGTTATATTTCTTTTTATTTTCTTTGCTTTACTCGACGGCCGTTGAGTAAAAATAAAATAAAATCAAGTAAAAAAAAAAAATAAAAGAAATATAACAGGATAGGAAATCCAAAAAAAAAACTAAGTAAAATTATACGTACCTACTTGAAGTTTTTTTTTTAAGTTTTATAATAGACAGGTATTTAAAAAAATACTAAAAGTTCGGACAGGTTCTGGCTGATAATTGTTTTTTCTGAGTAACTAACTAGTAATGCAACTAAGTAGCTACTCTAATATGGCAACCAAAAATCCTGCGGGCGACCTGCTACAATTAGCGGGAACCATTTTGTCTGGCCACCAACCTCTATTCAGCTTATCGCCAAGTCTAGTAAGCACGGAAGTTTTGGGTTGTAAGCAATAATTCCTTTTTGTCCCCACAGCTGCTAGGCACAGGAGTTTTCCGACTGTAAAAGGTATACGTTCCCTCAAACCACTGCTGCGAATTACGGGAACTCTCCGAATGCAGATAGTGCTCTTTTCGCGGACTCTTTTCTGCCAAGCAGTGCTGCAGAATACTGACCTATTCTGTTACATGTTACTTGGTCACACACTTCTGTTAAGCACGTGAACTACCTGGCTGCAGAATTTAGTCTTTCGCTTGGTCGTAAGGTCGTATCCTGTAGAGGCGGCTGTAATTTATTTAGTTTTACTGCCTTAGATTTGTGGTACATGTTGAAGTAAGTGTGAGGGTCGACTCGTTGAATATAAGACTAGTAATTAGTAGTTAGGCTTTGTATAAGATTACTAGGGTTATTAAATTTTAATTAATATGACTGGGGCCGTACGATCATCAAGGATACCAATATTTCAGATATATTAGAAACACGATATTTTAGGCTGCTTAGTATTTTCTCGCCACTTCTTTATTTCCCTGAACTCTAGACTTTATCTCCACTGTTTAATAGCTAGTCGTACCCACGTACCTTTCCCCCAACTTTCCAATGAAAACTTACCTCTAGAATGTATTAACATCAATAATTGGACTGGAGTATATACATCATGTATAGAATGGTATTTTTGCATTACTAAATAAAAAAAAGTCTATTCTTTAAAAAAAAAAAAATTGTAGTCTTGACAACTCTGTATTGGATAATTCGAATCTAAGTATCATAGTGGTCAGAATCATGTCCCGAGTAGCTATAAAGATACAAAACAAATTACATCGATCGCGTAAATTGTCAAGTCCGACAATTAGAACGATCCTAGTTATAGGGCACAACACTTTACTTACAAAATAGTAAAGTGAAGTTATTCTAAGAAGTACATAATCAATTATCTACAGATGACTTTCGCGAAAACGAATTTTGCTTTGGATCACTTTATTTTAGAAAAATAAGGTTGCACCTGGGTGGTACGGATGACCTAGTAGTATGATAAGATCATTCTATTTCTAATGCTTAAAGTAATACGTGTGAACTGATTAAAGTATTTGTAACTTATTTTTATATATGTACATTCTGCTGATTTATTCTGTTACATAGAATTCTATTTTATTACTTATTTTTATTATTTAACGTTGCTAAACTAAAAAAAAATTAATTATCATAGTTTAGTTAAATATTATAAAACCCTCATTTTTGAAGTAGATATTTACGCTAGCGTCTTATAACGGTTAATTAGGTTTCTATCAGTGCGTGATCACTGTGCTTTATTAAATTCTTCTTAAAACATAAAAAAACACATTAATTTAGATGTTACATTCTTTTAAAATAATTTTACTTTAACAACAAATCTCAGAAAATACACTAGATAAAATTAGTAACTATAAAGTCAAAATTAACCGTTATGTTATTTTTCAATTGATATTTACCATTGTGTAAGTAACTTTTAACTGTGGTCAAGTAAATTACAACATCCTCAAATTGATTAAGTAAAAAATGTACTGCTGCCATACATTGTCTACCATGTATAGTGTCACACTCGCTTGCAGAACTTCCTACTAAACGAAAACACTCTTCAGCTGTTTTAACAAGGTCCATCTACAAATATAATTTTTCAGTTTAATTAAGATAAATACATAATGATGTAAGGATGGACCCACATGAAGAAGATTCAAGGTCGACTTGATAAATTTCACTGAATAATAACTATGGATGATGGGTAACTATAGCCATAGCTGTATATGTAGTGAGAGCAACAAAGCCACTCGAATAAATGGTTATATGGCATGATGGTGTGAGATTGGAAGAAACACTTTGTGTGTGGGTATGTGGGTTAATGGGTAAATTGAAAGGGATGTGACTGAGCGCGGCGAAAAATAAGACGGAAGCGGTATTGTTGAGTGGCAAGAGAAAAGTTAGATAAGTAAAGCTTAGGATGACAAAAGGCAATGTGGTGAGTGTGGCGGCGTTTGGAAATTTAGGGGTGTATGTATATAAAGATATTTGGTGGACGGAACATGTTACAAGAATTTGTAACAATTGAAAGTTGTAACAATGAATGGCAAGTGTGTTGATGAGAGTTATGCTTAGAATATGAAGGCTTAGTGATGCATGAAGGATAGTGATTTGTACAGAGTGAGATTGGCTATATTTTATGCATAATCGATATAGAGAGGAGTATGCAAGGTGTTTCAAATTCATATGTAAGTATGGGGATCCTGAAAACAGTGAAAGATACGAGGTCGGTGAAATTGTGGAAAACTTACGCAATTATGGGCTCATTCAAATGGCATTTTAAAATTTGAGAATTGCCTGATATTTCCGGAGATAAACGAAAAAAAAAAGTAAGAATTTTGATTTTCGTCAATGACTTGAAAACTATTTATCGTAAAGAAATAAAAGTTGTATGTGAACTTTTTTACACATACAAATGTACTTTTTAAGAGCTTTTACCTGATGTCGTCAGATATTCGAAAGGTATTTAATTTTTTGAGATACAGTACAGTATCTCAGTACTAGAGTACAACTTTGATTTTCTTATGGAGGCCATCTTGGATCTTCATCTACTATGGACTATCAGTACATGATAGTCCCATTGTAAGCATGTATCATATCCACTACTTTAGGTATCATTTTATACAAATAATGAAACAAATTTAATTAATCATAGTTAACCTTGGATAATTAATAGTAGAAATTGAAAGAATAATGTAACTGTAGAAATCAGGTTAATAACATTCTCATAGTAGCGATCAATATAACATTATGAAAATTAGCTCAATCCGACAACAAAGAAAAAGAGATGAAACGCGATAAAATTAGAAGGAAATAAAACACGTGGGCGTATACGCTACGTACATAAATGAATTTACATAGACGGGCCAAAGGCGGTTTGGCCTATGCTACATGCTAATGAAACCATGTGGAGAATGCGAACGCTATTTCGTATATGATAAATGTAACACGGATACAAACAAAAAAGCTTCTTACATTATCTATATAATAAATGCATACACAAAACACATAACACCAAAAAATTGAAAATACAAAAATCAAACCAAACAACCTGTTATAAATTAGAATAATCTGTGATACTAAACTTAATTACGACCAAACTAAGCCGCCCGTTATAAATCAGAAAGCTCTTAAGGCAGAACAAATCACCAATCCAACCAAACCGGTTATAAATCAGAATCTTCTATAAGGCCAAGTCTACAACCAAACCACGCCGCACGTTATAAATTAGAATTTTCTATAAAGTAAAATTCATAACCAAACCAAATTTACAATTGCCTTATAAAGAATTTTGACTTATAGCGGTCGGTTTAGTTTGGTTCTTGGTTGGTTAGGTTGTTTAACAATTAATTCCTAATTGTTTATAACATTTAAGCATGAATCGTTTAATTAAGGCAACCCTTTATAATAAAACGCGCGATAATACATTTATTATAAATAATAGTTCAAGAATTTATTGTATTTGAAGATAAAGAAAATGTAATAAAAATAATGACTTGTGTAATGTGATGATGGCTGAATCAGCTCTGCTCGTAAGCGTGAACCGTATTTGGTACGTTTGTGTGTCGAGTCCGAGAAAAATACCGGGCCCCTATCATCTACTTTACGTTTGCACTCGACGATACACAGAAACAAGACGGAAACGAGGCATTATCATGTGATTCCTTGGACATACTTATGAATTTTATTAATATAAGATTTAATATTTTATATATATGTATCTGAAAGCCTGTCTACCATTTCTGGCGTAGGCTTGTTAGTCTTTATCTTTTTTCTTCTTTTTTTTTCCATTCTTTCTTTCAGTTGGCTTATTCGTTTTTGCTTCACGTCACTGCGTCGCTAAACTTTCTCCATTATTTCTTGTTGTTTGCCATCCTACTAGCTTCACTCATCGTTATTCTTCTTCTTTGTAATATTTTTTCTATTATGTCATCCCAGGTAGTTTTAGGTCTTCCCCATTTTCTTTTCTATCCAGGTCTAGCTTCCCATACCTATCTCACTTGTCTTTCCTGTCCCATTCTTTTCAGATGGCCCCACCATCCCTACTGCCTCTTCTCTATGTATTTGTGTATCGCCTCTATTCCTAATTCTTTTCTTATTTTTTCATTCTTGATTCTTTCTCTTTTTGTCACTCCCTTTACTCTCCTCATGTATTTCATTTCTACCGCTTGGGCTTTACTTATTTCCTTTTTATCTGTTGTCCATGTCTCACATCCAAATGTCAGTATTGGTCTTATTATTGTTTTATAAACGTTTATTTTTGTTTTTCTTGTTATTTCTTTTTCCCCCACAATCGTATTGCTGATACTGTAAAACACTTTCATTGCTTTTCCTATTCGGCTGTTAATTTCTTCTTCTTGCTTTCCTGAACTAGATATTTCTACTCCCAAATATTTCCATTTCGTCACTTGCTCTAATTTTACCTTATCTACCATGATTTTTATCTCATGTTGTTCCCCGATCACCATTACTTTTTTTTTCTCTTTACACATCTCCATTCCGTTCTCTCTAAGTGTTTCATTCCATTTATTTATGCTTGTCTGCAGCTCTTTTTCGTTAGATGCTACCACCATTATATCGTCTGCGAATGCTCCAATCTTTACTTCAACTCTCTCCATATAATTCCATCCCACGTCAAGTCCTCTAGTTCTTTCTTTCGCTTTCCTTATTATTTTGTCCATGTAAATATTAAATAATGTTGGACTTAGTCCTCCTCCCTGTCTTAGTCCGTCTTTCGTTTTAAATTTTTTTGATTGTCTGTTTTTGACTATCACGCTATTTGAGTTTTCTTCATATATTTTTTTTATTAATCTAATCATTTTCCTGCTTATCTCTTTCTCTGCCATCATCTTCCACAATCTATCTCTTCTTACTTTATCAAATGCTTTTTTTAAATCTAAAAAACCCATGCATACATTTCTTTTCCTTTTACTTGTTTTTTCAACTATCTGCTTAATCGTAAGTATATGGTCTTGAATGCTTGATACTTTTACATCTACTATGTTCTTTCTATTTTCATTTCCTGCTACTATATAGTCTATTATTGATTTTTCATTTTTGCTGCTCATCTCTCTAGTATACTTGTGTATATCCTTGTCCTTATAGTAAGTATTTGCTATAAACATATTGTTGATTCGGCAAAACTCTATCAATCTTTTTCCGTTATCATTTAGTATTGGCTCTCCATTCTGGCCCAATATTCTGCTCTCTCTTGTTTTTCCTTTTCCCACTCTACTATTAAAATCTCCTGCAATGTATATTTCGCCTTTGGCTCTTTCTACCGTCTCTGTTAACCTTTCACAGAATTTCTCTTTGTTCTCCTTTTTGGTCCGTTCACACTTATTATCGTTTTAACGCTCTCATTATCATCCTTCATATTTATTGTCAATATCCTCTCTGAACACGCCTCCCATTCTTCTATATTGTGTGCCCATTCCTTTTTTGTCATACATGCGACTCCCTCAGCTGCTCCTTTCTCTCTTTCCACTCCGCTATATATAAATACACTTCCTTTCATCATTTTTTGTAATCCTCGCCATTTTTTTTCGCTTCCGTTATTGTATGTCTATCTTATTTTCCAGGAACTCATCTTCTAGTTCTATTTCTTTTCCCTTTATGCTTCGTATATTCCATGTTGCTAATCTCCATATTTCTTCGTTTTTTCTGCTCATTGTTTTCTGCTCCTTTCCTCAATTCTTTTTCAGTTTTTTGATTGTTTCTTCTTTTCTTCCCAGCTTCAATAATCTATCTTATTTCGATATTGTTCTTCCTTTCGTTTATATATTTGGCACTTGTTGCTGTTGGTCATGTGCTCTATATCTTTACCTTTAATTCTTGTGCAGTTGGCGCATTTTATCTCATTTTTCTCACAATCTTTCCCTTCATGTCCTTCCTGTCCACATCTGTAGCATACCTCCGTTGTTGTACAGTACTTGGCTACATGCCCATAGCAGCAGCATTTATAGCAGATCGCGATCTTTACGTATTCCTCTACTTGTTTTACAGTAAAATCTATCAGTAATTTTCCTTTTTTTACCACATACTTGAATATCCCCTTGTCAGCTTCTACTACCCAGTCCTCTACATATTGTTTACTGTTCCTAAAGGCATTTTTTTTAACTGCTCTCATTACTGTCTTCACCTCTCTAATCCCCACCATTTTCCTTATTTCTTCATTTTCTCTTAATATTTCGTTTACGAGTTCTTCTTCAGTATACCCTTGCTCAACTTTTTTTATTATAAATAACGGTTTTGTTTCTTTCATTTTCCTCACTGTTATTCCTTTTACTTCCTCCAGTTTCTTCCCTATTTGCTCCTGTTGTAGCTCGTTTCTGCACTTCATCACTACCAATCCACTTTTATTGTACCTCCCACTGTCAATGCCAATATTTTCGTTTCTAATTCATCCATTCTGTTTTTAAATTGTTTCTCTATTTGTTCTAACCTTTGCTCTACTTTATCCTTTTTTTCTGGATTTTGTTTTTTCTCTGCATTCTCTGTTTTTTCATACACTGTGGCGATCATTTTAATTACTATTCTTTATATATTCTCTACGCTTTTTTCCATTTCTTCCCGAGTTTGTCCTTCTTTTCTTTTATTCTCCTCTTTAAATAACCTAATTTCCCTTTGTATCAGTTTGATTTGATTCATTAGCTCATCTGGTACTCCACTTGACTTTTTTTTTACTATTTTCGCTTTCTTCTTTCCACTGATACTTATCTTTCTCTCTTAGTTTTATTTTTTTTTCCATATTGTATTCAACCTCGCTCATCACTACTCCTGTATATGATTTGTTTGTATTTTCTTCCTCATATTCCCCATCTTCCTCCGTTGAGGTTTTTCTTTTCCTATTCTCCACTTTTTTTACTGGTGGAGTTCTTTTGACCTTAGTCAGGTCTGCTTTTTAATTGGAAATTGCCCCCGCTCCTTCTGCTCGGAAGGGCACTTTCCTAGTGTTTCCTAAGTATAACCTTTAGTTAATATCCTTATAAAACTTATAAAAATAAAAAAGCTTTATTGTTATATTAACCTTAAACCAGTATATACCAACAATCAATACTCTGCTTATCTGTGTATCTACTTTTCGATTTCAACACAAATAAACATCCGAACACGTTCACTGTCCGATATAGACTCCAAACGAGCAGGCTGAAACAGCTCTGCTCGTAAGCGTGAACCGTATTTGGTACGTTTGTGTGTCGAGTCCGAGAAAAATACCGGGCCCCTCAATCATCTACTTCACGTTTGTGCACTCGACGATGCACAGAAAGAAGATGGAAACGAGACATCATCATGCGATTCCTTGGACATACTTTTGAATTTTATTAATATAAAATTTAATATTTTAAATAATTAAATAATGAAAACATATTAGCAGCAAGTAATTTGACGTATCATAGCAATTCAGATTTTCTTTAACCACTGCTATTATTAATTATTCGAAGGCAACTGAGATGAATTAGATTTTTTTTATTATTTGTATTAAATGATATCAAGCGGTAGAAATGAAATACATGAGGAGAGTAAAGGGAGTGACAAAGAGAGAAAGAATCAAGAAGGAAGAAATAAGAAAAGAACTAGGAATAGAGGCGATACACGAATACATAGAGAAGAGGCAGTTGGGATGGTGGGGCCATCTGAAAAGAATGGGACAGGAAAGCCAAGTGAGAAGGGTATGGGAAGCTAGACCTGGGCAGAAAAGAAAAAGGGGAAGACCTGAAACTACCTGGGATGACATAATAGAAAAGATATTACAAAGAAGAAGAATAACGATGAGTGAAGCTAGTAGGATGGCAAACAACAGGAAAGAATGGAGAAAGTTTAACGACGTAGTGACGTGAAGCAAAAACGTATAAGCCTAGAGAAAGAAAGAAAAAAAAAAGAAGAAAAAAGGAAAAAAAGATGAAGATTAAAAAGCCTACACCAGAAATGGTAGACAGGCTTTACGATATATATATTAAATGATATCTAAAATAGTGAATGTGATACATAGTTGCAATGGAAATTTCATGTACTTTTTAAATCTATGGAAACCCAAGAATATCTGGCGACACCAGGTAAAAGCTTTTAGAAAAGTGTCTTAATAATGTATGGCCTCTATTTCTCTACGATTAATAGTTTTCAAGTTATTGATGAAAAATGGAAATCGAAATTATCGGTTATTTTTTCTATCTCCGGATATATCAGGATATTCTCAAATTTTAGACCACCATTTTAGTAAAATAGTGCCCATTTCGCCGTAAATGACAAAAACTGCGCCCGAACTGCCCAAAATTGCGGAACTTTAAACGACCAACCAATTTAACCGATCTCATATCTCTTACCGTTTTAGAGATCCCCATACTTACATACGAATTTGAAACACTTTGTATATGCAGAAGTAAAAGAACATTTTGGGGAAGCTTAATAAATGTTTGGCCATAAGAGTGATATGTTGACATAGAACTGTGACGGGAGAGGCAGCTGAAGTGGTAGACAGGTTAATGCCCTTGGATTTAGCAGGTTATGAAACGGGTGAGAGAATTGAAATGGGCAAAGAGGGAAATAGGAAGTTGAGCGATGCTATGAATTATTTCAGGAAACATGGGATCAGAGTGATAGATGGACGGGGAATATTATTGCTGATGTTAAATGGTGGTGTGGGAGGGAGTGGGGTAAGGTGAATTTTTACCTCACCAAGGCATTGACGGGACATGAGGCTTCTGGAGCCTATCTGATGAAGATAAGGAAGAGAGCAGAGAGTCGGTTAGGACCGTGAGCATGAGTGCATGACACACCGCAGCATGCTCGCTTTGTGTGCGATTGATATGAAGAGCATAGGAAAAGGGCCGAGGGCGAGTTGGAAGAGCAAATACAGATAGATTATGTGGGGATGTGGGAAGTGATAATGGAGGGCTGGGAGGAATCTGTTTGGGGTAGTTATGAAAGGCAAGGTTGAGAGAGACAATCCAAGACAGGGGCCTGCATGGAATACGGAGACATAATAGTGTGTAAAGAGGTGTGAGATAGAAGAAGAATGAGTATAGAAGTGGCTGATCTCTAGCCAGCTTGGCTAGGGTATTGGTAGGTAAGAAAGATGCTGAGGGGATTGGCGGGACTGTTGCCTTGCTGGATGGTAGGTAGCTATAGCTAGAGTGTAAATAAGTTCAAAAGGAATGGAGAAAGTGCGGCTAAGAGGACGTGAGAAATCCTGTTTGTTTGATTTGTCGAGTGGTAGGCAGAGTGATGGGGCCAAGGAAATGTCCTTTTAAGACTGTACCGGCCTGGAGGGGGTTTCGTTATTAACAGCAGAGTCCTACACCTAGGGAGACTTGGCGACCAGCCACTAGTGTTCGATGTCTGTAAATCGATCTACGGACTTTTGCTGCTCTAAAAGAAAGGGATAGGTCGAGCAGACATTTATATTTCGAAAAAACTTTGTCATCAAATAATATTTTGCGGCGGGGGTCAAGTTCAGCCACTGATTCGGTTTCCAAGAAATACATGACAACCATTTCTATAATCAGCAGTCATAAAAGCGAAAAGCCTTACTGAAGTAATTTAGCAATTTTTCATTCATTTCATGTTTTACTTCCCGTTAATTGTTTATTACTTTTCAATTATTTTTAAAACAATCAACATCATGAGCAGAATAAAAAGATTCATGTAATATTCCAGAATTGTAAAGTACTCGATGAAAGCTGCAAAGTGAGAAAATACTGAGATACAGATAAGTGATGCATATAGAAATGCATCAATTGTCTTTAATGCATTTATAATTTTGTTTACCTTGGTGCCATATTGAAAATTACAAATGTCATTATGACACCAAGAAGTAAAAAGTTACTCTCTTATATATTGTGTACAGTTTAAATTTTCTTGAATTGTTCAGAAAATAAGAAAAAGATGGAATAAATTTGATGCACAACCCCTTATAGACCGATTTTAACATACGGAGAAAAATCTGTGTTAAATAAAAAAATATGAAAATAAGATACAACTTATGACAGTGAAGTAGTTAAAAATGGTTAAAGGTTTAAGGTTAAGAAATAGACTAAGCAATTACGGTATAAGAAAAAAAATCAATATTATGTAGTGTAGTTAGCAGTTTGTATACCGGTTTCAAAGCACTTAGTAGTTTCTATGTAACAGAAACAATTAAGTGGCTAAATCTTCAGCAGTTTAGCTCAGATAAATATCGACTCGAGCGAGTACAACCGGGTGGTTAGTGATACGAACCGCAAAACGTATTAACTATGCAGTCTCCTAACGCAATTCGGGAAAATGGCTGCATAATTAGAGGCTGCTTGGATCCTGGGCTACTCTATCGGATCTGGGTGCATGGCTTCACCCCAAATACGATAAACTGAACGACTTTCAGGCAAAATATAATTTTAAGCTACAGAAAATATAAAAACTAATTTGTTATTACCGAATTTATAGTTTGCCCTAAAGTAACATTGACTACTGCTTTAAGAATGTATTCTTGAGGCATAGCTGGCTGAATTTCACCTAGAATATGGAAAGCTTCTTTAACATCGTTGTTTCGCAGATAATAAATAACCAAATTTAATCTTGCCTCTGAAATAATACCCACTAAATGAGGTAACACCTGGAACGTATGATTTAAAAATTATAATTTAAGAAGATTTAACTAATATATCATAAACGTTGTTCAGCATAATCACATTGAAAAGTGTAAAGTGCTCGTAAAATCATTATCACTTCAACAACCTAGAAACACATCCTCGGACCGGTTTCGCTTAATCACATCTCATCAGAGAAGCTAGGACAGCCGTCGGTTCGAAGATGCTTTGAAGAAAAAATCGACGAGTACTTATAAATATTAAATCTGAAATGTGTGGTAAATTCACTACCAGCGACATCTGCGCGTGAGACAATTCGCATCTACGATCTCAGAATAGCTATTTTTATAGTAGCGACGGATTACATATACTGAACAACCATTTAACCACCTAGTTCTTTTGGCTAGCCTGTGCACATCTGCGAAAATTTAATTTGAAGAAGTATTTATTATATCAATGAATGTTCATGACATTTAAAATGAGGGCTTATGTTTACTGCGAAATAAATGCTTCTTCAAATTAATTAAAATAAGTAATTTACCTGCATTGCATTTTCTCCATCTTTAAATACGACCATATTGTGTTTTAACAAATCATAAGTGAAGCCAACTTTATCTAATTGATCAACAACTAATAGTAATTCATTTTCTGCTATAGCTCCGTTGTAGAGTTTAAATGTATTACATGCCTAGAAATGCGTACTATCATGATATCACATCTTTGAAGATTATGAAAGTTCATTTTAATTATTGTCGCGAATATTGTCATGTTCTTAATATTAGTGCCCCCCTTTAAATTTGGAAGTATTTACTTCTAATATCTAGTAAACCTGCCTTGCAGTCATAAACGTACCCGTTTCTTTTCCTAAGGAGCTAAAAGAGCTAAAAGAAGCTATTTTAAACTACAAATATATGCGTTTTTGGCAGTTTGTTATTAAAGTTCTAGGCATTTCATGATACAATTTTATACAGTTTTTTGCAAGATTTCGTGAAGATTATATCATTTTTAAGTAAGTACATGAAACAATGTGTTTATGTTATATTTGATTTATCCTATTTTTAAATGAAAATAAAAATATGCATCTATTTATTTCCGAGTATGCGCGTTTTCATATTGCCATACCCGCTTTTCATAGGCAACGATACTACTTTTTGTGCAAAGAAGATCGGCAAGCTGACAGGAGATTTCGTTCTTGTTGTTTCAGATACCACAATTCAATGTGAAGAGATACGTGCATAAGAGATGTGTCGTTCTGGCAAGAATGTTTTCTTTTTCAATGTCTTTATTGTGCTTGATATTTTTTTTTGTGTTACTCATAATCTTAAATAAGAATTGGATTGAAATAGAATGTTTTATTTTAATTCTGCTGGTCTCAATATTATCACAAACAGTCGTACGGAATATAGCAATATTAGCAGGTGACAATATTAGGAGCATAAGTTCCCAATATTGCTACTTTCGGGGTATTTTAGAAGGGTGGAAAAGTTGTATCTATTTTTCATATTAAAAGTCTTTCTTTATTTATTTATAAAGTAAACATGTTAAAAAATATGTGTTCAAATTTACAGAATAAATACATGTCAAAAATAGGCTAACCGTTACCAAAGTTTCATTAAGGTAGCATTATTTGGTTCAGGTACCTTATAATAAAAGTTGATAGCACAAAAGTTTTCTAAAATGCACAGTATTGGATTCAGATATTATAAAGTTCTATGCTAATTTTTTTAACTGATAAGTACCAGGTGGAAATTTGGTTCAATGTACCATCTTCATTAGAACGTCCCAATTTGAAGGCTAAATATTTTTTTCGGACATCATTAGCTAATTCTAAAATTTTTCTTTTTCGGGCACTTTCCGACTTATCTAGAAGCTTCATTATTATAAAAAGAACTGTTTTTTTTTGAAAATAAAACTATTCATGAACCTTTGTATATACACCAAAGCCACATCGATATCGAGCATTATTTAATTTAAATTCTTTTCGTTTCGTTTAAATTTATTACTATTCCAACATTGATAACACATGTTTTTAAAATAATTGTACGATATAACTGGTGTGACATGTTCATCAAAAATATGCTTTAAGTTAATATCATCTTGTCTAAAAAGTACAATCATATTGCAATTGTCTCTTATTAATTGTTTAAGGATTTTGGAATAAGTTTGACTTAAATATGCTACGTTTATTGATTTGTGCCATCCCATTGAAAAATATGTAATAATTTTATCCTGCTTATCACATGAAACATCGTCGAATATAAATACAGAGTTTTCTTTAGCTTCATCAGGATCAATAACTAATTCATTATCTTTATATGGCAAATAATTTCTTTCTTTATCTTGCTGCAATACATTTTCCAATAATTAATACTTAGGCTGATAAAGAGATTTTGAATAAAGATAGATATTAGCAAATGTTAATCCATTTCGGTCAAATAACAAAGCTAAGAGTGAATTTGTTTTGCCGCACCCGCTCGGACCACAGAAAGTTCCGCGAAAATAAATTGATAGTAATTCACTGTGTATATATGTTTTAGATATCGAATCATCAAAGTCCAAATTCTCGATGGCAAGTTTAAGATCTTGTCTTACTAAATGCATTTTTGTAACTGTTATGGAGATGAAAACGAATTGGCTATATAAATGAATTTATTTTGCTTATACAGTTTAGTAATATGAAAACTATTCACTACAGAGGTGCGGGTATAGTAAATTCGTTAATTGATAAGCTTCCTTTTGAGGCCCATCTCCCTCATTATCAGTGGTGCGGACCTGGCACGCGAATCCAGGAGCGCCGGAAACGTGGTGAACCTGGGATCAACCCATTAGATGCAGCTTGCAACCAGCACGACCTCGCATACAACTCTGCATCATCTGATTGACATAAGGCGGACAAAGAATTAGAAGATCGTGCTTGGGAACGAGTGAAATCAAAAGATTCCAGTTTTGGTGAAAAAGTTACATCTTGGTTAGTTGTAAATACAATGAAAGCTAAAAGAAAAATGGGGCTTTCATTCAAAAGCCCCATTCCCCATTCAAAAATTTACGAAAATCAAGCTTAGAAGGATTAAAAGCAGGAAACCGAAAAAATATCCGTTGCCGTGCGTTATTCCATTTGAGCATAAATCTGAGGGATTTTTACCAATGTTGCTTATTTTATCTGCCTTGGGAGCAACGGGTGCCCTAGCTGGAGGAGCGTCTACTGTAGCTAAAAATATAATGGATATAAAAAAGAAAGTAAATGGGAATAATGGCAACAATGTTGAAATTGGCAAGAAAGGTTCAGGATTGTTTTTACGTAAAAATTCTAGATTATACTTAAAACCAAATCACTGAATCTACCTGACAGAGCTCTTTATGATTATGAAATATTAAATTGTATAAATAAACTGAAATTGCCATATTTTTGAGGTGTCATTATGCGTGATATATTACCCAAATATATACGTTATAATGAAAGTGGTATTGTTAATTTTGATTTGAAGGCCAATACAGGCAGTCATTGGGTGGCGTATAAAAATCAAGGAAATACTATCAATTATTTCGATAGTTTCGGTAATTTGAAACCACCAATAGAACTTGTAAAATATTTCGGTGAATCAAGTAATATAATCTACAGTAGAAGTCGATTCCAAAAATTTAATTCTAATAATTGTGGTCATTTATGTATTGAGTTTCTATATAATAGCCAGCCATAGTACAGTCTAATGTTAGTTATGTCTATAATATTCACATTAAAGGATCGTAATTCAACACTTCCCATAGATTTTCCCAATCCCATACAGCTAGATACAAATTTTCAATACGGGTTGACCTTGATTGGTTCCCTTTCCTACAACACTACCGAACGTTAAAGAAAATACTAAATTTCACTATATAGACAAAAATAAACAAGTCAATTCAATCTACCTGCTGGAGTATATGAGATTACAGATATTAATAATTATCTAAATACAAAATTGATACCTTTCAAGTTGAATGGAAATGAAAAAGAAGAAGACATTTGTTTCCTAAGACCAAATAATAATATTTTAAAGTATGAAACTTTTCATCGTAATTTTGATAGATCAGAATCTTAATCTTGTAAATTTTCGAGGGGGAGATATTATCGTTCAGTTAGACTTAAAAAAAGACGGTTTTAATAATTAATAGTGATAGTAATAAGAATGTTAATAAATCATATAAAAGGAGTATTAATAAGCAAACACATTCAGTTAAAAAACGCCGTTCAGCTAGAAAGTTGGGGTGTAAATTTTCAAAGTTAAACATAACATTTTTGAAATCAATTGGATATGCCGTCAGATCAAATTTTAAACCTGCATAAGTCTCCATTGAATGATGATTCTATAACACATATGGAATATCGAACATATTTTCCCTATATTAAGTCATTTTCTAACAGTGATGTAATTGAAATAACAATAAATAGAATAAATACATGTTTGGAAATTCCCAAATAGATTATCAACATGTGCCAAAGAGGAATTCTTTATGCGAATACCACTATCTCATTTATTTGGTGTATTTAGCGATTATAAAACAATGATGTGTGGAAAACATACTTTACGTTTAGTACGTTCTCGTAATGATAACAATGCTATGTTAACAAGTGACAATACAACAGTAGAAGAAATTCTAATTGACAATATTGAATTGAAAGTAAAATATATAACGCCCAATGATTATATAAAAATGGAATTATTAAAATCGATAAAGCATGATCGACCAGTTTTAATTCCATTCAGAAAATAGAGTTATCATGAATTACCTTCTCTGAATATGGGATCTACAAAAGAGATATGGAATGTGAAAACTGCCACTAATGTAGAATGTCCTCGGTATGTCATTGTTGCTTTTCAGCAAAACCGAAAAGATCAGATGACTAGTGATAATACTTTGATTACTTTGAATAATTTGATCACACTAATATTTCTAGCATTAGGCTGCTTTTAAATGGAGACTATTATCCATTTGAAAGGCCAAATATAAACTTTGCTTCAAATAACTATGCAGATATATACTGTAATTATTCTGATTTTTATCGAAGTTATATGAACCAATCTCTGTTAGAACGCAAACAAGCCTTAGTAAGCTACGATAATTTTTTTACACATGCGTTGTTTGTAATTGATTGTTCAAGAAGAGATGAGTCTATAAAATCTTGAAACGTTGACGTTAAGCTTGAAATAGAATCACATCAAGGTTTTGCTTCTGACACTAAAGCATACTGTATCATTATTCACGAGTGTGTGATAAAATATTTACCTGTCAGTGAAATAGTTACAAAAATTAATTAGCCATGAAAATTGCTATTGTTGACATGCAAGGCTTTGTCTTAAATAATTATGAAGGTGAACGAGCATTCCATGTTAAAGAAATTACTATTATGCATGGATCGCAGTATAGTCATTATGTATTTCAAGAGCTTAAACCTTACTCAACATTAATCATTTCTGAAAAGAAAGATGTAAATTATGCAATTCATAATATTCATGGACTATTGTATAAATCAGGACATATAAGATAAAATGATATGCATTTAATAATGAAAAAATTATATGGATTTGATATAGTGTATGTTATAGGCCATCAAAAGAAAGACTTTTTACAAACATTATTCAGTGAATCTAATAGAATCGGATCATCATCAACATCACTTTTACCAAAAAGTATACATATTGAAACTTTAAGTAATTCTAATTATGTAGCTAAATTTAATCGTGATATTGCATAATGTATGGAACATCTAAATGATAAGTTGTATATGTGTAGTTTAAGAAATTGTTTTATACTTAGTAGTTGGATGTATAAGTATCCAATTGCACATATAGAAGATTTTGCTAATCACTTATATGGAAATCAGATTTTTTTCACCTTAGACTTGTGCATCATCAATATTTGTATATAGAGACGTGTCTACATGTTCACATGTTTTCCAACGTATGGATCATGTAAAAATCGTATATGAACAACATCCATACACAGGTTCACACCTAATAGTAGACAGAATTCATAATCTCAATTAGAAGATCAATGTAAATGGAACTGAGTGCTTAATTTCCACAGATCGGCTAAAGCCACGGTATATGGTTAATCAAGATTTCAATTCAACAGTAATAGTTCGTACATATGAAGGCCCTAGGATGTAAAGCGTTAAATATTAACCACCGGAATATCACCAGGGGGAGAGTACTGTGGGCACTAGGTAAAGTTAAGTGAATCAGACGTCGACGTAACTCATCGAGATTGACCGCCCCCTTCTTTTCTCTCCGATTTCGCCTGTTCGGTTTTCTCGCCGGATAGGCGAGGTGATAGATGAAAGAGGAAAGAACGGTTAACAAGAATTGGGCGCAAAATATGAATTACCATTTTATATTATTATTTTAGTATTATATTGTTTTAGTTATTAAATTAATTAACAAGCTATAACAGAATTTCGATTTCGTAAGGAACAAGATACCTGTGCACTTGTAGTTAATAAATTAATTAACAAGATAGTGGCGAGACTGCCACACATAAATATAACATTTCATTGACCAAAAAATGACACAATGCCAAAATATAACAATGACAATTGACACACGTAGCGCCATCTGATATACGACTACCGAAATTAAAATCTACACACAGCCTCATGTACTGGACAACACATGAACGCCCAACGACGTAAAAATGCGGCCTCCGCGATTTTAGCGCCATCTAATGGAGAATTTTAAACCCTTGGTCTGGTTCTCGTGTTGCATATCTATTACTGCCGAATATATTCGGATAGAATTATAAGTACATTAGCGAGGCAGGTACAATAGCGCAAAACAATTTGGCCATAATGATAGCAAGAAAACGCGCGTAACAAGAAAGAAACAACAATAGGAAACAAAAGAGAAATAGAAGGTTTCAAACTCAAACAATGTTCCAACCATACTAAACCAAACCGCCCTAGCACAATGACATACCGACCATGTCTGGGATGTGGAAGAACGATACTTAAAAGTTCTTCAAAAGCAGGTCGTGGTTTTATGTTGAGCAATTAGAACAAAAAACACATTTTCTCTTTAACAAATGTCCAACTCTAATCAACTTCTTCATTTTCTTTTGGCATTTGTTATAGCAAAAAGGTATAATGGTATTGTAATGGTATTGTAATACCAAAATGTTTTTATGTTCAACTTACACTAAGATAGTGTTAACCAAGGAAATAAATTTTTAATATATACCTTCAAATTTATTCCTACAACAGAATCAGAATATTTGTTTAAATAAAGACTTAATACTTCTTGAGATACATCATAGTAATCCATTTTATAATAGCATAAAGCCACATATACATTTAAAGACACCGCTTCCCTAAAATTTTTTTTTTTAGTTAATAGGTTTAAAAGCATTTAACTCACTTATGAAACAGACTTACAGATTATCTAACAGCAATCTTTTATAAATATGAATTGCTTCCTGATAATGTGCTCTCAGATAATGTATAGCAGCTAAGCTAAGCTGATCTTCCAAAGTATCTTGTAATTGTTCAACAGGGCTGGTATCATCTCTTAACTTATGAGAAATATGAAAATTTAATCTCATATTTAATGGACTGGTTGTGGTTTGACGAAGAATTTCTTCAGATAAATCATACATACCTACGAAATTACTTTTCAGTTCTAAAAACTTACCAAAATCATACAACGACATTAAGCATCAATTAACTACAAAATAGACAGAGGCATAATGTCCGTTTATTGTGTCAAGTTGTTGGTATCAATTCTTGATATAAATCAATATATATTAATATCAATGCCATTAGACAAAACTGAACTTGCTGATACTATTTTCCGAAACAGCATTCTCTAAATATTGTTCTCCGTTATCCACAAGCAACAATAAAATTATTATCAGTTATGATGATTTTGCTGTTGTGCTATAAAAAGTATAGGAACGGTACGTCACCGGAAATGCTCCGTTATAAATTTCGAACATATAAAGATATTACAGCGTTTTTCATTTGCTTTTCACCTTTATTAACACAATTCCTGCTTGCATCTGCTACAATGACGTGCTAATGGACCCATATCCCTTACTATTTACACTATATTACATTAACAACAGTTTGCGAGCCAAATAATCCTTTTTATCTAAAATAACTATCTAATTTCCGTTCTCAAGTTTTACATAAAATATGCTTTTTTCCTGCAGTCCTACGATTTGAACAGCATCACCATTATCTATGTTGTTTTTATTTTTATGGTTATTTAAAATTTCATTTTCTAAACAATTCAAGTTCATACAATGTTTATTATTGTATTTATGTATGTATTTATGTTTACATAACAAAAACAACAATTCTTCAAATTAGAATGTATTTGCAATACATTTGCACCTCACTTAACCGGTAACGTCGACAGTGAATTTGGATAACGTGTAGCTTTCACTTTCCTAGATTCAAAATTATAATTATAGGCTGACAGAAATTAAGAGTTACACAACAATTTAGATGCAGATATTGTAGACAATGACTTGGTTGGCGTGAATATTATACATAATAGTGAATGATCAGTTATTAATGTAATACACTGCCGGTGCCAAAACCTATGAAACGGTGCTACAGCGAAAATTGCAGCTAACGTTTCACGCTCTGAATTAAAATAATGTTTTTCTGCTGATGGCAATGTACATGATGTAAGCATAACTTATCTAACCAATCCACATTGTGACTTAAGGCCGCACCGTATGCACTGGCATAGCACATTACTATTATAGGTTTAGATGTATCAGAGTGAATTAACTGATGATTGATTAGCAACTTTTTACGTTCTTTAAATAGTATATTCCATTGCTTTAACCATATTATTAATTATTATTTTACTATTATAATATTTTCTATCATTTATATAGTGGACTCACGACTGACAATCACATCGGTAAAAATGATCTAGCAAAATATGCACCAAAATTACAGGTTGCAGACCCAATTCAACACCATAGTGCGACACTTATAGCCAGTTTCTGAAAAGCGGATTACGGATAATTCATGGCAGTGCCGGTTGGTCAATAAGGGCTGCAGAGCTGCAGCACTGGTTAAAAAATTCAAAATAAAATAAGAAATTAAATTGTAGTTAATTTTCTTCATCTTGATTACGAATATTATTAGTAATTATTTATTTGATACCAATTCAAACTAGAATTATAATGTAAAATACTAATCTCACATGTACAAATCCACCTCATTCATCATATGCTTATTCCTTGCATTGAATGGGCTGTGATTCGACGTGCGGTACAAATGCCGTGCTGCAACGAACGCAGTCCGGAGGTATGATGTTCTAACATGGGGAATATATGCAACTTGACCTTGAATAGACCAATCAGAACGCTAAAAATACAGAATTCGGAGCTGCATGGCTTTGCAGCCAAGCATATTATGTATACCTATATATGCATGTATGCCGTATGTAGGTAAACGGAAAACTGATGAAATAGGATGATTTTATGGAATATTTGAATGGATATGCTTATTCTTCGATATTTTTTTTAATTTAATGTAACTGATGATTATTGAAAATTTTCATTAATGCTATAAATTCAGTTTTTAGCTTAATTTCTTTCGTGTTGCTTTACGAAACGTATTATATTATTTTTTATATTTTCTAATGGATATTTTAACATTATTTAAAAATTTTTCGTCGGCTAGTTACGAGGAAAAATTAAAAATTAAACAGCAGGGTCGGCCTACCTCCGAATTAAAAATAGAATGTGTGTCAAAAAGTCGCGGTAAAATTTATAACACGAAATTTAACAATAATATTTATACTAAATACAGCTGGATTTGTGGTTGTGAAATTAAAAATAACTTATTTTGTAATTTAAATTCAAGTTCCATTTTTCTCAAAGAGACGTCATTTTGTATAATTATTATTATAAAATATTCGCAAATCTACCTCTCAGAAAATTATATAATATATATTTAAATCAATATACATGTAAAAATCATAATATATCACGTGTTTCGGTATACACCATCATCAGATATTGCAACAGAAATATAATTATAAAAAGAAATATTTATGAAACTAATTCAAATTGACACTTTAGAAAATTACGGCAATATACGAATTTAATGACTTTTGCGAACCAGCCTAGTTTTCAAAATTAGGTTTCAAAATTAGAGATTATATTAACGCAAATATAGTTGGTACCTTTTTTGAATTTAGTACACCCTAATTTTTCGAGAAAATCAAGTTGTGTACTTTTTTACATTGATGTAACAAGTGCACATCATCATGAATAGAAAATGAATGATTATTCGTAAAAATGTGCAAAGATCGTACAATTATTTAAGGATAAATTTTGATTAACAGTTTTGTTATATTTGTTAATATAAATAGATATACAATAGCAGAATTCATTTTTGAATTTTTATGTTAGATGGCGCTATATGTGTCAATTGTCACTGTCATATTTTTGAATTTTGTGTGTCAATTATCAGTGTCATATTTTTTTGCGTCAATGAAATGTCATATTTATTTTTGAAATGTGGCGCCAAGTTTCAATGTGTATCCAAGGAAACTTGTGATGTAATGTTTGAAGTTTGATGTTATGTGGACAGATGTCGGTAGCATCGGATATTGTCAAGAATTTGAAAAAAAGTGAAGGCTTGTGAGGCGTGCTTACCACATGGATAAGTATAAAGATGCCGTCGGGGCGCAGTCATAATAGGCGTCCTTACACCTATCGTTAATGTGGTAAAGCACACCTCGTGATTGTAGCAGTAAAGTAGAGGAGTAAAGGAAAAGGAGAGGAAGAGAGAGAGACAGATGATCTTTAAAATCAAATTTTTAGATGTGAATAGGAATTGAACCTGCAAACTTTTATGGGGGTATAAGGACCTTACCACTGCACCACAAAGCCAACCGACATCTATTATGTTGGGTTGAGTATATAAATTGAATTTTGGGTTGTGCCAAACAATAATCTGTATTTTTAATTTAAAATATAAAATCGCCCGAGATCTTTATCAGAATGTAATTTGAAAGGATTATAAGGATGAACAATTTTTCTATAAATGTTATAATCCGTATTAAATTTAAATTAACATATTTAGCCATATGCAAATGGCTATAAAATCAGCTTTTATAAAATTATTATAAAATGTGATAAAGTCAATGAAATTTAGCCTATTAATTAAGGGAACGACATGACACGTATTGATGAATATTATGTTAACCAAAGGCCTAACGTTTAGCCGAACATCAATCATTCTTTACTGTATTTAATAATAATAATGGTTTTGCTTCATGACAAACCGATGTTTATCAATTTGAACAGCACTTAAAACACATTTCTAAGGATGAAAAATGTTTCTAGAAATGTTATAATCTCTATTGTATATTTAGCAAAATATAAAATCAGACCGATTTTCTTTTAAAGATTTAAAGGATTTCTTATTAAAGGGACTATGATTTTTGCTGGTGGTGGTGGTACCTGCATCAGGTATTTGAGCCGTATGCTCATAGTAATGTTATAGTATTCTACTACAAAGAATTAAATTTCTGGTTAGTGTAATATTATCAAGTTAAAAGTATTGTTGTAAATTGTATAAGTGTGTATATAGTGATCATGGAGAGTGCAATGAATTTAAGCAGTGACATAGTAAATATACTTTCAAAAGCTGTACCATTGTTACAAGAAAGTTCCAGTTTAGAAAGGTGCACATGGATCAGTAAAATCAACAAAAGTATCCGAGACATCATGAAAATCATGCGCAAGAAGCAACCAGTAAGTGTTGGTAATAAGCTTTCTACTAATTTAAGTCACTTAAGAAGATTTCGCCTTACATTAAAAAATAATAATTACCAGACTCACACTAGTGGTAATTTGCGAGCTTCTAGGAGAAGTGATCATTTTTAACGATCTAAAATCTGCATTCAACAATATCCGAACAGGCATCATTTATAACATAAGACAATCAGATGCTACAGAATTTTTAAAAGATTCATTTGAACTTTTTAAGAGACGTATAAATAATATATTAAAATCAATGAATGTACTTAAAATAAACACCTGTTTATGCGCTCAATATATCACCATCAAAGAAAATATAGACATTTTGGAATATAAGTATTTTCATACCAGAAAGAAAAAATTGATAGTGGCACGGATTTAGTAAACTGGATTCAAAATAAGTTCATTGACAAAATACTACATAAAATGGATGAATTTCAAAAACGTAATAGTGGTTGGGAACTGAAAGCAATAGTTAATTTACAAATTAATATAAATAAATATGAATTCGGTCTTGCTGCTTCATCCTATATTAAATTACCTAAAGAAATTTCTAATAAAAAGGCGTGTGTTAATATAAAATATTATGATAATTCATGTTTCTATTGGAGCGTTATTGCACGACTTTATCCTGCTACTAGTCATTCAGATAGAATTTCATCGTATCCACATTATTTACATGTATTAAAAACAGATGGCTTACAATTACCAATTTCAATAGGTCAAATAAGTATATTTGAAAAACTTAATTACGTTTCAGTAAATGTTCATGCGTTAGAGTTACATGAAAACACTGACAACCAAAAAAAATTATATAACAGTACCTTGCAGAATAACGGACACCAAATTAGAAAAACATGTGAATTTACTGTACATACAAAATAAGTATTATCCTAAAATAAATGATTACTCTCCGTTACCCGATGATAACACGGAAGATGAGAAGCTTAAGTATCACTATTGCCTTATAAGATTAATAAACGTAAAATTTTTGTTTGCGATAGGTGCCTTAATCATTTTCTAACTCAGGAAAAACTAAACCATCATCTCATTTTATGCGAACAATTAAAATTCTGTAAAATATCTTTTCCAAGTTATGATTACGTAGAGTTCAAAAATATTGTATATAAGCCAAAAGCACCTTTCGTAATTTAATTAGATTTTGAATGTGTCCTAGAGAAAATTGATATTTTACGCAATAAAAGTCAAATTTGTTATCAACAGCATACGCCATTTAGTGTAGGCTATTATGTAAAATATGCTTATGATCAATCACTTTGCTACTACGACTTTTATCGAGGAGAAAATTGTGTAGGATGGATAGTAAATCAGTTAGAGTTATTAACAAACAAGATTGAACAAAAGGTTAAGTCATCTGTGTCTATGTCTAGTGGACTAGATGTTGAAGCAGTAAAAGATTGTCACATTTGCGAGAACCCGTTTTTAATTAATGATAAAATTGCCAAAGATAAAAATCATTATAATTACCATATACGTGGCTAGCTCATGCAGCCTGTAACTTAAATTTGAAAAAATTATTTGTAGTACCAATAATTTGCCATAACCTTTCAAATTATGATAGTCATTTCCTAGTTAAAGAAATATGTAAAATGGGAACCATTTCTTTATTACAAATTAAATTTAAAAGCACACTTTAAAAATAATGTTGTTGTTACTGCTACACACAATAGAGTATCGACAAGATTGAATCAAGTTTCTGTATTGATGAAACAGATGAAATAAATATTGGGGCGAGGAATCTGTCCAAACTCTCCCACTCACTATCTTTAAACTCAGCATTTTTGTTTATAATTCGAATTTTGTATTTTGTTGAATTACTTGGAATGGTTTTAAACAAAACAGCCTGTAGCTTTTTCCATCTTACTCCAATTAGAAGGCCAACTATCATTAGTTGAATTGAAACAAATATAAACTTGTTCTGCATTTTTCGGATTAATTACGTATATTACATTATTAAAAATTGTAACTAAAAAAAGGAAAGTAAATCCAATCATGATAATCTGATTTGGATTACTTGAATAAATTGAAAATCAACTGTTTCGTATGCATATATATATTTATTTTTATTGAGGCAAAACAAAAAAAAAAAAAAATCCAACTACTAAGTATAAAACAATTTCTTAAACTACACATATACAACTTATCATTTAGATGTTCCATACATTATGCAATATCACGATTAAATTTAGGTACATAATTAGAATTACTTAAAGTTTCAATATGTATACTTTTTGGTAAAAGTGATGTTGATGATGATCCGATTCTATTAGATTCACTGAATAATGTTTGTAAAAAGTTTTTCTTTTGATGGCCTATAACATACACTATATCAAATCCATATAATTTCTTCATTATTAAATGCATATCATTGTATCTTATATGTCCTGATATATACAATAGTCCATGAATATTATGAATTGCATAATTTACATCTTTCTTTTCAGAAATGGTTAATGTTGAGTAAGGTTTAAGCTCTTGAAGTACATAATGACTATACTGCGATCCAAGCATAATAGTCATTTCTTTAACATGGAAGCTCGTTCACCTTCATAATTATTTAAGACAAAGCCTGGCATGTCAACAATAGCAATTTTCATGGCTAATTAATTTTTCTAACTATTTCACTGAGAGGTAAATATTCTATCACACACTCGCGAATAATGATACAGTATGCTTTAGTGTCGGAAGCAAAACCTTGATGTGACTCTATTTCATAGAAATATTACTATGATCAAATAAAGTATCATCACTTGCCATCTGATTTGTCGGTTTTGCTGAAAAGCAACAATAACATACCGAGGACATTCTACATAAGTGGTAGTTTTCACATTCCCTATCTCTTTTGTAGATCCCATATTCAGAGAAGGTAATTCATGATAACTCCATTTTCTGAATAGAATTAAAATTGGTCGCTCATGCTTTATCGATTTTAATAATTCCATTTTTATATAATCATTGGGCGTTATATGCTTTACTTTCAATTCAATATTGTCAATTAGAATTTCTCCTATTGTTGTATTGTCACTAGTTAACATGGGATTGTTATCATTACGAGAACGTACTAAACGTAAAGTATGTTTTCTACACATCATTCTTTAATAATCGCTGAATACACCAAATAAATGAGATAGTGGTACTCGCATAAAGAATTCCTCATTGGCACATGTTGATAATCTATTTGGGAAGTTCCAACTTCCTATAATTAAATGTGTTGCATCTTCTTCAGTATAACATAAGTATCCACGAATAAAACTAACAATTCCCGGATCTTTAACATGCTCCAATTCTACACCATTCGATTCATACGTTACAGAATCAAATAAAAATGGTCCTGCATTATTAACTAGGCACACAGTTAAATCTCCTTTTGTCTTTTTCAATTTTCCTTTAATTACCAAAGCAGATTCGGCCATTAATAGCCAAAAATCATTTCTATTCATTGTTATTTCAATTACATCATTGTTAGAAAATGACTTAATGTAGGGAAGATATGTTCGATATTCGATATGTGTTATAGAATCATCATTCAATGGAGATTTATACAGGTTTAAAATTTGATCTAATGGCATATCCAATCGATTTCAAAAAAGTTGTGTTTAACTTTGAAAATTTACCCCCAAACTTTCTAGCTGAACGGCGTTTTTTAACTGAATGTGTTTGCTTGTTAATACTCTTTTTATACGATTTATTAACCTTCTGATTACTACCACTATTAATTATTAAAACCATCTTTGTTTAATTCTAACCGAACGATAATTTCTTCCCCTCGAAAATTGAGAAGATTAAAATTCTGATCTAGTATTTTTTAGTGAGATACTACTAATGTCTTTTCCTACTACTTTTCCTACCTAAAAATAATGCTGAATTTGGCCGGCAAAAAATGGTGCAAATTTTTCTTAAAAATTTCCGTTACTCGTAGGGGCAGAAACAGAATCTTATTATCTGGAAGATCCACTTGTACTGCTTCTCCATAACGGCTATTTGAAATTTTAATTCCCATAATTGCATATTTTTGGTTTAGTACTAAATCTTTTAATTTTACTAACCCTTTTCGAACGTATTTAACAGAATTATTCAAAGCGTCTAAATCCATCTAAAATATATATATATATATATATATATATATATAAGTATGAGCAAAAAGATAAGAAGAATAAGATAATAATATAGTTTCTTACATTTTTTTTTTCTTGACCCTCTAACAAACACTAAAGAACAAATTCAGAATTATCTAGTTGAAATGAATACTTTAACATTACTATAAGCATACGGCTTAAATACCTGATGTAGGTACCACCACCACCACCACCAGCAGTACAAATCATAGTCCTTTTAATAAGAAATCCTTTAAATCTTTAAAAGAAAATCGGTCTGATTTTATATTTTGCTAAATATACAATAGGGATTATAACATTTCTAGAAACATTTTCATCCTTATAATCCTTTAATACAACTAACATCCTGTTAAATAGTTGGGATGATTTTATATTAAAAATACAGATTATCATTCCACGCATTCTAAAATTCCTTAAGAGAAATATGTTTTAAGTGCTGTTCAAATTGATAAACATCGGTTTGTCATGAAGCAAAACCTTTATTATTATTCAATACAATAAAGAATGATCGATGTTCAGCTAAACATTAGGCCTTTTGTAAAATTAAATAATGCCCTCTTAATTTGAAGCATTTAAATAAGAAAACACTAATATGTATTGGATATACGAGATTTTCTACAATAACTGAATGATTGATGATCGACTAAACATTAGACTTTTTATAAAGTTAAATAATACCCTCGAATTGGAAGAATTTGAATGACAAACACTGATTTTAAATATGTATTGGATTCGTCATATATATTTTAGTACAATGGAATTAGACTATTTACGTTTTATTTGTTGTAAGAATATAATCATAACAGGTAATAATAATGAGGAATTAAAAATGATTCAAATTACTGGACAGGAAAAGGCTATATGCTTAACAGAATCCGATTTGGTTAACATAATATTCATCAATACGTATCATTTCGTTCCCTTAGTTAATAGGCTAAATTTCATTGACTTTATCACATTTTATAATAATTTTATAAAAGCTGATTTTATAGCCATTTGCATATGGCTAAATATGTTAATTTAAATTTAATACGGATTATAACATTTATAGAAAAATTGTTCATCCTTATAATCCTTTCAAATTACATCCTGATAAAGATCTCGGGCGATTTTATATTTTAAATTAAAAATACAGATTATTGTTTGGCACAACCCAAAATTCAATTTATATACTCAACCCAACATAATAGATGTCGATTGGCTTTGTGGTGCAGTGGTAAGGTCCTTATACCCCCATAAAAGTTTACAGGTTCGATTCCTATTCACATCTAAAAATTTGATGTTAAAGATCATCTGTCTCTCTCTCTTCCTCTCCTTTTCCTTTACTCCTCTACTTTACTGCTACAATCACGAGATGTGCTTTACCACATTAACGATAGGTGTAAGGACGCCAATTATGACTGCGCCCCGACGGCATCTTAATACTTATCCATGTGGTATGCACGCCTTCACCTTTTTCCAAATTCTTGACAATATCCGATGCTACCGACATCGCGCCACATTTCAAAAATAAATATGACAGTTCATTGACGCAAAAAAATATGACACTGATAATTGACACACAAAATTCAAAAATATGAGTGACAATTGACACATAAAGCGCCATCTAACATTAAAATTGAAAAATGAAAAGACCCCCGAGATTGCGGCGCCCTCTGGTGGCGAAATTTTGAACCAGTAGTCTAGTTCTGCTGTTGTATATCTACTAATATAATATTGATATTCTTTCAATCTCTTTTCAATTTTGCTGCCAGTATGCCCTACATAAATAGTCATACAATCGTGGCATTTTAAACTATATGCTCCAGATTTAGATAAAACATGTATTTTGTCTTTGGTTTTTATCCAATTTTAAGCTAAAGTGTTATCTGTTTTAAAATTTATTAATTTTAAAACAAAAAAAATTAAATTTAAAAATGTTCAAAACATTTTTTAATTTCATAAGAGATGTCTCCAAAAAACGTAAAACAAAAATTATTTAACGCTAGTTTATAGTGCAAGGCATTGTAACAAAATTTATATTTATATATATACTTATTATAAAGTTTTTTAAGTGAATAGAATGAGAAATAGCTTTTGATTGCCAAATTTTTTATAACATATATTTCTCTTTGAAAATTCTCTTTAGATAAAGGTAAATTAAACAATCTATAGAACAGTGAATTAAAAGTAGCAAATTTATGTGTATAGGGAGAATAGCGGTAGGTATATTGCATTATGTTATCCGTAGAGGTTGGTTTTCTATATATTTGGAAATTTAAAATATAATCTTTTTTTGTAATCAGTAAATCTAAAAATGGTAATTATTTATCATTTTCTCTTTCTAAAGTAAATTTAATTTTATTATGTAATGTATTCGGAAGTTCTAAGAATTGATTCAAATGTTTATTGTGTTTCCAAATAATAGAGATATCATCAACATATCGTCTATAAAATAAAATTTGATTAGAAAAGTTGCTATTTAAAATTTTGGCTTCTAAATTTTCCATAAAAATTTATGCTAGAAAAGGTGATAAACATGATCCCATAGCTAAACCTGCTTTTTTTTGTATTTAAATATTATTATTAAATTGAAAGGAATTTTGATTTAACACTAAATTAAGTAGAGATATTAAATTTTTCCTTATCAAATAAGTTGTCTTTGATTTTATTAATTTATCTTCAACTAATGAAACAAATTCTGATGGAGGAATGGATGGAAATAGATTTTGAACATCTAACGAAACTAAAAAGAAATCTTTATGAGCATTTAAACTTTTTATTTGTTTAACTAATTCTATAGAATTCTTAACTGAATATGGATTACTAAAATTAGTAGTACATTTTAAAATAAAATTTACCCAGGACGACAATTTATAAGCCGGTGTATCTATAAAAGAAATAACTGGCCTTATTAAGATATTTAACTTATGTATTTTTGGTAAACCATACAATCAAGGCGTCACTGTATTCATGCAAATCAATTGTTTTTTTTTAATATTAAAGTATTCCAGAGTAACTGCTGTATCATCAATATTTATATATTTATGATACATCGTCATGTATCATAAAAAATGTACAAATCTAGATTTGCTGAAAAAATTAGAGATTACTTAATTCTAAAAAATACCAACTATAGTTGCGTTAATATAATTTCAAATTTTGAAACCTATTTAATGTTTAACAATTTGAATTTCATTAATTAAAAATTTTAGACTGGTTCGCAAAAGTCATTAAATTCATATATTGCCATAATTTTCTAAATTGTCAATTTGAATTATTTTCATAAAAATTTCTTGTTATAATTATATTTTTATCGTAATATCTGATGATGGTTTATACCGAAACACGTGTTATATTATGATTTTTATATGTATATTGATTTAAATATATATTATATAATTTTTTTAGGCGCAGATTTGAGAATACTTTATAATAAAAATTATTTTGTTTCGTTTGCATTTTGTTTAAAGGTGAATCCCAGTGGTCCGAAATTGGAATACACGATTTAGTTCACTTATCTGAAAAATCAAAACTTCATGATACGTCAATTCATCATTTGAAAAATTTAATGAAGTTTACACTATTAGGCCAAACAAATATACAAGAACAATTAGATAGTGCTTATTGGCAAAATATTGCAAAGCAGAACGAAAATATTGAAAAAAACAGAATCGTACTTTCTAAAATTATAAATGCTATAATATTCTGTGGAACATTTGAATTGGCACTTAGGGGGCATGATGAAAGAGAATCATCGAAAAATCCACGAATTTTTCAAAGATATCGAAGCAGCTGTGGAGTAGGAAGGAAAAAATATGGTCATAAAAAAATAGAAAACTCCACATTAAAAAAGATAATATACATATAAACTATTATAAACATTGATCTACTAAAATACACTAAGATTATTAGTTGCAGAATATTTAAATTTTTTTTAAATTAATATTAATATTGGTGTACTTACTACATCGGTCATTTACACGCTTGGTTCACGTAGCATGTTAAATTGGAGTTGTACTCTATTACGACAAGGTAATTTACCTTAAATTAACTAATATTATAGTAAAATTTACTATTCATAGTAATCGATTTAATATAAACCTGAGTTTTAGTAAATTTAAATTGAAATTTTAATAATATCTACTTACCTAGATAGAAATAGCAACTAGCAATATTGACTGCTAAATTTTTTATATCGACTTTTTGTTTGTACAATGTTTCATAAATGGACAATGCAGTTTTGTAATTACCACAATGGAAGTAGCAATACGCTGTCCATAAATTTGAATTGGAATCATCATTTAAATTACCTTCAAACTGAAAATAGACATAATACAATTTTACAGAAACACACTAAAGATAACAAAATTCTAAGTAAATTATTAATAAAGGATTAATCCATGAAAAAAACACTTCGAAAAATTTTTCTTAAAAACTAGATTTCATATTGCAAGATTTCTAAGCGCAGTTAGGCTTTTTGACCCTCAACGATAGATACAAACGATACAACAATACATACAATAATCGTTTTAAATAACGTTTAAATAACAATAATGTCATCTAGTAACTAATATTAATCATGTAACTTGTATTAGTTGTAACGCAAATCGAACGTTAATTGGACGGCGGAGATATGTGACGTCAAAATATTTCGGGGAGCACAGCCTGAATAGCTAAGTTCGCGCTACATTTTCACGCAGATGACAAGTTCTGATTCAGCACACGTAGTCAAATACATCGATCAATCACAGCGATTGCATGTGATTGATGTGTAAATGTGTAATGTGTATGTGTAAACTGCATAAATTTTTAATCTCGAAACTAATCGAAAATAAGAACTATCATTTGTTATGTGTATGTATAAGCTGCGATAAACAGTTTTCACGACCTACTATGCCAACGGCCTCAGTGAAGCCTTATCGTTTAGGGATCCATTGATTCGGCATTGAAAATCAAACCAACAAACATAATTGGTTATTTGTCACTCCGTGTATCAGTGTATATCATTTATATTTATTTGGTACACTTTGCACACACAATTTTAAGAAGTATTTTTCCATGACCCCCTACGAAAGTAACACATAACAATGGTCGCGGTTGTATGGAAAACGGTCTGTGTCAATGAACTGTGCGGTAAATCCAAACTGACTAATGCACAATCACGAGCAACGTACACAAGAACACATGTGGAAAATAACGTGCGTTTAGTTTCCGCACGGGCTTTGAAGTAGCAACAATTTATAATATAAATAATAATTTTATGTTAAAAATACATAATTTGATAACAATAGTTTATCAGTTATTTATTTATTATTTATACCCTTTTACTATGCTGAATTTAAAGGAAACATGAAAAAAATATTGTATCAAAATCTGTGAAACAACTGAATTGGGTGTATATAAAGAATTCATTTCGAATTTGTTTATGCTATCACAATCCAAATGATGTTAAACGGTTACGCTACTAATGCTGGAGCATCAGTAACAAAGGCGCAAAATTAATACAAATATAAAAACAATATAAAAGTTATTTAGTTAAATTTCCAGATAAATCAAAATTTACCAATAAAAAAAATTATAATAAAAGGAATCAAAATGAACACAGGTAGCCGTTAGCTACTTTGGGAACCAATGAATTGTAGCAGAGCTGGATCGTGATCACCGACCGGGTGTCTCGTGGGTTCGTTTATAAAACAATAGTTAAAAATGATGGTAATTAGGGCGCCATCCAGCCTTTACAAATATCAAGTCCGGCTGGAGGGACTTTACCATTCTAAGCGTAGAATTCTGCTACAATCCAGGATTCCGAAATAAATTAAATAAAACCAACATTAATAACTTAATAAAAAGAAATAAATATATAATATAAAAGAAGAAAAGAAAACTCGAATGTGGTTAGTCGGACTATATGAAGATAGCCCGGCTGTGACAATAAATTATAAAATGGTTGCCAACCGACGACAATATCTGGGAGCGAATTACCAAATCCCCGTTTGGGTATCGCGAGTCTTCGCAATGATGTAACCGCTCCTAGGATTTTTGTCCGGACCGAAAGTCAAGTAGAATTCCCGACTATTAGAAAAAATAGTCGTTCGTTCACGTTCAATAATAATAAAAAATCCACCGTTCAAGTTGGTGGTCTTAGCTATTTGTCCCTATCATTAAAAAACTCCCATCGATCATCATCGATTCACTAGCGCGCCGTTTCAAAAGGGTCGAAAGCGCGCAACAACGCCAGAGGCGAATCGAGAGTTGAGGGTAATTAAATTATTAAAATAAAATATAAATGATTCTCCGATTATCCACCAAACAAACGGGATTTTCCTAGTGGCCGATTTAAACTCCCCCTTTCCACCAGTACGAGAGAAATCTCAGCCAAATATTTACTGACGACCAAGAAAAGGTAACGATAAAACGGTCACCGAAGAAAATGAAGAAAATCAATAAAATAATAAAAGTATTCCAAAATAAAGTAACCAAATATACAAAATAACCAAATTAATATTCAAATCACTATCAAAAATTAACCAAAACATAAGAATAATGAAGCGAAACAATCAAACTATGTTCAAACTGCAAACGTTCCTAAACCTAAGCTTGCGTAAAAAAAACAATAGAGAAGGCAAAAAAAATAAAAATCAAATAACAACAAACAGAAGAGGTGTGACATCTACTGAACTCTAATAACATCCCGATTTAATCACTGCATTAGTGAGCTAAACATCCCGATACACGCTAATTCCCGAGTTTCCAACACGAAACTCCTTAGGAATATTAAGGGTGCTTCAAAACAATATCCCCAACTTAGGGCTGCGATAAAATGCATCGCAATAACGCTCAAAGCTCTCCGATGCCTATGCACCGACATTATATAAAAAAAATCCAATAAAAAACCAACAATACCACTCATATTATGATAACCAACCACAGACATCTGTGCCAAACAATCGTAACAAGTCATCTATTCATTATCTACTATTGTCAACACGACAAAAAAAAAACAATCAAACCTTAATGTAGCAAATTTTTGGAGTACACCCACCCACTAATAAGTAATCGCAACATCAAATCAATCCAAAAACAATCACAAGACAGTTGTTTACCAAAGATTAGGAGCAAGCAGTAAACTAAATAAAAAAATAGAAACGAAATAGAAAAAAACAAGGTTGACCAGCTAAACAGGCAAAAACAGATTACAACCTAACGATATGTTTTTATTTATTTATTAAAATACTTTCTTGCTTATATAATTTTTTTTGTTTTATTTTATTTGGTCTAGGCTATATTTTTAAATGTTACTTAAATAGGTCACATGACAACTTGGCGGCCCCTTATGAAACAAAAATACCAACATCAATCGAATGCAGAAAAGTACGTGTATACACCTGGACTTATTACACACGAACCCCTCCGGGGTCGAAAAAAAAGAAAAAATTAAAACGGAACCGCAAGTAAAAATTACACGCTAGGTGTAACAACTTCCGATAAAATTAATAACTGGCCTATTTTAAATTCCGATTAAGATCTAACAAGATCTGTCTGATCTGACACACATAATGTAGAGCCCAACAACAGTGATTCGTGTCAGAGCAGAGATCATGATTAGACAATGAATTCTAAGTACTTTTAAATATTGAAATTAATAATAGAGAAGACGTTGTATAGACAAAGAGAAAGCTTTAAAGAGATAGCGATAAATAAGCAACTACCGAAATGCAAATGAACCGAAACTACGTAAACAAACGCAGCGCAGTTAAACAAAACAATGAAGTAACGATTAAGTGGAACAGAGGAAAAAAATAAGATTAACCTATTTTGCCTTTTTTTAATTACAATACGATTGTACTTTAAAAAACTGAAGCAAGAAAAAAAAATATTCCGACAATAATAAGGGTTAATAATAGATTTAAATAAAGACATCTCTTACGTCGGATTTACTATTGACTAGCAGAATAAAATGGGTGATTCTTCATAAAAAGAAAAAAAAGTAATGGAACACAAAAATTAACCAGACTGGTATCCAATAAAATAAATTTTTTAATTCATAACTAATAATAAAACAACAGGTATCGTTGGGTATACTAAATTACTAATAGGAAAAAAGTCAATTTATATTAAAATGTTCATTATAACATAACGTGCTATCACGTGCAACATCAATCTTATATGGACAAAATTAATTGATTATAATTAACTTAACAGGGAGAAAAATAATATAATAAGAAACTGCGAAAACAATAGCGAACGGCACAGTAAATAAAATGTATAAATAAAAATCATACTAACAAAATTGAATACGTACATACAAATATTTCTTATCTCTGCATTAAATAGAATAGAATAGAAAAATAAACAAAAAAATATTAAAAGCAGCGATTTCAATTATAAAAAAAACTTGTTATCCAATAAATTAATCAGGATCGCGAGACGTTTCATAATAAGAATCATCATGAGGAACAAAAGGTTTCAATTTATCAATGTGCCAAATTCCGCGAGATATATCATCGGCATCTTCCAATCCATAGGTAAGATATCCGGTTTTTCTTTTAATAATAAAAGGGCCAACATACTTAGGAGCCTATTTTTAACTAAAATGATTCTGTGCCACGTACCAGGAGTGTTGGTCAATCCAAACGGCATTCGACAACACTGGAAAATACCCCTACCAGGGGTAGTAAAATGGTATTTACGTAAGGAATAGAGTTGCTATCCTTCTCTGCCACCTTATTCAATTTTCTACCATGTAAAAAAACTCTATTTGTATCGCCTTTTTTTTGCTAACCAGATTAGACTGGACCACGGACTATGTGAAGTTCCTACTTCGCTTAGTTCGAGCATCTCGTTCAAAGACTCGATAAATTTTGCTTAAAATCGATAATCTTTTGCTTAAATGGACTAACAGGATAGTAGCGTTGTTTAATTGGTTTCGTTCCAGCTTCCAATTCAATATTACGTTCGGCGACAGTGCAAAAGCCTAATTTCAAATAATACATTATATATATGTATCGTAAAGCCTGTCTACCATTTCTGGTGTAGGCTTGTTAGTGTTTATCTTTTTTTCTTTATTTGTCTAGGCTTATACGTTTTCGCTTCGCGTCACTGCGTCGCAAAACTTTCTCCATTCTTTCCTGTTGTTTGCCATCCTACTAGCTTCACTCATCGTTATTCTTCTTCTTTGCAATATCTTTTCCATTATGTCATTCCAGGTTCATTTCATTCATTTCTACCGCTTGAACTTTACTTATTTCCTTTTTATCTGTTATCCATGTCTCACATCCAAATGTCAGTATTGGTCTTATTATTGTTTTACATACGTTTATTTTTGTTTTCCTTATTAATCCTTTTTTTCCCACAATCGTATTGCTGATACTGTAAAACACTTTCATTGCTTTTTCTACCCGACTGTTAATTTCTTCTTCTTACTTTCCTGAACTAGATATTTCTACTCCCAGATATTTCCATTTCGTCACTTGCTCCAATTTCACCTTATCTACCATGATTTTTATCTCCTGTTGTTCCCCAATTACCATTACTTTTGTTTTCTCTTTGCACATCTCCATTCCGTTCTCTCTAAGTGTTTCATTCCATTTATTCATGCTTGTCTGCAGCTCATTTTCGTTAGATGCTACCATCATTATATCGTCTGCGAATGCTCCACTCTTTACTTCAACTCTCTGCATATAATTCCATCCGACTTCAAGTCCTCTAGTTCTTTCTTTCGCTTTCCTTATTATTTTGTTCATGTAAATATTAAATAATGTTGGGCTTAGTCCTCCTCCCTGTGTTAGTCCGCCTTTCGTTTTAAATTTTTTTGATTGTCTGTTTTTGACTATCACGCTATTTGAGTTTTCTTCATATATTTTTTTTATTAATCTAATCATTTTCCTGCTTATTTCTTTCTCTGACATCATCTTCCACAATCTATCTCTTCCTACTTTATCAAATGCTTTTTTTAAATCTAAAAAACCCATGTATACATTTTTTTTCCTTTTACTTTTTAGTTTTTTCCACTATCTGCTTAATCGTAAATATATGGTCTTGAATCTTTCTTCCTTCCCTAAATCCTGACTGGGATTCGTCCAGAGTTTTCTCAATTTTACTTTTTATTCTCTCATTTATCATCATTTTCAACACTTTCATGTTTGTATTTAATAAGGTAATTCCTCTATAATTGTTAAAATCTTTCTTATCTCCTTAAAGATTGGTAATATCAGTGCATGCTGCCATTCTTTCGGTATTATTTGCTCTTTCCATACTTTGTTACATATGTTCAGCATTACCTGCCTTCATTCTTTCCCCATATATTTTATCATTTCGGTCGTTATTGTGTCACTTCCTGGTGCTTTTCCATTCTTCAGTTGTTTTATGGCCTTTCCTGTTCCTCCATATTAAATACTTCTTCATCGTCTTTGCTTTCCTTTCTCTCTGTATTGACTACCTCTCTTGTATCGGTCCTCTCTATATTGTCTGACAGCAGCTCTTCAAAGTATTGCTTCCATCTTTCCATTATTTCATCTTCCTGCTTTAATAGTTCTCCTTCTTTGTTATTTATATATGTAGCACTGTTGGTCTTTCCTTTTCTTATTGTTCTTAGTCTACCATAGAATATTTTTTTCTCCTCTGCAGCTTCGTTTTCTAATTTATTGCCGAATTCTGCCCATTCATTTCATTTCGCCTCTAATACTAATTGCTTCACTATTTTCCTTTCTTCCTTGTAACACTGATACGTGTCTCTAGTTTTTTTTTGTAGATATTCCTTCCATTTTTTCTATTTTAATCTCACTCTTCTCTTGATCTCTTCTGTCCACCATGCCGTTTGTTAAATAATACATTAATTATTCTTTAATTCATTAATAAGTAAAAAGTAATTTTAATTTGTCCGAAATTAATTAATATAATTGTGATCTTTGTTCTCTCGACAAAATATCCACGCTGGCTATAGCATTAATTGAAATCATATTCGGTGACACCCATCTTTGCGTAGATCGGGAATAATTTCAAAAGACTTTCAAAAATCAACATGTATGGGGTAATTCTGACGAAACTAAAATATCTAAAATTTTCGTTATATTTTCTAAATTCACAGTTGTACAAATTGAACCGATACTAATAGAAGATTCACCATTCGGTATAGGGCAAGTATTTCTACTTTTATTTAATCCCAAACCCAATGATAATAAGAATTGTTATCGTTAGCACCCGACAGTCCTACAGTAGTTTTTATTGTACCCTTATCAAAGATCACAGAGCAAGCAGTGAATGATCCAAAATATTTATATTTAAATACGGGCGCTAGTCGCTATTTAAATGCGAAAAATAAATACTCTAGTTTTAGCTTTAGTTCTATTAAAATTCGAATTTAAATTACTACACATATTATCATTTGAACTAGTACTAAATGAAATACTATTACTGTGACCATTATTAAAAAAAACTAATAATGTAATAAATCTATTACTACAATTATTAAATGAACAAAAACAATTATTGAGTGGTCGTCCACAATTGCTGCAGTGTACTCTACAATCAGAGGGAAAATGCTCGGTTTTATTTAAAACCGAGCATTTTAATTACAGTTAATTTATTTAAAGTTAAATTAAAACATTAGTTCTAATTTTGGCAAATATGAATTAAACATAATCCTGATTTCTCGTCACCGTTCGATTCAATGAATTTCCAATTAATTGGACGATTATCATTATTATTATGATTAGGATTGCGAGGATGATAATTAATAAAACTGTTACCATTTCGAGTATTATTAAAATTAATATTACTACTACTACGTTTATTATATTAACCCGATTACTAGTACTCATATTTAGATTATTAGGTGCTCGACGAAAATTAGAATTTTGATTAAGCTGAGAGGTGTAATTTACATTTTGCCGCTGATTCTGATTACGTAAAGGACGATCATGGTAAATGTTTTTTGAAACCATTCGATTAGGTTTATTTACCGTGTTTTTCTAATTATTATATTGTAACGCACATTTCTGAATATGGAAATCATTGAATCCAGTCGCCACGGAAGCAAGATCAGGTTCGATCATTGTTAACTTAAATTTATCATTGACAGTACACAGTCTGACTGAATAATATTATGTTAATTTAAATTTATCAGACTGTACACAGTCTTACATAATGCACTAAGTGCGCAAGTGGTATGCAACCAAGGACACGGGACAAATTGCCGAACAATCAGCGTATAGGTGTGACGGTGGAAAATCAACAAGTGGAGTCGATAGAGAGACAGATATGGAAGCATGAGAAGGAAAGACACCCCACGATAAAAGGAAAGTATCGAACTGAAATTTTTCGGTAATAAAACAGTCAATTAATGATGCTCTGACTCTAATAATTGTATAACAAGCTTAATAAATAATACAGTCCACTCTGCACACATTTCAGAAAATGAATACCTGAAAATGGAGAATAGTTACTCGGATTTAATTCAGGAAAATGATGACTGGAAACAGAGCATTTCCTCTTTGAAAATAAAATTAGTCAATAAAACAAATCATGAAGAAACAATTGTAGAGTTGCAATTGAACATTGAAGATTTGAAACAACAACTAAATCAGTGCCAGGCAGTATATTTAGAAAAGGAAAATTGTAATGTGGAATTGGCACAAGAAATTTTAGAACTGGAAAGCAGTAGTGCTAGAATGTTGGAGAAACTTCGCCAACATAAAAAACAAGAAGAAACCGTTACCTAGAAACAACTGAAAACGATTTATTGCTCTTCAAAATTACAAACAATAGGGGAAGATAAATAACCTTTACTAGACGAGTTCGAAGAATCGTTCACACATTCATTGGGATGTTCCATTGGTACCAATCATTTTGTAAAAACTCGAGGACAAAGTGGCGGGAGAATTTGAAAGTAGATTAACGAACGATAAATTAAATATAATTTGTGGTCCAACATAGTCACTCAAAGAATGCTTGTTATATAATTTTCGAATAAAATAAAACTCAAAATGTTGCTCCCAACTTGATAATAATATCAACTCTACCCTGTACTACATAATAAAACAAATAATATAATATTACTAGCAAAATAAAACATTGAAATAAACTTATTTAATTGATTCTGTAATTGAGCATCTAACAACACATATTATGACGAGGGACATCTAAAATCTGATAATGTTTGATTGACTGTGTATACTAATTAGTTAAACTTATCTCCTATTCTGTAGTAATATACTTTTACAATATTTTGTCTATTCTTCTCGTATTTGTTATATGTCTTCTACTTATTTTCTTATAACTTCTAATATACTTGAATTAAAAATTCAATTTTTAATTTTTATTTTTGTAATGTATTTTATAGTTCTAAAATTATCTGCTGGTTACTTACCTGTAAATTTTCGTAATTTCGTTGTGTAAATGATTATATTACTATATAATTATTATTATATTAAATATAATATTACTTATTATTATATGGATAGTGGCATTATTATATTGAATTTGTCAATTTTCAACGTTGAATTGTTAAATCTTTTTTTAATTGTTTTACAAATTTTTTGTCATATAAATTATAAAATGATCTACTTTGGAATATTACCACTATTGGTGGTATCACGTACCTCTATGTCACAAGTATGAAATAAAATTTAATTGGTATGAGTTTTTATTTATTATTTATGTCTATATTGGATTTTCAATTTTATTTTTATCTAACTTTAATTTCCTCTTTTTCCACTCGCTGATCTCATCACAATCTTCTCAATTCTCTGTTCCCTCACCGATTCTTCCAACTCCAGCAACTTATTCCACTGTACTATTCCACCTATTTCTGTAAGCGAGGTTCGTTCGACTCTTTCAAAATTCACTACAGCTGCTACCTGTCTTTCTCTCGCCTCTATCAGCCCTTCGTCTAAACCTTCTCGACTTTTCCCATCGTTAATATTAAAATTTTCCATAAAGATCCCGCGAGTAGCGTGAAAAAAAGCCGTAACCTTTGGCAGAACCTCGCAAATACCACACGATGGCGTTATTGAAACCGGAGAGCGTCCAGCCCCCCGAGTTCTCATATTAAGAACCATTTTTCATTCCCCTGGCCATGCAGCCTCAAGCATATGCTGTTCTGCCTTGGCTTCAGAGGTTTTTTATTGTAGTGTTACCTCTCACTTGGCAAGACATTATGCCCAGTCCTTAGCCTAGTCGAGCAGCCAGCGAGACATGACCACATACAGCTACTCGTCCACGACGATATAACCATCCAAAACTTCTCAGATGGGTGCCGTTTACTACTGTGTGCAATACTCTCAGCCACGGCACGACAGCGAGCGAAACTTTCAATATTGAACACTAAACACCACAGGCTTTTAATTCCATACAATAAAACAGCACACTATGACTCAGGGACTTCGGACTTCTAATGTTTTAAAAATTATCATCATCGTGTTATATGTCAATTGCCTACTTTTTAATACTGCTTTGTGTCCATAATATGCTTTCAGACCTAATATTATTCTATCTTTAATTTCACTACCACTCCTTTTTGCAATTATATTCATTCCGCGATACCTATTTTCATCTATCTTTTCTATGTTATACAACATAGAACAACATCACCCACTTCTCCATTATATTGCTTTCCCTCGTATCTTCCATATATTTTGTTTTTTGTTCAATCCTTAAACCAACTCTTCTTGTTTCCACCTCTATTTTCAGAAATAACTCTTCAATTTTTCTCTTCGTTATTGATATTATTACTACATCATCTGCATATTCCATTATTAGTGCTTCCATATTTATTATCGTTCCGTCTATCCTTTTTACTACTCTTTTTACTACTCCGTCCAATACTAAGTTAAATAATGCTGCAGATAATGCATCACCTTGTTTGATTCCTCTGTTTGTCCAGAAGTAATCTGTGTTCACTTCCCCCGTCCTTACTGCAACTTTTGTTTTCTCCATTGTCACCCTACCAGTTTTACGATCTTTTCCGATACTATCCTTTTCACGAGTTCACTTATTATTTCCTTTCTCCGTATACTATCGAACACTTGCTTAAAATCTATAAACAACATGTGCAGCCCCTTTCCATATTTATAACACCGTCCCTGACGTTCATTCATGAACAATACTTGACGTCAAAGGGTGGGACAGGATAACATAGGGTGACACCAAGGAACTGAGTGATGACGGGAAACGTCGCTTTTTTAGGCCTTTAATTTTGAAAATATTACTTAAATTGTTGAATTATTTATAATAAACATGAGTAATAAACATAAATGTTATAATTAAAATTGGTAAATAGACTGAATGTTCACATAAACTGTTTTCAACAAAACAATAAAATATTGTAGTTTTGACTATTATAACCGACAACGTGTGGCGTTCTTTATAGAACAAGCACGTCTGTATAGGCAATTCGTGAATCTAAACAAGGATGTGAAAATACGTAGCAAAACCAAATGAAAGACGTGAGGTAAGAAGGATAATGCAAAGTAACTAGAAATGCACCCTGAAAATGAGGGCAGTGTCCATAACCAAGTTAGGGTACATGACTTACTCGGATACGGTACATGTATCCGAGTACTACAGATACAGTACGGATGGCACGTACGCTGTATTAAGATTAGGAGATGTTAGGAATGTATAAATAGGATAAGTCTTTAGTTTTAAGTGTTGTTCTTATCAATTATGTGTTGAATTAGTTTGTACGACATTGTTGTCAGTTAATCTTTAAATGATCGCTTATTTAATTATTAAAGTACCAAAAGCAGAAACAACCAAGTGCATTTATATTACAACAAACGCTAATTAACACCTTAGAACAAGTAATTCACCCCTATCGTCAGTCCGCTTAGCACTACGTATTATCTGATAAGACTTATGCTTTGTAACTGTTGTAAAGTAAATGTTGTTTGTTACAACGCCTTGACAAAAAATTTCACACGATTGTTAAGTGTAAGTTAATTGAGAATTACTCTACTTAAGAGAAATCTGTTTTTTAAAAAAAATTCATGTTATTATTTAGTGATTAAACTTCGAGCGATTCACTCTACTTTGGCTAGAGCAATCTGTTAAAAATGTTTTATTTATTTATTTGTAACGAAGTTACTAAATTTGAGAATGTTTTAATAATTTAGTCTCGCTGGGAAGCGAAATAGAGCTATCTATGGTCACTGTTTACAAGTTTTAAGCCTATGAATGACCGTAGTATGAAATATTTAGTTTATGCTCTGTGATATATTTTTGGCCTACAATAGGCTCCGAAATTAATGTTTAGATTATAATAAAATGGATTTATTTTTTATTTTTGTCTTAACGTGAAATTCCATTTTCTAAGTGTATAGAAATAGTTATATTGTATAAAAACAGAATATTACCTATGGTTATCTCCTAAGACAATGCCACTGTAATCAATCATGTCGCCTTTACCGAAAGTCATTTAATTGCATCACTTAGACAAGGCATTATCGACTATAAAAATTGATTATTATCGAACTATAAGCTGTTAACCGAATACGTACTGCAGCAGAAACCAGCTCTATACGCATCTAGCATTTCCCAATACGCGCCTTCCAAATTATGCGACCCAAAAGGGTATATACAGGGCTGCTTCTGCAGAAAACAGTAACGGCAGGAAGTATGAGCAGAGGTTAAATCCCTCTTCTGGTGAGCGGATTACTCTGCTGCTTCCAGAGAACTCGCTTTAATGTTTCCTCTAGCACCACCTTTTACAGCTAGGTATCTTGAAGTCACGAGACAATTTGGCCATTTCGGCCGAATCAGGCCCGAGGAAAAGTTGTTTTCAATTTTTCAGTCAAAATGTCCTAAGGTAATTTTCCTTAATAATACCTATACTTATTCTGTATGTATTAGCCCGTATACAATAACAATTTACCAGTAAACAATTTTATAAAAAATAGCCTTTAATTTAGGGCGCCGCTAAGTCGTCAAATAAAATAAAAAAATAAATGTTGTATTTGTTGTGTAAATGTATATAAATGGAAGTGAACTTCTCCATTCTTTCAACAGGAAAGAATGGAGAAAGTTTTGCGACGCAGTGACGCGAAGCAAAAACGTATAAGCCTACACCAGAAATGGTAGACAGGCTTTATGATATACATTACTCGAACACTTTACTATACCTACCATAGTATATATATATATATATATCATAAATATATATATATATATTTAAGTGTTCAAATTTCGTAATTTGGTCTATTGTAATTGGTAACGTCAGCCTGTTGGTTATTAATACATCATTATAATGTGGATAAGATAAAACTCTTGATAAATTGAAAACTTTGATAAATAAATTGATTTGGTAGAGAGAAGGGGGTGGAGCGATCACCTTGCGAGAGTGGTACGTCACGGAAGGTTGAATTACCAGTACTGGTGGACAGATTAATAGGTACCGCTGTCAATAAACCGCTGCGACTGGTCGACTTTGATTTATGAAGAAACGTATGGTGGCGTTGGTTACATGTTAAACAATTTCGTGATGAACTACATGATTTTAAGGAATGGACTTTAGCGAAGCAATTAAAACAACGATTTTTACCCATAATGAATATTTCTCTGGCTGTAACGGGAAGTGACGTTAATTTTTAACATTTAAGAATGATATGCGAATCTTTGCAATAAAAACGTGTATGATATTCTACGGTATTAAGTTTAATTATCCTGCGCGTAGCGTCGTTAGACTGCAATACGGTTGTGATTTGCCGACGCCTTTTATGAATATGACACTGGTCTCGAACAAAATTTAAGAAAGTTGTAAGAGATGACTCTGGAATTGTTCGGGACAAAGTAAACGATGCACTATCGGTGACCAGATCCAATTTCTGGAGCATCAGAATATGGGGTCGTGAGCATTAACGTATTCGCCTTGGTATGATAACAATTCGACTCTTCGAAACGAATCGAAACAAGTGATATTTGGCGCGAAAAAAATTATTATCAGTACTTACCGGCCTGCAGGATAGAAATTTTTTCAGAATTGATTCCACAACGAGGATCGTCTGGTCATAAGTTTCTTTCAAGGTGTTCCATGCAGCTTGATAATTCGTTGTTGTCACTGGTAGTGTACGCATTAAAGATTCGGCTTCGGCGGCGACTGATGCACGAAAATAATGGAATCGTTGGATATCGTCAAGTTGTTCATTCGAGTGCACTAGTAAGACGAATAAATCTCGAAACGGGACCCACTGATCTCGATGACCACTGACCCGTGGTACCTCTAATTTCGACAGAGATGGCGTGATGGTAGATCTCGTTGCAAATGTGCTAGTTACTGGAGCGGTGATGAATTGAGTCGAAGGCTGTGCGATGGATGGCGGGCTGGAGGCGATTTCAAGTCCCGTTGGCTGCTGGACACTAGATGGCGCACTGAGGATGTCTTCTAGTTGAGCTGATTGCTGAGCACTAGAAGGCGTATTTGAAGCATTTTCAGGCCGTGTTGACTGCTGATCACGAGAAAGCACGGCGGAGACATTTTCGACAATAGAATCTTGAGATAACGAACCCACTCTTGCAAGTTTGTAAAGGCACTCAGTCACTCTTTCATCGAGTGTATCAAATTCTTGGATGAATTCTTCGTCATCCTGTTCATCAAGCAAGTTCGTCAATAGCTTACGATATCGTTCGAATTTTTGTTGCAGGTAACTTTTGTGTAAAGCGATTACACTGGCGACTTCGGGTGTGGAAATCGCTTCGATTCTTTCACAGTGTTTCACTAATTGTCTTTTGCAAATTCGCAGAGACAACATAATAAACGATTGGCTGGCTCACACGATGCAGAGATTATAACAGTATTTTATTGGTGTAATGTAAGTTTTTTGAGCACGTGGTCAAGGAATCACACAAAAAAGCACTTGAACTGGAAATTGATAGCTCAGTAACCTTTAAGCAATTAGCTGAAATCTCACACTGGAGTTTGAACGCACTTGGTTTTACAGTTGCTCTTAAAAATTTTGATATAAAGTTCAGTACGTAAATTTCACAGGAACCTTGGAATGGGTCCCTACTCGGGCGCCAAATATTATGTTGATGATTGTAATTTCAAAATGGATTTTTGAAACAAATTAAATCTTGAATAATTATCAAAGAGGGAATTCACGTGGACTTTACACTAAGTACGACAGGAGAACGAACTTTTCGAGGAATTGTCACTAAACTGACTCCGCCGTGATGATTTTTTTTCACTCTTTCGATCCGGTGCTTGGCAACTTCAGGTTGTGCCAGAAAACTGTCAAATCGAAAGTCACGCCGATAAAAAAGATGAATTGTTCTGTCGTACTCTGTGAGAAAATGACAGTGCATGTGAATTCTGGTAGGGCGGGAGCATCGACGCATCCATCGACTTGAATACAGTTTAGATTCGGTTGCATTTTTGGTTGATGCATCGACCAATAACAATTAATAATCACGGTATGATGCCGATTTTTCAACTATTCCTAATTAAATTAAATGTAATGTTACAGTTAATTTATAAACTAAAACCTTTGTTTATTTACTACCAAATGTTAACGTTGTATCGCTATCAAAAGTACAATAAGAACAATTGCCAAATTGAAAAACAACAACAAAAGAGCACAACTTCTGCGACGGGCATCTCGCCCAGGTCGCACGACGTGTTTTTTCTCCTATTCGAAAACCAAATTTTTTTGTAACTTTGTTACAGCACAGAATTCTATGCTCTTCTGCCCGACTCTGTGACGTTATGTATTGTTCATGACTGAACATCTTGCAAGCCTCCAGGCGCAGGGCAACGTTTACCTTAAGCTAACATATTTAACTACATACTATTACTAATCTAAACTATACCATTTTGTTCTATATTAAGTCTTTACACCGTGGCCACGTCGTGGTCTTCTCAAAGTGGCGTACCCAGTAGGCCCGTCTCGCAGGAAAGTGTGGTCACCTGCTCTCGTGGAAGCAGTGGGTGCAGTATCTCCGTGAGGCCGCTCCGGTCGGTGGTTTGTGGGCAGGTTGCTGACGATTGTCTCTGTTGTTCAGTAGCACTTTACACCCATATACTCCCACTACTGCCTCCAGTATGACCCCGACTATAATGGTGGTGGACCACCTGGCATGCTGGTTCACATGCCGCCAAATTCGGGAGTCTAATTCTTGTTGGAGCTCTCGATCTGACCGAATAATGCTAGTTAGATAGTCTGCCGCACTCAGAATCACCTCGATCATGGGTGTTACACTCCTTGTTACTGCTACGCCCTGCTATCGTACTCGTCACGTTCATGTTCTGGGGAACATGTCTACTGAAACTATGGCCAACGATTAAGCTTTCGTGACGTCGTGGAATATAGTGTTTCCGGAAGTTCTGATGATGCATCCAGAGTTCATGATCTTCTCATGAACTCTGGATGCTTGATCTTGACCCTCAAATAACTTCTTCACGGCGTATGCCATGACCTATAATGGTCACGGACACCAGTTGATTGGTGACAAACAACCACATATTAGAAGTGTACATCCGATTCCAGATGATTCCTAGAAATGCCACTTTTATCACTCGACACAGAACCTAACCCAGTCTTTCGAACAATTCATCGGTTTCGCACAAGGATGCTGCCTAAATTTTGAAACGGAGGTTGGTGCATACTTGCACGTGTCGTCGTCTACTCTTTTGCATCCGTCGATCACGTCAGTAGGTATCTGAAATGACTGATGGGCGTTGTAGTCGATTGCAATGATGTCGGTGATAACATCATGCACCCTGTATGCATTATTGCTGACATTAACTGAGATGAACGCAACTTTTAACAAATCGAATTCTTGGACTTGCTCGATTCCGAAATACCCAAATACCCGTACGGCTTCTGCATCTGTCTTGACCTTGACGCCCAGGATAGGATGCCTGCGGATGCGTACATTCGACGATAACTTCTTCTGCGTTCCGGCTATCGTTTCTGCTACCTGTACTGATGTTGTGAGCTCCAGGAACTTTTCTTTTTGTAGATGGACAATCCTTAGACTTCCGTGGTGGTGTATAATTTCATTTATGAAATTTCTTGCCACCTCCGACACACGATTCAGCACTTGAATCGCGATCCTCATCAACGATGCGCCCATTACATCTTAATATTTGGTTTATCATGACAATCCCTTAGTTGAATTTAGTCTTAAAATGTTGTAATTGTTGTTTTACACTAATTATGAGTGTTTATCCTGTTTATTAAACTCTATTTATTAAAATGTAATAAATAGAATTATTCCTCAACGTATATTTAATAATATTCTAAATGTATGTAACCCTTGCAATGTTCTTTCTCGAACAATATCTCGTCATCATTGATACATAATTAAAATAGTAAGGATTACATTACATCTTGATATTTGGTTTATCATGACAATCCCTTCGTTGAATTTAGTCTTAAAATGCTGTAATTGTTGTTTTACACTAATTAGGAGTGTTTATCCTGTTTATTAAACTCGGATGTCGCCGCTATCATCAGTCTAGTTTGGTGCATTGAATCCTGCATTAACTTCTGCTGATTGTTATTCAGGTCATCTATTTCATAGATGACTTCCACATTTACCCCAAATACTGACGCCAGTAACTTCTCTAGCAATGCCCAACAATCTCTGTTTCTTATGTTTTTTACACTCTCTTTTATCCATGTCTCTTGAACTTTCAATTGTTCGAGATGTTGCCACAATTCTTTGCATGGTTGATGGTCTATTACCGTTCCTATTTTTTCACACAATTCACCCATATTACTTACTACATTCGCTACCTGCTTGTACTCTTCATCTAGCTGACTCCTATTGTAGAGTCGCAACCTAAACGGTCGCCTATCAATTTTTGCCTTCTCGAGATGTTCCATAGAACTTTCTACATTGACCGAGGATATGTAATATCGTAGCCATCCTTTGCAGCTGTCGCTCCTCCGCTCATTGTTCCAATCATTGCCACCGCCGTGTATATGACCATCTCAAAATTAATTTGTTAGTTTGTTTTCCTGGCTGGTCTCATTTTTTCTTCCTCTTCTTGTAATAACGGAACTATTTTATTCAATGCCCATTTTACTATTTTCCCTTCTGCTCTTTCTAATGTTGCTGCCTTGTAATTCTATGGCACTCGGATGTATATCTTCTTTTAGTAACACAACCTCTCCTATTTTTAAATTTTCTTGGGCACCTTCCCATTTGTATCTTTTCGATTTTATTCCAGCTTCTAAGAGTCCTCCAAAATACGGTGCTACTGACGGTATAAAATGCCACTACATGCCTCTATTGACTATGATGTCTTGCACCAGTGCATACTATTTTCCTAACCTGACTTCGTAAGGTTTGGTTTGGTTGGGTAACTTTGGTTACGCAAAGTTTGGTTGGGTTAGTAAAGTACTTGTCCTAACAAAGTTGGTGCCATTGTCACTGTACATGTGGCTGCACTCCCCTCTCCTGGCTGTACATCTCCTTAACGCAGCCAGCAATGCATGAGTTATTAAGTCTGTAACCGCCTCTAAGTGTATGGCCCTTGTTGCTAAACATACGAAGAGAGCTACATGTCTTCTGTATGATTTGTAACCTCTACCCTTACTAGCCCTTATTATTATTGGCCCTGCATAAACTACTTTCGTATGCGAGATCGTTACCCTGACTGCTGGCAAGTTCCCCATTTGTTGCATGGTCACTTTTGCCTTGTATCGTATGCACAGCACCCATTTTTGTAGCATTTTCTTCACTTCTTTCTTCGCATTAACAATTTCCGTCGGATATATGCCAGTGTCGCATGATTACCTGAATGTAGTGTAATCGCATTAGCATTTTTTATTATTAACTCTGCTATATGGGTAGTTGGTTGGATAATTATTCGATGTTCCTCGTTGTGTTTCATCTATGCATTCTGTAAGCGACCTCCTACAATTAAAATCTCGTTGTCTATACATGAGCTTAAACTCGATAATTTGCTAAACTTGCTAATCTAAATCTCTCTATCACTACACCATTGGTTGCTCACTACTAATTTTTCGAAGCTCATTCCCCTCGAAATTGAATCTGTTGGAATATCATCGAACTTCACAGATCGTCATTGTTCTGCTTTTATTATATTCGTCACTTCTACTACCCGGTTTACTACAAACGTTTTCCATCTTGCTGGGTCTCCTTTTAACCAGGCTATGGTTGTTATTGAATCTGACCAAGCGTGAATACTTTTTATGTTGGACTCCAGGGCCTCTACTACACTTTTGATTAACTTAGCTAACAGTACCGCCGCACACAAGTTTTGTCTTTGCAGCGTTATTTTTTGTCTAGCTGCTGCGACTTTCGATATAGCTGTCAATAGTGCTATTGTTGTTTTCAGATCCATTATGTTGGTCACTCTACTATAGATTGCTGCCCCATATGCCTTTTCTGATGCATTCTTCTGCATGTATTCTGATGCAACTTTTTTGTTTTTTAATGGTATACCGTATTGATTATCTATGGCATAGTTATTTGTATCGAATTTTTGTATATGTGGTTTAATAATATCTAAATAAGCATCATCAATATAATTTTTTTTATTAGTAACTGTATTCAGTAATTTAACAGATTTAGAACCTGGTGGTCGTTCATGATCTGCACAGAACGGCAGATCTTTGTGTTTGTCATGCAGCCACATTAGATATTCTAAGTCTACCTCGAGAATATAACCGTTATCGGAATCATCAGGAACATTCATAATATCTACTTCATTTACATTATTTAGCCAAGCAAAATTATCGTAAGGTAGATACTGAGACATGGCCCAACCATATAGGTTATTGGCATCCAAATACAATAAATATTTAGATGGCTTTGTAATGTCAAACTTCTTTATATATTTGTTGTTTGTCGCAGAGTATCTATTAGAACACATAGAAATACCTCCTCTTAGACCTTTTTCTATAAATAAAAGTTGATCTATGCCTTTGAGAAGCCTAAGTTTACACTTTCTTATTTTTAACATGCAATCCCAAGCATACCCAGGTAGCGTATGGTAGAAAGCCGGATCTAAACCATAAATATTTATACACTTACTTCTAACGTTTTCAAATACATCAGCCAGCAAGAGAACATCTTTTTTCAAGTATAAGTCACTATATTCGCCTAAATTAGTAATATTGAATCTTTTCTAAATTATGTTTGCATGATCAAAATCGGCCTCACTTACATGTCATTTAGTCAGCTTATTATAAAATAATTCTTTAGCTGGTAGTTCCGTTTCATTTAGTTTACTTAAATTATCTACATAATCATAGCAAAAAACGACTTTCCTAGATAACATTTTAAAAGATTCCGCACCTAACTTACGGAATTCATGTTTTAGAATATTTAATTCATTTATTTGTAGAGTGGATACTAATGCAGACAGTGAGGTGTTTAAAAACCTGTAAGAACCTATGAAACTATATCGAACAGAACTGTTAGGATAATGCTGAATTAATGAAATGTAGTTTTCTTTATTTATTGGTAATAAAGAAATGGTTCCCATTTTACATATTTCTTTAACTAGGAAATGACTATCATAATTTGAAAGGTTATGGCACATTATTGGTACTAAAAATAATTTTTTCAAATTTAAGTTACAGGCTGCATGAACTAGGCCACGTATATGGTCATTATAATGATTTTTATCTTTGGCAATTTTATCATTAATTAAAAACGGTTTCTCACAAATGTGACAATCTTTTACTGCTTCAACATCTAGTCCACTAGACATAGACACAGATGATTTAACCTTTTGTTCAATCTTGTTTGTTAATAACTCTAACTGATTTACTATCCATCCTACACAATTTTCTCCAAGATTAAAGTCGTAGTAGCAAAGTGATTGATCATAAGATTATTTTACATAATAGCCTACACTAAATGGCGTATGCTGTTGATAACAAATTTGACTTTCATTGCGTGAAATATCTATTTTCTCTAGGACACATTAAAAATCTAAATAAACTACGAAAGGTGCTTTTTGCTTATATACAATATTTTTGAACTTTACGTAGTTTTAACTTGGAAAAGATGTTTTACAGAATTTTAACTGTTCGCATAAAATGAGATGATTGTATTTTTTTTCTGGAGTTAGAAAATAATTAAGGCACCTACCGCAAACAAAAATTTTACGTTAATTAATCTGTTTTGATATGAGCCCAGACATATTACTTATAAGGCAATAGTGATACTTAAGATTCTCATCTTTCGTGTTATCATCGGGTAACAGAGAGTAACCATTTATTTTAGGATAATATTGATTTTGTATGTACAATAAATTATGTGAATTTATTGTACATACAATAAATTTTTGTTTTTCTAAATAAAGTTTTTCTAATTTGATGTCCGTTATTCTGCAAGGTACTGTTATATAATTTTTTTGTTTTTCAGTGTTTTCATGTAACTCTAACGCATAAACATTTACTGAAATGTTATTAAATTTTTCAAATATACTTATTTGACCTATTAAAATTGGTAATTGTAAGCCATCTGTTTTTAATACATTTAAATAATGCGGATACGATGAAATTCTATCTGAATGATTAGATTAGAATTTATTCATATTAATTTGTAAATTAACTATTGCCTTCAGGGCCCAACCACTATCACATTCTTGAAATTCACCCATTTTATGTAATATTTGGTCAATGACGTTATTTTTGAACCAGTTTACTAGATCCGTGCCCCTATCAATTTTGTCGTTTCTGGTATGAAAATATTTAAATTACAAAATTTCTATATTTTCTTTGATGGTGATATGTTTAGCGCATAAACAGGTGTTTACTTTAAGTACATTCATTGACTTTAATATTGTTAGAAATTGAGTATTCATCACATTTATGCATCATGAGTCATACACTTGGTATCTTAAAATAGCATTGGGTGGAAAAAGAAGGGTTATCATTATATAAAATTTCTTATGAACCAAGTAAGGAATTTACCCTTATCAGCCTTCGTTTGAAGGTTATTTGATAGATATGAAATTCACTGCATTGGTACATGTCCTTACGTTAACAATAGTCTATAAGAATCTTCACAGGGGTAGTTTTTTTTATGTTGGCTGACCTTCGTTGCTATTAGAAAGCTACCACCTGTGAAGATTTCTAAACATGACTAATATGTACCAGACACCCCCTCCAGTACATACATTTGTACTTATATAATTTTCTCAAGAAAGAAATAACGGCATTCCCTTTACTACCTCTCTCTACGACAGTCATATTCGATAACTCGTTCCATGCACTATTACACATATACCCCATTTCAAGCTCTAACATATCTAAAATACCCCCAATTAAAATAAGTATTTTTATAAATAATTGTATATAACTCAACATTTAATTAAAAAGTATAAACAGTGTAAATAATAAATAAATAAGTGTTTCAATCAACCCTGTGCTTCCACCCTTTCATACAACATACAAATTATTGTTGTCACTTGGTGTTTTGGCTGGAACGTAAACCAGTTCAAAACATTTTGGTCCTTCGAGCCGGATTTTTAAGAAGAAATCCAGAGTTAAAAAAGAAAAGTTGCAACCAGCTCCCATCATTGTGACAGTCAAGGTGAAAATCTACTCTACGCAAGGCCCGTACGAATTCCATATCTGCTACAAATACTGCTGAAAGAAGAATCTATAAGGTTAGATAGTATTAGATCGACTTTTTCTGTTCATAACTTGTTTATTGTAAATTTCAATCTTTTAATTTCATACAATTCACCATTAATTAGAATTAACTGATAATGGATGCATTACAAAATGCTCGTAAAGCTGCCAAGGCAGCAATTACACGTGTCGCAACTTGGTTGAGTAAAAATAAGCAAACGGAAACTAGAATTAACTCATTTATAATCCGACAAAAGCAATTAATCGAAGCGTATGATAAGTATGCTAAGGCCCAAGAGGAAATTTCACTCTTGAATGTTGATGGGTCGGACAAGGAAAATATAAGCGAAACAGAAGACAATTATTGTGAAATTTTATCCAATATAAACACGATTATAGATACGCTCAATACTACTCAACCAGGTTGCTCATCGTCTAATTCTAGTGCAACGTCTAGCCAGAGCTCTTATCAACAGAGCGCGGTCACATGCCCACAACAAAGTGTCAGACTTCCCCAAATAAATATTTCAGTTTTTTCTGGAGATATCACACAGTGGGACTCTTTTTATCAGTTGTATTCAGCTCTAATCCAAAACGATAATACGTTAACAAAAATTCAAAAATTTATATATTTAAAATCGCTCTTAAAGGGAGAACCCCTACGCCTGATAGAAACATTACCTTTAATCCAAGAAAATTTCAAGATTGCACTGACGCTTTTAAAAGAAAGATATCAGAATAACTTAGTGACGATAAATACATTGATAAACAGTTTAATTGATTACCCCAAATGTATAAAAGTTACCGCAATAACTCTCAGACAATTTACCACTACTTGCAAATACCCGTTGGCATGTTTACAGAATCTAAATTGTCCAGTAGAACAATGGGATCTACTATTACTAAACATATTAGAAAGAAAGTTAGATTATAACACCAAACGGGGTCTTGAAACCGAACGAAACATAAAAAGTTTGCCAACAGTAACTGAATTTTTCTCATTTCTCGAGAAACGGTGTACCATACTAGAAAATATTTCAACTAGTGAACCACAAGTGCACAAACCATTACACCCTAGTGGAAAATATCCAATTAAATCTTTGCATTTTGCAGCTACTACACCAAGCACTGATCCCCGAAATATACAACCTAACAATTCCAACTGCGTAAATAGTGCGTCCAATTTAAAATCAAATAAAAATTGTATCTACTGTGTAACAATCGGGCATAGAATTTATTCTTGCATCTCCTTTAAAAATTTAAATCACCACGAGAAGCTAGGTTTTGTTAAAAGCAAAATGTTATGTTTTAATTGCTTAGGTGTAAAGCATACCACAAATGCATGCAAATCGTGTGGTTGTTCAATTTGCGCGAAAAGACATTACAGGTTACTGCACACTGAACCCTCTAATACCCAGGTCAATTATAACACGCATCCAATAACTACTCCAGTGATTAATAGCCCCCCACTTATTAATCACATGGAAATGCCCAATGTAACTAATACAATAACCACTAATAACAATACTAATAATAAATCTGACTTGCCTCAACCCGCTCTATCTGCTCAAAATTTACACTCCACTCACATATTACTTGCCACTGCCTCTGTCACCCTATATACTAAAAACAATCAGCCCCTACAAGCAAAAATCTTATTAGACTCGGGTAGTCAAAACTCTTTTATCTCAACTGCATTAGTTGACAAACTTGGGTTTACACCATATAAACAAAATACACAAATTTCAGGAATCGCAGGAAAGCTAATTGAATTAAGTAGCATGTTAGGCGTAAAGATATATTCTAATGTATATAAAAATAAAACTTTTACATTTCCTTGCATAGTACTCGATAAAATTACCTGCATGCTACCTCAAACATTCATTAATTCAGTATCTATTAATATACCCCCTGCCTTTGTATTGGCAGACCCCACCTACTTTATACCATCTGAAATTGATATCTTAATTGGCTCTGATATGTACTATGACCTATTAACGAACGGGGTACATAAGCTAGGTAAAAACCTACCCTCCCTTCAAAATACTTGGTTGGGATGGGTCATAGCAGGTAGAATACCAGTTACTGATAACAGTGACAATGCTTTGCCACGCCTATCACACATCAATTGTGAATCGACTACTAACGTTTCTCTTTGTGCAACCTCTCGTATTTCAAATAATGAATTAAATGACAGTCTGGCTAAATTTTGGCAATTAGAAAACATCCCTAATGAATCGCGATTAACAGCTGAAGATCTTTTTGTAAAGACCACCATAAGACAGAATAACGGCGCTTTTAAAGTCAACATGCCTCTTAAATCCGATTGGGAGTATCTCAAAATCGGTGAATCTTTCATACAAGCTAAGAGGAGATTTGAAGGCTTGGAAAAACGTTTTAAACACGATTCAGAATTACATTCCCACTATAAGAATTTTATTCATGAATACTTGAATCTCAATCATGGACGAATTGTACCTCTACAAATCAAAAAGGAACACGGTTATAATAAATATTTTCTGCCACATCATTGTGTGATCAAAGATTCTGTTTCTACCAAACTGCGAGTGGTATTTGATGGATCTGCCGCTACCACAACTGGATATTCGTTAAACGATATAACTCTAAAAGGTTACCAAACTCAACCAGATTTATTTGACATACTATGTCGATTCAGATTATTCAAGTACGTACTAACTTGTGATATAAAAAAAATGTATCGACAAGTTAGGCTAAATCCATCGCAAACGTTTTTACAAAATATATTGTGGCGTGATTCTCCACATGATCCATTACAACGTTTAGAATTATCAACCGTAACATACGGAACAAAAAGCGCTCCCTTTTTAGCAACTCGGGTACGAAACCAACTCGCATCAACTAATATTGATAATTATAGTTACGCTGCCAATGCACTATTATATCAATGTTACGTGGATGACATTCTGGCTGGTTGTAATACCCAGAACGAATTAAAAATATTACATTCAGAACTCATAACACTGTTAAGCTCAGCAAATTTTGAATTGCACAAGTTTTGTTCCAATGATCTAGATTTTCTATCAACCTGCTTAATTAATTCGACAGTTTCAGACAATTATAAAATTCAGGAACAACACAGTACGGCATCGAACAAAATATTGGGAATGGTATGTGTTCTAGCCTCGGCTAATAGAGATGGCTCTTGCCAGAACAAGAGAAATAGATAGGTGCTGACTCAGTTGGACTTCACCAACAAACAAAAACAAATTTGGACTATGTACATTTATTTACAACACTGGTTGAGAGTATTGAAATAATATAACTTTGATGTAAATACAAAACAACCACCTCAGATTTATGTAGTGAGAGAAAGTCTTTTGCCGTGAATATAAACTTTACAGTGCTAATCTTGTTCCCGATCAGTAGATTTCTTTTACTGTCGCGATGGAGTGAGCTAGTGATTTATTTTATCACTTGAGGACAGGTAAGTAACTTTACTGTCACGAGAGAGAGAGGATTATGCTTGTCGACACGTAAGTAACTTTACTGTCGCGAGAGAGAGAGAGCTTATGCTTGAGACACGTGAGTGATTGGTTGTGAGATATGATTCTTGAGATACACTTGTGTAGAAACACTTTAACTTAGTCACTGTAAAATTGTATACTGTCTTCTTGAATGTTCCATTCCCATATACATAATAAATAGGACGCACTGAGCACTGAACTACCATTAAACGTATAATGATGGGCCCTCTCTCAAGCGTGAATTTAATCTGAGTGGTGATTGGAAAATTCTTATAATTACTAAATTTGAACAATTTTCGATGCAAGTTTGATAAGAACAGAATGTGGAAATCTTATTCTATAATGCATATCACTACTGAACAAAAATATCAATCAATAAAAAAGATACAATCAAAATCATATAAAAATTAGTAGAGTTCATCGTTCAGAAACGATAAAAAAGTGCATAGTAATTAACGTAAATATTGTATACAACCAAAAATTGTGTGAAACGTAAATACATACTTAAATCTACATAACAAAAAAAATTATTAGTAATTACAGAGCCAAAACAACATATAGCAGCGAAATTTAAATCGCCGGCAAAACAAGTGCCATATGTGGTCAAGACGGATTTCTTTGGCTACTCCTCTGACGTCACGTTAATAAGCAGTAAACTGTATTTTCGAATGCCTTAGTGTTATGTGCTGGTAAAAATGTGTTATTTTATGTGCCTTGTACTATAAAGCAGATGTATTGTTTCTTTGCAAATTTCCAATGTATGCAGATTTACTCACGTAGCGTATATGAAAAGTAATTCATATGGTAGATCTGCCTAAGTAAAAAAACTTGAACCGTTATGTTGTTGTTAATAGTTTGCAGTTTGTTTGAGTTCATAATTGAATGGTATTATTTATATGGGTCAAGAGCATTGGTTATATTTAGTCGTTGTGTTATTTTATTCATTTGAAAACTAGAATTATCATATGAATAAATGGTCAAAAATTGGCCCAATAAATCGTAGATAGAGCAGCAACATGATTTTACGTGTGTTACATATCTATTTCAATTATTAACAGAAAATTCATTGTTTGAAATGATTTAGAATAATCAATGTAGTTGACTCTGCATGATAACAGACGCGGGGTGGAGCTTACGATTAGAGACGGGTTGTGCGGCAGAGGAGAGGTAACGAGCATAAAAAGACGACAATACCAGCGAGCGACCGCAGTAGCTGGTCCTGCGTTTGGCGACATCACATCATCACCTAGACGACGGTTACAAACCAATCTGTTCTTTTCAGAACAAATTGAACATTGTTTCGGAAACAACATAAGCAATGGGGCTGAAATTAAAATCGTTCTTTTTCAAGAACACAAGAGAAGAATAGAAATAGAAGATTTGGATCGAAATCTATTGTTCTGCTTTAAATCAAAGAAGAGATATTAGTGTTGTAAACAAATCGTTCTTTTTCAAGAACAAATTCTGGAAAATCGTCCTGAAAGTAAATCGTTCTTTTTCAAGAACCAAATGTAGAAAATCATACTAAAAGTAAATCGTTCTTTTTCAAGAACCAAATGTAGAAAATCATACTAAAAGTAAATCGTTCTTTTTCAAGAACCAAATGTAGAAAATCATATTGAAAGTAAATCGTTCTTTTTCAAGAACCAAATGTAGAAAATCATACTGAAAGTAAATCGTTCTTTTTCAAGAACCAAATTTAGAAAATCATACGGAAATACTAAATGTTCTTTTTCAAGAACCCAAAGAAAAAAAAGAAAATCGTGTTAATGTAGCAGTACTTAGTAGTAGTGTGACGTCACGTCGAAAACAGCACGTTTCTAAGTGAAATACGACCCGCATTTTGTTGTGACGTCGCGTCATTGTTATTATTTTTAAAGAATGCCATAAATTCTCTTGTTGTTTTACAACAAACTCCCCCCTTGTGTGAACGATCTGGGCAATGATGTGTGTCAATGTTTTGAGTGAGTGACTGAAATATGAGTGGCCTTAATGCAATTTGAGAAGCTGAAAAATATTTACAAGTACGCACATATATATACAGCGTGAATGCTGGATAGTAGAATGAACTATTCACAGAGTGGAAGCGGGCATAGGTGCGTAATGTTCCTAACAAACTCTCCCTGTTTTGTTTTAATTCGCGCAACCCTTACCTTCCCATCCTTTCCAGGGAATACTTCCAAAACTCTGGCTAATGGCCACTCGAGTGGTGGGGAATTTTCTCCCTTTAAGAGAACAATATCGTCATTTTTAATATTTGGAGCAGGGGTGATCCATTTGGGCCTATTTTGGAGGAGATTGAGATAATCCTTTGACCACCGAGACCAAAAGGACTGTTGGACTTGAGTGAGTCTTTTCCAACGATTCAACCTGTTTAATGGAATTTCTGTTACATTGTGCTCGGGGTATGCAGTTAGAGGTCCTCCTATTAAAAAATGGCCTGGAGTTAAGCATTGGTTGTCACTGGGGTCACTGGTTAAGGGTTGTAGTGGTCGTGAATTTAATATAGCCTCGATTTGGCAGAGAATAGTGGTGAGTTCTTCAAAAGTACAAGCTTGATTGCCCATTATTCTGTGTAAGTGATATTTTGTACTTTTGATGCCTGCTTCCCATAACCCACCCCAATGAGGTGAAAGCGGAGGAATGAATTTCCAAGAGATTTCTTTGGTGACGAGAAACGACTCCGTGGTAGTGCGTGTGTGTGTGTTATTTACAAAGTTATATAAATCTTTAAGTTGATTTTTTGCTCCTACGAAATTGGTGCCGTTATCACTGTATATGATGCTAGGACAACCCCTACGTGAATTGAAACGTTTTAACGTTGCTAAGAAGGCTTCTGTTGATAGACTTGACACTAATTCCAGATGAATTGCCTTGGTGGCCATACATACAAATAAGGCGATGTATGCTTTTTCGGTTCTTGAACTTCTTAATGTCGATGATTTAATTAAAAATGGGCCTCCAAAGTCCACTCCAACTTTTTCGAAAGGGCGGCAGGGTGTAAGTCTTTCTTTAGGGAGCTGGGCCATTATTTGTTCGAAGTTTTTTGCTTTAAACTTGTAACATGGGTGACACTCTATGATTAATTTTTTGATGTCCTTGAGTCCATTTAAAGGCCAATATCTTGCTCGGATATTGGATAATACTGCTTGCGGACCTGCATGTCCTAGCTTGATATGTTCTCGAGTTAGTATTAGAGTAGTCACGTGATCCTTTGAGGGTAGTAGTATAGGAAACTTTTTATCATACGGTATAGCTGCAGCTGCTAGTCGACCTCCAACCCTTATTAGTTTCTTATTATCCAAAAACGGACTTAATTTTTGTACGTATTGATCAGTGATGCTTGATGAGTTTTCATTAAGTTCCTTGTATAATTTTGGAAATGCATGAGCCTGTGTCAGCTTACAGATTAGTGCTTCAGCTTGTGTCAATTCTGCTACTGTTAACCGTCCTTGGATTTTGTCAACATCAGACTTGCAATTGTTTGTGAATCTTATTATATAAGCCATAGTGTATTGCAATCGTGAAAATGATGAGAATTTTTTGAAAATTTCTTGCCAATATTCAATGGATGTGTGTTGTGTTGCCAGACAAGCTGAAACTATTGGCTTTAATTTTCTTTCTTCACCTATTAGCACGGGGATGGATGGTGATGGTGATCTGCTTTTAGTTGTGATTTCTTCTTGTTGAAGAAAATTAGGGCCGTGAAACCAAAGTGTTGATGTTGACAGTGTAGCAGGCATAAGACCTCGAGACAAACAGTCTGCTGGATTGTCCGTCGAACAGATATAATTCCAAGTGTAATTTTGAGTAATAGTTTGGATTTGAGAAATGCGATTTGATACAAATGTGTTGAATCTTGATGAGTCTGAATTCAACCACGCGAGAACAATTTCCGAATCAGTCCAGCAGTGGATATTAGTGATGGGTAATCTGTTTGTCAAGATAGATGATACTCTTTTCATTAGAGTAGAAAGCAATAATGCTCCACACAACTCCAGTCTAGGGATGGTGATTTCTTTTATTGGTGCTACCCTGCTTTTTGATGTCAATAACTGTGTCGAAATGTTTTTTGAAGGGAAAATAGCTCGTGCATAAATACAAGCACCATATGCTCGTTTGCTTGCATCACAAAATCCATGGAGCTCTACTATAATTGGGGTGGCATCTTCCATGATGTATCTTGGAATTTTTAATTCCTTCAACTGGCCAATGTTTTCAAAAAAGGTATTCCATTGTTGGAGTAGTGTAGCTGGCAAATTGTCGTCCCAGTCAATTTTTAATTTCCATAGTTCTTGCATAATAAGTTTGGCGATGACAATGACTGGACCAATCAACCCCAATGGATCAAACATTTGAGCAATTTTGGATAACACCTCTCGTTTTGTTGCTTGTTTATTGACAGTAGAATTTGGCAAAGTTATGGAGAATGTGTCATTATTAGAGTCCCATAATATTCCAAGCACCTTATTAGACTGATTGTTGTCCGTAATCTCGTGAATACCATTGCTGTCAGTATCTATGTCATTGGATAGATTTCTGAGTAGAGAGTGGCAATTTGTGGACCATTTATGAAGTGTGAGTTTAGCTATTCCGCATAAGTCCACCAGCTGCTGGTGTAGGGTAGTTACTGATTCATAGGAGTCATGCCCTGTTAATACATCATCTACGTAACATTGATTGAGGAGAGATTCAGCTGCTATTGGATATTCAGCTGCATGTGTTTCAGCTAATTGTTTTAAACACCTAGTGGCCAAATAAGGTGCACTATTTGTACCATACGTCACTGTGACTAACTCGAGACATTTTAAATCTTCAGATGGACTCTCCCTCCATAAAATATTTTGAAGGTAAGTCTGTGAGGGGTTAATTGAGATTTGACGATACATTTTTTGAATGTCACAAGTTAAAGCAAATTTGAATGTGCGAAATCTTAATAAAATGTCGTACAGTTCTGGTTGTACCGTGTATCCTTTATGCATTATATCATTGAGAGATAATCCAGATGTGCTTTTCATGGATCCATCGAACACTACGCGAAGTTTAGTTGTTTTGTTTTCCTCTCGTATTACACAGTGATGAGGAAGAAAATACTTAGAGGCACCAAGGTCGTTTACTAATGTGAGTGGAACTATTTTTGCGTGATTTAGAGCGACATATTCGTCTATAAATTTTTTGTATTCATCGTGCAGTTGTGGAGAGTTTTGTAGTCGTTTCTCGAGGTTGAGGAATCTCTTTTTGGCGATACAGAATGAATCACCTAATGGAAATTCTTTGGTGGGCTGTTTAAGGGGTAAATCAACTTGAAAAGACCCGTTTTCTAAGATACGTGTAGTGTTTTGAAAGTGTGTTTCAACTAATTGATTTTCTTTTGAAAGGAGAGAAGGCGAGAGTGATTCTGGGTTGTCTATTTCCCAGAATTGTTGCATGAGTTGCTCTATTGTAGGGCGTTGGGTCAAAAAACAACTGTGCTTCCTATTCGGTGAGAGAGATTGCTTATTAGAAGCTGTGTCAGGAATTATACCTGATAGTACATATCCAAATTTGGTTTGGATTAGTGTGAGAGAGTGATCATTAATTTTTTGCATATTGGGGAGGAGAATTTGATAGTATACATCCGCACCTAAGAGAATGTCGACCCTGGAAGGAACGTTAAAGTTTGGATCGGCTAGTGGAAGGTGATGTGGCAAAGCTAGCCTTTGCCTACTTATGAATCGTTGTGGTGTGTTACCAGTGATTTTGTCAAGCACGCAGCAATTGACCTTTATGGAATAGTTAGGGTCAGTTGACGAGTTCACATCTATCGTAACTGAGTTGTTAGATTGCCTAACTATTCCAGATATGCCCGAGATTTGTACGTGTTCTTCATTTGGAACTTGTTTCAATTGCCGCATGAATGACGTAGTGAGTATGGATATGGTACTTCCAGGGTCGAGGATGGCTTTAGCTTGATGTAGCTGTCCATCCACATCAGAAACTAAAACCACACAAGTGGCCAACAGTACCTCATAACTATCAGATCCAAGAACTGATAATGTGGTCTGTGTATTAGCATCATCATCTGTGCTGGACTTCACTACATTGGTGTTTTGTGTGGATTGTTGAGCTTGTGTGTTTCTAGATGTGGTTGCTGATCGATAGGAACGATCAGCTGAGTGATTAGGTGTGAATTGGGTTGTGTTGTGTGTATTCGCTAACCGAACTGATTGCTGAGGGTTGCGAGATGAATCGTGAAGGAGGGAGTGATGCCTTTTTTGGCAAATAGAGCAGAGACGTGGAGATATACATTGTTTAGAACTATGTCTGGACCCTAAACAGTTATAACACAACCCTTTTTGTTGAACAACTTTACTGCGTTCAAGTACCTTTAGAGAGTTAAATGAAGGGCAACTATAAATTTTATGATTTGAATTAGTACAGTAAGCACATTGTAATGAGGGTAAAGGTGGTTTATTGGAATATATGGTTTGTGCATGATGTGCCACTCTATGCACACTACTTGGATATCTAAAGTTATTCCGTGATTGTGGAATTGGTTCAGACATATCTTCCAATACAATACACCTTTGTTCCAAAAATGATAAAAAATCAGAGATCGTAGGTAATTTTAAAGTTGTACCAGATCTAACGCGACTGCCTCTATCAGCGATATATGCCCTTTTAGTGGAGAAATCTAATTTATTAGAGAGTAAATAAATTAGTATTAAATCCCAATGATCAGTTGGAATGTTTTGAAGTTTTAGAGACGCGATATTTTGTTTGATTTTTACGATAAAGTCTCTAAGAGTGTGAGCAGTAACTTTAGTGAGCGCGGGGATATCAACTAATAATTTGATATGAGCAAAGATAATCGAAAGTTGATTATCATATCTGTTTTTGAGGGTCTCTAGTGAAATTTTAAAATTGTCATTAACTAATGGTAGTGTTTCTATCAAGTGCAGTGGTTCTTTTTCTAAGTAAGAGCGTAAATATACTAGCTTCTGTACGTCCGTTAAAGTGTGGTTGTTCGATATTAACGCTTCAAACAGCTCGATGAATGCGTTCCATTTTGTGATATCTCCACTAAACTGTGGAATATTAAGTTGTGGCAAATTCACTGGTTGAATTGAATTACAAGCTATCGCACTGGTATTTTGTGAGATTTCAGAAGTAGAAGTATGTAGTTTCAATGCTGCTAATTCTGATATTTTTGTACTATATTTCGTTAAACAATCGAAATACCTTTTTTCCACATCCTCTGAATCTTCATTCAGAGGATCTATAAGCTCAATTTGAAGTTGTATATCTGAATACTTGTGATAAAATTGACTCAGTGAATTTCGCCTACTTTCGTACATGAAGCATTCAGTTTCGACCTCATGGTTTTTTTCATACCATGAGTTAAGAGAAGTGATTTTACCCTTATAGGCACCGCGTGATTTGATAAGAGATTCTAGTGTCGCCATGATAAATGTCAAGAGGAGTACGACAAAGAAACGGCGTTATATAATCAAATACCAAAAAAAATGTAAATAGAGAATTGTTGATTATTCGTATAATTAATTAGAGCAGCTATTTTGTAAAATAATTAAGGAGTGATTAAATGTGTAGTGTGTAGACAATTATTTATTTGCTTAAACAATCATTCATTGATTAACGAATAATCAAAATTCAAAACAAAAAATTAAAATTTAGCCAAATTTGTTGAATACTCGTCAAATAAATTACAAAGTGTACTATATCGTGATATAGATACAAGCAAAAAAGATAGTCACTATTTAATTAGTTAACAATTAATTGTAAGATTTATTTAAAAGAAATTAACTCTGACTTGACGAATACTCAAATTACAATAACTTAACGGTACCTATGTGATGCGATGCGGTTGTCTGCTGCGTACCAATCCAATTCCGTTGATTTATGTCGATGAATATCCGGCTCGAAGGACCAATTTGTTCTAGCCTCGGCTAATAGAGATGGCTCTTGCCAGAACAAGAGAAATAGATAGGTGCTGACTCAGTTGGACTTCACCAACAAACAAAAACAAATTTGGACTATGTACATTTATTTACAACACTGGTTGAGAGTATTGAAATAATATAACTTTGATGTAAATACAAAACAACCACCTCAGATTTATGTAGTGAGAGAAAGTCTTTTGCCGTGAATATAAACTTTACAGTGCTAATCTTGTTCCCGATCAGTAGATTTCTTTTACTGTCGCGATGGAGTGAGCTAGTGATTTATTTTATCACTTGAGGACAGGTAAGTAACTTTACTGTCACGAGAGAGAGAGGATTATGCTTGTCGACACGTAAGTAACTTTACTGTCGCGAGAGAGAGAGAGCTTATGCTTGAGACACGTGAGTGATTGGTTGTGAGATATGATTCTTGAGATACACTTGTGTAGAAACACTTTAACTTAGTCACTGTAAAATTGTATACTGTCTTCTTGAATGTTCCATTCCCATATACATAATAAATAGGACGCACTGAGCACTGAACTACCATTAAACGTATAATGATGGGCCCTCTCTCAAGCGTGAATTTAATCTGAGTGGTGATTGGAAAATTCTTATAATTACTAAATTTGAACAATTTTCGATGCAAGTTTGATAAGAACAGAATGTGGAAATCTTATTCTATAATGCATATCACTACTGAACAACAATATCAATCAATAAAAAAGATACAATCAAAATCATATAAAAATTAGTAGAGTTCATCGTTCAGAAACGATAAAAAAGTGCATAGTAATTAACGTAAATATTGTATACAACCAAAAATTGTGTGAAACGTAAATACATAATTAAATCTACATAACAAAAAAAATTATTAGTAATTACAGAGCCAAAACAACATATAGCAGCGAAATTTAAATCGCCGGCAAAACAAGTGCCATATGTGGTCAAGACGGATTTCTTTGGCTACTCCTCTGACGTCACGTTAATAAGCAGTAAACTGTATTTTCGAATGCCTTAGTGTTATGTGCTGGTAAAAATGTGTTATTTTATGTGCCTTGTACTATAAAGCAGATGTATTGTTTCTTTGCAAATTTCCAATGTATGCAGATTTACTCACGTAGCGTATATGAAAAGTAATTCATATGGTAGATCTGCGTTAAGCAAAAAACTTGAACCGTTATGTTGTTGTTAATAGTTTGCAGTTTGTTTGAGTTCATAATTGAATGGTATTATTTATATGGGTCAAGAGCATTGGTTATATTTAGTCGTTGTATGTTATTTTATTCATTTGAAAACTAGAATTATCATATGAATAAATGGTCAAAAATTGGCCCAATAAATCGTAGATAGAGCAGCAACATGATTTTACGTGTGTTACATATCTATTTCAATTATTAACAGACAATTCATTGTTTGAAATGATTTAGAATAATCAATGTAGTTGACTCTGCATGATAACAGACGCGGGGTGGAGCTTACGATTAGAGACGGGTTGTGCGGCAGAGGAGAGGTAACGAGCATAAAAAGACGACAATACCAGCGAGCGACCGCAGTAGCTGGTCCTGCGTTTGGCGACATCACATCATCACCTAGACGACGGTTACAAACCAATCTGTTCTTTTCAGAACAAATTGAACATTGTTTCGGAAACAACATAAGCAATGGGGCTGAAATTAAAATCGTTCTTTTTCAAGAACACAAGAGAAGAATAGAAATAGAAGATTTGGATCGAAATCTATTGTTCTGCTTTAAATCAAAGAAGAGATATTAGTGTTGTAAACAAATCGTTCTTTTTCAAGAACAAATTCTGGAAAATCGTCTTGAAAGTAAATCGTTCTTTTTCAAGAACCAAATGTAGAAAATCATACTAAAAGTAAATCGTTCTTTTTCAAGAACCAAATGTAGAAAATCATACTAAAAGTAAATCGTTCTTTTTCAAGAACCAAATGTAGAAAATCATACGGAAATACTAAATGTTCTTTTTCAAGAACCCAAAGAAACAAAAGAAAATCGTGTTAATGTAGCAGTACTTAGTAGTAGTGTGACGTCACGTCGAAAACAGCACGTTTCTAAGTGAAATACGACCCGCATTTTGTTGTGACGTCGCGTCATTGTTATTATTTTTAAAGAATGCCATAAATTCTCTTGTTGTTTTACAACAGTATGGACGTCTTCAAAAGATACATTTACGTTTTTATCACCTACCATCTCCATTAAAAATTCTATTACAAAACGCGACGTGTTGTCGATGTTGTCAAAACTGTTCGACCCAATGGGTTTAATTGGACCTGTCATTGTAATTGGAAAAATACTTTTACAAAAAACTTGGTTAGCCAAACTAGATTGGGATACTGCCCTCCCACCGTTGTTGTCTGATGAGTGGTCAATTTTCATGTCAAGATTGTCTACTTTAACCGATATAAAAACACCGCGCGGTGTTCTCTCTCAGGCTCCGATATCAAAAGTTGAAGTACATGGCTTTGCCAATGCCAGTCTGAAGGCTTATGCAGCTTGCGTGTACATAAGAGTATTCTACACAAATTACACTGTAACATGCTCTTTGTTATCGTCTAAGTCGCGCGTTGCACCACTTAAAACTGTCTCACTCCCCAGACTCGAGTTATGTGCCATGCACCTCTTATCAACACTTGTAGCTAAGTTGAAATGTATACATAAAGTACAAATTAACTTCGATGAAATTCATCTCTGGACTGACTCGGAAATCGCTTTATACTGGATCGCTTCTGAGCCATCAAGATGGTCAATATTTGTTGCCAACAGAGTCTCGAAAATTCAACAGTTAACAACAAAAGATCAGTAGCGACATGTTAGTTCTAAAAACAATCCAGCAGACCTACTATCACGCGGCGTATTACCAAAACAATTAGCTACCTCAGCTCTATGGTGGCATGGGCCAAATTTTTTAAATGACATAAATTTTGGCGTTAACGAAATTCACAGTAAAATTAACGTAACTAACCCCCCTGAAGAAAAAAGACTAATGTTTCTAATCACATCCCAATGCGAGTCATTTTGGACAAATATATTTTCACGATTTTCCAAGTTTTATAGACTACAACGGTCAATTGCCTACTGCTTGCGATTCATCACGAATTGTAAACACCAAATTGATACAATACATGATTAAGTATTAAGCGTAAACGAGTTAGACAACTCTACTCTAACCAAGTAAGGAATTTACCCTTCTCAGCCTTCGTCTGAAGATTATTTGATAGATATGAAATTCACTGCATTGATACATGTCCTTACGTTAACAATAGTCTATAAGGATCTTCACAGGGGTAGTTTTTTTTATGTTGGCTGACCTTCGTTGCTATTAGAAAGCTACCACCTGTGAAGATTTCTAGACATGACTAACATGTACCAGACACCCCCTCCAGTACATACATTTGTACTTATATAATTTTCTCAAGAAAGAAATAACGGCATTCCCTTTACTACCTCTCTCTACGACAGTCACATTCGATAACTCGCTCCATGCACTATTACACATATACCCCATGTCAAGCTCTAACATATCTAAAATACCCCCAATTAAAATAAGTATTTTTATAAATAATTGTGTATAATCTCAACATTTAATTAAAAAGTATAAACAGTGTAAATAATAAATAAATAAGTGTTTCAATCAACCCTGTGCTTCCACCTTTTCATACAACATACAAATTATTGTTGTCACTTGGTGTTTTGGCTGGAACATAAACCAGTTCAAAACAAATATATTATTTACACGTCTATTAAAAAGTTCAAATGAATCTTTTAAAAATTTTGTGGCATCTGTGTTTCTTATGTTATAAATGATGCCTGTTCAGATACGGTTGTTGAATACAGATCTTAGATCGTCCCAAATTGTTCTATCACTTCTCTCAGAAGCTCGCAAATTACCGCCAGTGTGTCTGGTAATTATTATTTTTTAATGTAAGACGAAATCTTCTTAAGTGACTTAAATTAGTAGAAAGCTTATTACAAACAATTAATGGTTGCTTCTTGTGCATGATTTTCATGATGCCTCGGATACTTTTGTTGATTTTCCGGATCCATGCGCTCCTTTCTAGACTGGAACTTCCTTGTAACAATGGTACAGCTTTTGCAAGTATATTTACTATGCCACTGCTTAAATTAATTGCACTCTCCATGATCACTATATGCACACTTATATAATTGAAAACAATACTTTATAATACAATTTTATAATATTACAAGCAACCCGAAATTTAATTCCTTGTAGTAGAATACTTTAACATTACTATGAGCATATGGATTAAATACCTGATGCAGGAACCACCACCACCACCACCACCAGCAGCAAAAATCATAATCCCTTTAATAAAAAATCCTTTAAAAGAAAATCGGTCTGATTTTATATTTTGCTAAATATACAATACAGATTATAACATTTCTAGAAACATTTTTCATCCTTATAATCCTTTAATACAACTACCATCCTGTTAGATTTGGGGTGATTTTATATTAAAAATACAAATTATTATTCCACGCATTCTAAAATTCCTTATGAGAAATGTGTTTTAAATGCTGATCAAATTGATAAACATCTGTTTGTAGGTTTATCATGAAGCAAAACCTTTATTATTATTAAATACAATAAAGAATGATTGACGTTCGTCTAAACACTAGGCCTTTCATAAAACTAAATAATGTCCTCAAATTGGAAGAAAAAATTTTCACAATCAACGTCTGCAGTTGTTCAGAATATATTGCAATCTCAAGATAATTTAAACTGGGTAAGACATCACTTACTTAAATATATGAATTAGTGTTACAAATGTTTAAAAATGACACATAATATAAAACGTCTATATCACTTTATAATAAGATTGCAAATTGTAAACTGTAATTTATTTTTTAGAGCAATAAAATTGTAATAAAAACAGCCACATACCTGCCGTCGGTTTTGTTAGACCTTGGTTCAACGTCGAATGGTGTTAAATAAAAAAATATTAGCTCTATTAGTTTTAATATCTTAATTTATTTTTTTTAAATCACCTGTAAATAGTGAGATATGGCAAAACGTCATTATTATAAGAACTATATTAAAGCCACATCTTATTTAAATAAATTCGTGCCTTCACTGGCATTGAAATCGTGTTATGGCAACTAATTTGTGAATTTTATTAGACACTTTGATTTAGCACTAGTAGCGCCCTTATTTTCTAATTTATTTTTGATTCGTTTATTTGTCACTTTGAAAATTCTAAGCCGACCGTTGCCGGTCCTTTGGTTTTTAATTAACGACAACAGTATTTAAAAATATAACTTACTTCTAATAACGTAGTGGCTCCAGTGTAATCTCTCCTTGATAAAAAATCGTTAAAATATTTGAGTGTCGTTTTCGCTTTAACCCTGCATTTACTCGAAGATTCAATTTTTCTACTGACCATCTCCAGAGTAGGTTTCGGTCTACTTAAAATCTGACGATAAAGAATAAAGTAATAATTTACATAACATAAAAAATAACTTATATAAAGAGAGATTTTTTTTATAGTTTTAAACTATAAAGTTTAGAGCTTTAACTAAGCTAATTAAAGAAAAAATTCACATTTGTTACAAATCATAATTGTATATGTACGTATTTTTTGCACAGCAGGAAAACAGAAAAATTGGGTTATCCATATAATGGTGGTTAAAAATACATTAAACTAAACTAAACTAAACTATTCAGCACAAAAGTCACTGAATAAAAACATTACTTCTACATTATTGCTATTAATTTGTAGTCATCATTTCTCAAAAAAAGATAAGCTAATGTGTATTTCTTCTTTTAGAATAATGACACAATATGTAATTACATTTTGTAATGGACAATGAAAACGTTCGCAAAATCTCGCAAAAAGCACGGTCATCGCAATCATGTTTTTCTTTCGATAGAGTAGTACAGGCCTGATAGGTTTCAATGTCGTACGCCGTTATATTGCTTTGAATTTACTCGTTTTTTTCGGCTCCCAAATTCATTTGCCTACCATTTATAGTTCTACTATTATCATTATTCTTACTCGCGTGACTCCGTGAACTCCATTGAATCTTATCAACAGAAAAAGAATATTATCCCTTCAGAAGCAAAGTTGCTAGATTGGGCGATTTAGCAGTATTTACGAAATTCTTGCTTAAATAAAAATTTTTCCTGAATTTTTCTCAACAATCGCAAAGCGCAAATTGGGCGATCTTTTCTTTAACGCGAAGTGCTTTCTTATTTAAGAGCAAGGCCATCTTAGTATGTTACTGATTGTTTCGCAGCTGGCAACAATGCAGGAAACAAAGACATGTTGTTCAGAATAATGAATTATGAATCGATATAATAATTTCATTTAAAATTAATATTTTATTTTTGTGAGAAAAATTTAATACTAAATGAATAAGACATAAAATGATTTAATTTTAGTTTAATAATGATGCATGCTCAGATGAATTTTAGCCAGAATGATACATCTAGTAACATTTTTTACATCTAGTAATATTCAAGCAAGTGTGGGCGAAATTAGAAAATAAAAAAGTTAAAACATTCACGCCATCGCCAATATCGTAAAATAAGTTGAAGATCACAGTTATCATAACTAAATTCAAAATTGGGCTTTATGTAGTTAATCATTGGCGCCAATTTCTAATTTATTTATTAAATAATAAACACAATAGACCTTAATAAGGCGATTTATGAAACACAAATATGAATATGTAAAAAATAACATTCTAATTATCGTTTAAAGTTGATGATTGTTATCATTTATTTGGTATTAGCAGCATGCGTTAGATAATACTCACGTGCACAGAAAGCGAAAAGTGTTAGCTGGCGCAAGACTTGCTTCGACCAACTTCCATTTTCCTAACTTCTCTCTTCCCAACTAGTACTCGTCAAACGCAAGCGGGCAACACCAAGTAAATGGTAAAAAACCAATTATCTTTCATTAATAATAATAATTAACTTTTCTAATGATATCATTAGCAATTTTAAATATTCAATATGGAAAGGTCCGGAAATTTTACCGACACCGTAAGTTAAAAGAAAAGACATCTTTTGTTTAATAACAAACATCAAATATCTTTATAGAGAATATTTCTAATGCTTTTATTAAAAAACTGACTAAATTCTTTTGATAAACACAAATGTTAAACATAATAAAAAAATCGATTCTCTTTATTTTGTATTCGAACACTTTTTTCATATGTCACCAAAGATAGTTTATTAGTTTATTGAACCCCGAAATCGAACCACATACACAAAGAAAACAAACACGTGTGCGTCAGGCTGTATTTGTATCGTATTTGATTGCTTTCATTATATTATGTCAAAATCAATGATACCATTCCCTGTCTTGTACCCAAGACCGCATGGAAATATTGAAATATGAACAAATCGCCATATTTCAGTTACTAGTGCTTTAAATATTTGCAAATTCTCACGATTATCGTAATATATTGTCAGCTACATGAGGCATACTTATTTGTCTTTAATGCTGCCACACGCTGTGGAAGTTTTAACTTAAATAAATGAACATTTGGTGTACGAGTAAATGAGATAAATTGTACGATTGAAGTCTTCTGATAAAAAAGTTGCAATTGATGAAAACAAAATTCAAGCAATACATGAAACGCGATATAAAAAAATAATAAATATGTTTACCGATATAATATTAATTAGTTTATCCTAGCAATGAAGATAATTCGCGTTTCTCAACAGCCAATTAGTGCACAAATGATAAAATATATCAAAGGTTTCCATACCAAACATAACTATAGTTTGGTATGACCAATAGTAATAGTTAAGAACTAAGTTAACATATATCTTTTCTTACAATACAGGCCTCCTTTTGTTACAGTATCTGATTTATTTCGGTATATCATACCACTTGAATTTTGCATTAATTCATCATCTTCATTCCACTAGATTTAGTAGCGGTGGTACATACCACACCAAATTATTAGCACATACATTCTTAACATTCAAAATTAGGCGAAGTTTTATTTATGTATTAATAGTTAATGTGCGATTTGGTTATTTATAAAATATTCGCTTCAAATATAAATAGTAATTACAAACTTATTATTAGGAATTTCGGTGTAAATGAAAAACACATTTTCGTTTTGCTATTTGCTTTATTCCATTATTTGGTCAATATTTTGCCTACGATTTGTGGCTTCAGCAGGAGGACTGAAAATTAAATTTTTGTTTAAACACACAATTCTTTTACTAAAACAATGTTAAATAAATATATCAGTGCTGCTAAATACTTACAATTGATATTGATTGATATTTAGCGCATTGACGTTATTGATCTAAGCATATAAAGTGTGCTTAGCCAAGTAACACGTTAAAATCAACACTTAAGACAATACAATTAAAAGAATGAAATTATAAAAAAAGAACAAAAAACTAATCATGACTGCCTTGTTAAATGCCAAATGCAAAATGTTTTTAGTAAAAATCTATTGTTATCATGTAGTTCCTTCAATTTTATTTTTAGTTATTTATTTTCTACAAATTATTTATTTGTTGGTCTGTATGACGTCTAAGCAAAATTCTTCTTGGTGTGATATTATACATTTACTTAATATGTATTTGGTAGGAATTGGGGATGGTGTTAGTAATGATAATGTTATGTAATCTCCGGTTCTACTAATTGTGCTGTTGTATAGTACTTGTAATGTTAATGATCTATTAAATTATATTATATTGTATTGTTGTTAATGTTGGTAATTGTCTGAACAAGTTATTGGATATAGTTTCTGATGTTTTTTCTCCCGTACGTGATATAACGTAATTATGTAAATTTTTTAACCATGTTATTGTAAATAGGACTAAGATTATGCGTATTTGTTTTGAAATTGATGGAGTTACGTTGTGCTGTATTGCTATGGATTCCAGGGTCAGTCTTGGTTTGTAATTAGGTACTTTTTTAATACCTTAACTTGTTCGAATTCAACTAAAAACCAGCTAAAATCACATTCAGAGCTGGTGACCCTCATGGCCGATGAAGGCAATACTACGGTAGTTATGAATGTAAGAGCCTATATACTAAAAACGATAACATTATTAAATGACCAACCGCAGTATTAACGGGTACAGAATGATTCTACCAACCAATTGCAAACCCAGCATAAAATTATGGTCAAAAAATTAGAAGCCGCAAACGAAATTTTCACCACACAAGCCAAAAAATTCGAGAAATACAGCACTCTCTTACCCAAGATATATTGTACACCAAAATTGCAAAAACTAGCGTTTCACTATGGTCCATTGTTAACTCCATTGGATCCACCATGTACGAATTGGCCAAAGTGCTGGCGGTGCTAGTTGATAGAGTTAGAGGCATGAAATTAGATGCGGCTGACAGATTGGTGTCGCTCCACGTGGTGTCCTTATTTACCAACATTTCCATAGAGATAGTTATTTCGGGTACCAAAGATATGTGGCAGAACATACAAGATCACACAACTATTAGTATGAATAATCTTATCAGTCTTATTGAATTTATTTTTAACAATACTTATTTTATTTGATAAACGGCACTATAAACAAACTTACGGGACTCCTATAGGGTCGCCGCTTAGCCTAATCTTAGCTATCCTAGGTCGCCTGCTGGATGTGGTGCTACCCAAACTGGGCTTTACACTGCCATTTATATATAAAGATGTAATTAACTTGGTGACGGCTGTGTACTGTCAACCTATACATAACATCTGCAATATTTTGCATAATTACCATCCTAAGATTCAATTCACCGTCGAAACAGAACAAAACGGTATCTCACCTTTTTTGGACAACAATATAATTAAAGAAAACGACAACATCATTTTCTTAATTGGCGTCTGAGGAACACGGCGTCTGGTCGGTAAATCAACTACCTGTCATGCCATCTGCAGAGCATGAAAATCAATTTTGTCAAAGCTATGACCCTTAGAATCAAAAAAATAGCGGATGCTGGATATCTGTACAACACTCTCAACAAACTAAAAAATCTGTTACTACAGAATGGTTATCAAGCGTCACTCTTAAACAAACTAATTTTCCAAGCGACACAAAATTACACATAGACCGACACAATAGTGAAGTCGATGCCAGTGGGCAAGTTACCAACACCAAATACAGAAGCCTTACTTATATACCTGGTCTACGGGAACGTATGGTAAACACCGCAAAAAAGCTAGACCAGACGGATACTCTAAAAATCGTCAAAAAAGTACGCTGTACGATTTCAGTGTTACATAGTAAGGTTAAGGAAAAGACACCAAGTCCTTTAGTCATGGATGTCATATACCAAATACCATGCAACACATATAATGCGGTATATATCGGACAAACGTCACAGTTGCTAAAAGGAGTGAAACGCTAGTTTTTGCAATTTTGGTGTACAATATATCGTGGGTAAGAGAGTGCTGTATTTCTCGAATTTTTTGGCTTGTGTGGTGAAAATTTCGTTTGCGGCTTCTAATTTTTTGACCATAATTTTTTGCTGGGTTTGCAATTGGTTGGTAGAATCATTCTGTACCCGTTAATACTGCGGTTGGTCATTTAATAGTGTTATGGTTTTTAGTATATAGGCTCTTATATTCATAGCTACCGTAGTATTGCCTTCATCGGCCATGAGGGTCACCAGCTCTGAATGTGATTTTAGCTGGTTTTTAGTTGAATTCGAACAGGTTAAGGTATTAAAAAAGTATCTAACTACACACCAAGACTGAATGGCGTCAGAGGGGTGCGGTCAAGAAGTCTTGTAATATGCACAATAAACCTTAGAGAACGAATCAAATCGACGACGGGTGATCTCAGTTGAGAAAAGCACTGAAAAGACATAGAAAATTATAAATGAAGTTTTATAACTTTCTGTAGAAATTTCCTGATTAGAGTACAAGCGTTCTTGTCATAACTAGAGCAACTTGAACAATTCTTCTTTCTTTTCCAAACCGGATCGACGCTAGGGCGTTGGCCAGAAAAATAGAACGGGGTTCCGGTACGACACTGGCGTGTAATTTTACGCGTTTAAATTTACATACATTAATATTGAGAAACCACGTAAAATCGGACTATCAATATTAATTACATGAACAAAGAGAAATAAAAACAGAAAATTAACAATGAAAATAATATACAAAGAAATCTTACTATTAACTTTTTACATATGAATCATGAATGTAACTTCATTAATGCATGCGGTCAATCGATAGCCAGACCTGAACCTAGGCGAGTATCATTTGCGGCTGGAAGCCTCGAGGGCGGCGCCTTCAATTAATTCCTTGAATTAGTCCAATGGAGCGACCTACAGTTGCGAGAAAAATTGAAAATACTTCACAAAAACGAATGCGAACAATCCAAAGAAAAAAGATAGTATTAAAATAAGTAAGTATTAAACTACTCTTTGATCTATGGACAGCTGAGAAAAACCATACCAGTGAAATAACCGAGAAAATGTTAACAGTGTTACCGAAAACAATGAGAAAAGGTAAGGCGAAAAAACATCACGATTTAATGGAGCATCTTTTAGTAGAGAAACCATTTCTGCAAATATTAAACAATTTTAGTCTAGAATTGTGTAATTTTTTTTTTATTATTTTTTAACTGGGGAAAGCCCGTTGTCGGGGATTCCAGATTCCCATGCGGGTCCTTTCTGCTACAGTTCGTATTCGGTTAACAGCGTATATTTCCACATTAATCAATATAATTGTCCAATTAGTATTCAAAAAGTGAAAGGTCGAGGTAGATTTCTTAACTAAAGAAATTTCATTTTGCGAACGGTGAGCATAGATGGCTGTACTTCCTTTGCCAGTGAAATTAAATTATTTTAATATTTTAAAATTTAGTAACTACCTTACGCTACATGTTTATATTGCCATGACACGATAAATGTAGATAAATTTAATAGTAGATATACAACAGCAGAACTAGACCACGGGTTCAAAATTTCGCCCACAGAGGGCGCCACAATTGAGGGACCCCATTTTTATATCCTTGAGTTTCATGTGATGTCCGCTAGGTGCCGCTGCGTGTAAATTTTCATTTTTCAATTTTTATGTTAGATGGCGCTTTATGTGTCAATTGTCAACATCATATTTTTGCATTTGGTGTGTCAATTATCAGTGTCATATTTTTATGTCAATGAAATGTCATATTTATTCTTGGAATGTGGCGCCAAGTTTCAATTTGGTTTCCAAGGTATCTTTTGATATAAGGTTTGAAGTTTGATGTTGTGTGGATAGATGTCGGTAGCATCGGATATTGTCAAGAATTTGAAAAAAGGTGAAGGCTTGTGAGCCGTGCTTACCACATGGATAAGTATAAAGATGCCGTCGAGGCGCAGTCATAATAGGCGTCCTTACACCTATCCTCAATGTAGTAAGCACACCTCGTGATTGCAGCTTTACTGCTGCGATCACGAGGACGATGTCAATCACGATACAATGACGAATCCACTACATATTTAAAATCAGTGTCTCCACTTCAAATTCTTTCAATTCGAAGACATTATCTAATTTCACAAAAGGCCTAATGTTTAGCCGAACATCAATCATTCTTTATTGTATTTAATAATAATAAAGGTTTTGTTTCATGACAAACCTACAAGCAAATATTTATCAATTTGATCAGCACTCAGAAAATACATTTCTCTTAAGGAATTTTAGAATGCGTGGAATAATAATCTGTATTTTTAATATAAAATCACCCCAACACTTTAACAGGATGTTAGTTGTATTAATCTGTATTGTATATTTAGCAAAATATTAAATCAGACCGATTTTCTTTTAAAGATTTAAAGGATTTTTTATTATAGGGACTATGATTTTTGCTGGTGGCGGTGGTACCGGCATCAGGCATTTAAGCAGTATGCTCATAGTAATGTTAAAGTATTCATTTCAACTACATAATTCTGAATTTGTTCTTTAGTGTTTGTTAGAGGGTCAAGTAAAAAAATTAAAATGTAAGTAACTATATTATTATCTTATTCTTCTTATCTTTTTGCTCATATTTATATATATATATATATATTTTAGATGGATTTAGACGCTTTGAATAATTCTGTTAAATACGTTCGAAAAGGGTTAGTAAAATTACAAGATTTAGTACCAAACCAAAAATATGCAATTATGGGAATTAAAATTTCAAACAGCCGTTATGGAGAAGCAGTACAAGTGGATCTTCCAGATAATAAGATTCTGTTTCTGCCCCTACGAGTAACGGAAATTTTAAAGAAAAATTTGCACCATTTTTTACCGGCCAAGTTCAGCATTATTTTTAAAGAATTAACTGCAGTTAATAATTTAAATTCGACGCCGGTCTTTGAAGTGGCTCTCAGTTAATTCAGGTAATACAAAACGTTAAAAAATTAAAATTATCTTCATGATTTTTCTTTCAAAAATCAATAATTAATTTTCCAGATTTCCCAGTTTTCAACCTGCTAATATATATTTAAAATAGTTAAAAAAACATAAAACGATTTATATTTTAAAAATGTATATTACAATATGTATATTATTGCTATTATAATAAATTTTCAATTATACAAGTCAACAAATATTTTTTCTTTATTTATTAACATACATTCTTTCGAACAATAACTCCGCTCATCAATTGCTAAATTACAATATTCATCTATTATACTTTCTACTTACTGGATAAATTATTTCTAAATTCCTTAAAATTCCTTAAAAGCTTTGATAAAATTATTATAAAAAGTGTTAAAGTCAATTAAATTTAGCCTATTAATTAAGGAAACCCTATGATATGTATTGATGAATATTATGTTAACCAAATCAGATTTTGTTAAGCATATAGTCTTTTCCTGTCTAATAATTAGAATCATTTTTAATTCTTCATTATTATTACCTGTTATGATTATATTCTTACAACAAACAAAACGTAAATAGTCTAATTCCATTGTACTAAAATATATATGACGAATCCAATACATATTTAAAATCAGTGTTTGCCATTCAAATTCTTCCAATTAGAAGGTATTATTTAACTTTATAAAAGGCCCAAACTCCATGGCCATATTTAATCCAACATCAATTAATATATTATCACTTATTCTAAACAATCTTATATTTAATAATGAAGGTTTTGCTTCATTTTTTTCACTAATTTCATGTTCTAACTTGTCTAATAGTTCAAACAAATCTTTATTAATTTAATCAGCGCTTAAAACGCATTTGTTTTCAGAAGGCGTCATGTTTATACAGTTTTTGTACAACAACTAATTTTTTTTCATAGTATATTTGTCTTATGAATCCAGCTAGTATGAGAATTATCAAAACCAGGCCATTTTACATATACCATGTTGTTTTTTTTCTTTAACACTTTCTCAACTAAATAAATATCTGGGTGCTTTGTCTTCTGTAATTCATAACTTTATAAAGTTCCTTTTATTGGCTGTTTATTTAAATCTTCCAACAAATACGTCACAAGGATTGGTGTAATTGATTTTGGTAATTTTAAATAGTTCGGTGGTCTAGTTAAGTATGTACCCTTTATCGAAAACATGCTTTTCTTTACTGATGCCTACCATATCGCCAACATTTAATTTCGATCCCGGAAAGATTTTCATATGGTTATAGATTGTATCCAACAAGTTTTTCTCAATTGTCTCAACAACAATATCACATGGCTTCATTTTAATTGTACTATGTTTTACTTCATTATAAATTTTGACAATAACTGGTAAAATTGAAATCCAGCTGTGCGTTCCATTTAAACTGAAATATTTACACAGTCGTTCTTTTATAGTACGAATTGTTCGTTCAGCAATGGCTGCTTTCATTAGCGAATATTTTGAATAGTGATTAATTTTGTATTGTTTAAGCAAATCTTGAAAATGACGATTGTAGAATTCTTTTCCTTGATCAGTTTGTAAATTTTTAGGGCTACGCTTTGAGGTAGTTAATATTTTAAAAAACGCTTCCACCACCGAATCACCAGATTTATTTTTTAGCGGTTCGGCCCATATATATTTAGAAAAACACTCAATAACAAGCAGAAAATATTTAAACTGGTTATTTTCTTTTGTCTATGTATCCATTTGAGCAAGATCTGCTTGCCATAAATCGTCTAGCTCTTTAATAATTGTATGTCTCCTCTGAAAATTCCATCATTTGGTTTATGTATCGTTAATTACTTTATTTTTTTCATTTGATGCCATTTAGTGCTTTATCACTTTAAATATTAAATAACAGCTGTCTAGAATCTTAGCAAACTACTTTCAGTCTAGACGTGTTGTGCCTGGTTGTTTATCAGCTTTGGAATAATTAAGATTTTCTATCTTGTCGCGATTATTAAATACACCCATCTGAACCTTATCTAATGTTTTAATTATATCTTCAATCGTGTTATTAAATTCAGCTCTACTGCTATCAAATAATGCCGATAATTCTATAATTTTTGTCTCAAAAGTATTGATTAAATCATTAATTCTATTAGATAAATCTATTAATCGCTGTCTATTATTCTCTTCAGTTTTAGCCACATCTTGCTGTAGCATTAAATTTGAATTTAATGCTATTGGTCCACATGAACCATCCACATATTTTTTATTAGCAACGTCATCATCTTGAGTGGGTAAATTAACGTTACATATTTTCAAACCTCCAATATCTAAATCACCATTATATGTGAATGAAAATAATGATTAGGAAGTAGGCGAGGAAGGAATATGATAATGTGAATATTTATCGTACGAACGTCAGAACTTATCTATACTCATCACCGTTGTTTAACTAAATAATAATACTTATGTCCATGTATTAGTGATAGCGTTATATCTTGGAGATTGAGTAATGCCAATATTAGGAGAATGCTGAAAATAGTCCTTTATAGGTTTTTAAGAAACTTGTTGATATTTATTATTATAAAATTTTCTCCAATCTACGTCTCGAAAAGTTGTATAATATATATTTAATCAATATACATATAAAAAATTATAATATAACACGTGTTTCGGTATAAACCATCCTCAGATATTATGACAAGAATATAATTATGAAAAGAAATATTTATGAAAAGTAATTCAAATTGACAATTAAGAAAATTATGGCAATATATAAAATTTAATGACTTTAGCGAACCAGTTTAAAATTTATAATTATTGAATTTCAAGTTATTGAAAATGAAATAGGTTTCAAAATTGGAAATTATATTAACGCAATTATAGTTGGTATCTTTTTTGAATTTAGTAATCTCTAATTTTTCTAGCAAATCTAGTTTTGTACCTTTTTTACATTGATGTACCAAGTGCACATCATCAGGAATAGAAAATGTATGATTGCTTGTAAAAATATGATGAGCAAAGATCGTACTATTATCTAACGATAAATTTTGATTAACAATTTTTTTATATTTGTTAATATAATATTGATGTTCTTTCAATCTCTTTTCAATTTTTCTGCCAGTTTGTCCTACATAATGTTGATATTTATCTAACTGAGGTATATCTGAATTAGTAATTGTATCGTCGCTTTCATCTACTTCATCATCCTCCTCATCTAGCTCGTCTTCTTGTTCCATTTCTTCCTCCTCCTCTTCCGCCTCCTCCTCGTCATCCTCTTCTACTTCTTCACCTTTTTCTAATAAAACTATTCATGAATCTTTATATGTACATCAAAGCAACATCAGTATCGACCATTATTTAATTCGAATTCTATTACAATTACTAATGGTTTAAATTTATTACAACATTGTTGACATATGTTTTTAAAATAATTGTACGATATATCTGGTGTGACATGTTCATCAAAAATATGTTTGAAGTTAATATCATCTTGTTTAAAAAGTACAATAACATTGTAATTGTCTCTTATTAATTGTTTAGAGATTTTGGAATAAGTTTGACATAAATATGCTACGTTTATGGATTTGTGCCATCCCACTGAAAAATATGTAATAATTTTATCCTGCTTATCATTTGAAACATCGTCGAATATAAATACAGAGTTTTCTTTGGCTTCATCAGGATCAATAACTAATTAATTACCTTTATATGGGTAATATTTTATTTCTTCAACTTGCTGCAATACATTTTCCAATAATTTATACTTAGGCTGATAAAGAGATATTGAATAAAGACAGATATTAACAAATTTTAATCCATTTCGGTCAAATAACAGAGCTAAGAGTGAATTTGTTTTGCCGCACCCGCTCGGACCACAGAAAAATAATTTGGTAGTAATTCACGGTGTATATATGTTTTAGATGTCGAATCATCAAAGTCCAAATTCTCGATGGCAAGTTTAAGATCTTGTCTTACTAATCGCATTTTTGTAACTGTTATGGAGATGGAAACGAATTGGCTATATAAATGAATTCATTTTGTTTTTACAGTTTAGTAATATGAAACCTATTCACTACAGAGGTACGGGGATAGTAAATTTGTTAATTCATAAGCTCCCCTTTGAGGTCCATCTCCCTCATTATTAGTGGTGCGGACCTGGCACGCGAATCCAGAAGCGCCTGGCACGTGTTGATCCTGGAATCAACCCAATAGATGCCGCTTGCAAGCAGCACGACCTCGCATACAACTCGAGTTCTGCATTATCTGACAGACATAAGGCGGACAAAGAATTAGAAGATCGTGCTTGGGAACGAGTGAAATCAAAAGATTCCAGTTTTGATGAGAAAGCTGCAGCTTGGCTAGTTGTAAATTCAATGAAAGCTAAAAGAAATATGGGATTGGTGTTTTCATTCAAAACACACGTTATCGATCCTACATCGAAAACGTTAAGAAAATATAAGAATCATAAAAATTTACGAAAATCAAGCTTAGAAGGATTAAAAGCAGCCCGATTGTCTATTAAAAAAGCAGGGGGCCGAAAAAATATCCGTTTGCAACGCGTTATTCCATTTGAGCATAAATCTGGAGGATTTTTACCAATGTTGCTTATCTTATCTGCCTTGGGAGCAATGGTTGCCCTAGCTGGAGGAGCGTCTACTGTAGCTAAAAATATAATAGATATAAAAAAGAAAGTAAATGGGAATAATGGCAACAATGTTGAAATTGGCAAGAAAGGTTCAGGATTGTTTTTACGTAAAAATTTTAGAGGATATGGATTATACTTTAAAAAAAATCACTGAATCTACCTGACAGAGCTCTTTATGATTATGAAATATTAAATTGTATAAATAAACTGAAATTGCCATATTTCAGAGGTGTCATTATGCGTGAGACATTACCCAAATATATACGTTGTAATGAAAGTGGTATTGTTAATTTAGATTTGAAGGCCAATGTAGGCACTCATTGGGTGGCGCATAAAAAGCTAGGTAATACTATCAATTATTTCGATAGTTTCGGTAATTTGAAACCACCAATAGAACTTGTAAAATATTTCGGTGAATCAAGTAATATAATCTACAATAGAAGTCGGTTCCAAAAATTTAATTCTAATAATTCTGGTCATTTATGTATTGAGTTTCTATATAATAGTAAGCCATAGTACAGTCTAGTGTTAGTTATGTCTATAATATTCACATTAAAGGATCGTAATTCAACACTTCCCATAGATTTTCCCAATCCCATACAGCTAGATACAAATTTTCAATACGGATTGGCGTTGATTGGTTTCATTTCATACAACACTATACCGAACGTTGAAGAAAATACTAAATTTTATTATATAGATAAAAATAAACAAGTCAATTCAATTAATCTACCTGCTGGAGTATATGAGATTACAGATATTAATAATTATCTAAAGAAGAAATTGATACCTTTCAAGTTGAATGGAAATGAAAAAGAAGAAGATATTTTTTTCCTAAGACCAAATAATAATACTTTAAAGTGTGAAATTTTTCATCGTGATTTTGATATAGACTTTAATACAGAAAATTCGCTAGCAGAACTACTAGGATTCTCACGAAAGATATTGCAAGCTGGAACAGTTCATTCTTCTGATCATCCTGTAAACATTGTAAAAGTCCGAACGATTCACGTGGATAGTAATATAACAAGTGGTGCATACTATAACAACAAACCGTCACATACGTTATACGAATTTCCCGTCAAGTCCAATCCTGAATTTTATAAAGACGAAATTCCACGAAACTTGGTTCCACGAAGGTTCCACTTGGTCTACTTATTTACCAGTAGTAGGAAAAGACATTAGTAGTATTTCACTAAAAATACTAGATCAGAATTTTAATCTTCTAAATTTTCGAGGGGAAGAAATTATCGTTCGGTTAGAATTAAACAAAGATGGTTTTAATAATTAATAGTGATAGTAATAAGAATGTTAATAAATCGTATAAAAGGAGTATTAACAAGCAAACACATTCAGTTGAAAAACGCCGTTCAGCTAGAAACTTGGGGGTAGATTGTCAAAGTTAAACACAACTTTTTTGAAATTGATTGGATATGCCGTTAGATCAAATTTTAAACCTGTATAAATCTCCATTGAATGATGATTCTATAACACATATCGAATATCGAACATATCTTCCCTATATTAAGTCATTTTCTGACAGTGATGTAATTGAAATAACAATAAATAGAAATGATATTTGGATATTAATGGCCGAATCTGCTTTGGTAATTAAAAGAAAATTGAAGAAGACAAAAGGAGATTTAACTGTGTGCCTAGTTAATAATGCAGGACAATTATTATTTGATTCTGTAACGTATGAATTGAATGGTGTAGAATTGGAGCATGTTAAAGATCCAGGAATTGTTAGTCTTATTCGTGGATACTTATGTTATACTGAAGAAGATGCAACACATTTAATTATAGGAAGTTGGAACTTCCCAAATAGATTATCAACATGTGCCAATGAGGAATTCTTTATGCGGGCACCACTATCTCATTTATTTGGTGTATTCAGCGATTATTAAAGAATGATGTGTGGAAAACATACTTTACGTTTAGTACGTTCTCGTAATGATAACAATCCTATGTTAACTAGTGACAATACAGCAATAGGAGAAATTCTAATTGACAATATTGGATTGAAAGTAAAGCATATAACGCCCAATGATTATATAAAAATGGAATTATTAAAATCGATAAAGCATGAGCGACCAATTTTAATTCCATTCAGAAAATGGAGTTATCATGAATTACCTTCTCTGAATATGGGATCTACAAAAGAGATATGGAATGTGAAAACACCACTTATGTAGAATGTCCTCGGTATGCCATTGTTGCTTTTCAGCAAAACCGAAAAATCAAATGACTAGTGATAATACTTTGATTACTTTGAATAATTTGATCACACTAATATATCTAGCATTAGGCTGCTTTTAAATGGAGACTATTATCCATTTGAAAGGCCAAATATAAACTTTTCTTCAAATAACTATGCAGATATATACTGTAATTATTCAGATTTTTATCGAAGTTATATGAACCAATCTCTGTTAGAACGCAAACAAGTCTTGTTAAGCTACGATAATTTTTTTACACCTTCGTTGTTTGTAATTGATTGTTCAAGAAGAGATGAGTCTATAAAATCTTCAACAGTTGACGTTAAGCTCGAAATAGAGTCACATCAAGGTTTTACTTCCGACACTAAAGCATACTGTATCATTATTCACGAGTATGTGATTTACCTTTCAGTGAAATAGTTAGAAAAATTAATTAGCCATGAAAATTGCTATTGTTGACATGCAAGGCTTTGTCTTAAATAATCATGAAGGTGAACGAGCATTCCATGTTAAAGAAATTACTATTATGCATGGATCGCAGTATAGTCATTTGATATAGTGTATGTTAAAGGACATCAAAAGAAAGACTTTTTACAAAAATTATTCAGTGAATCTAATAGAATCGGATCATCATCAACATCATTTCTACCCAAAATTATAAATATTGAAACTTCAAGTAATTCTAATTGTGTACCTAAATTTAATCGTGATATTCCAAAATGTATGGAACATCTAAATGATAAGTTGTATATGTGTAGTTTAAGAAATTGTTTTATACTTAGTAGTGGGGTGTATAAGTTTTTGCCTCAATAAAAATAAATATATATATGCATACGAAACAGTTGATTTTCAATTTATTCGAGTAATCGAAATCAGATGATCATGATCATCATGATTTCCTTTTTTGAGTTACAATTTTTAATAATGTAATATATGTAATTAATCCGACAAATGCAGAACAAGTTTATATTTGTTTCAATTCAACTAGTGATAGTAGGCCTTCTAATTGGAGTAAGATGAAAAAAGCTACAGGCTGTTTTGTTTAAAACCATTCCAAATAATTCAACAAAATACAAAATTCGAGTTATAAGCAAAAATGCTGAGTTTAATGAGAGTGAGTGGGAGAGTTTAGACAAATCCTCACCCCAATATTTATTTCATCTGTTTCATCCATACAGAAACTCGATTCAATCTTGTCGATACTCTATTGTGTGGTTGAAGTAACGACAACATTATTTTAAAAGTGTGCTTTTAAATTTATTGGTTATAGAAGAAATCATGGTAATGACTAATCAAATTTTAGAATTAAAAAATATGATTAACAGCATTGAGTATCCACTCAAATTCCAGGATCATTTTATAAAGATATTGAGTAATCAATTAGAGCTACCAGAAGAAATAGTATCAGCATATTTGAAGCCTTGTTGGGGACATCGTACAATGTACAATTCTGTACATGGTACCGAAAATAATTAATTTATTACGGAATTAGTTATTTTATTTTACTACTTGCCTATTAATAACTATAACTTATTTATTTTACGCACTTTCTTACCTTCGTCTATCAACAGATCTGAACTTGTTCGAACTTGAAAAGTGTCAGCTTAGTTGGTAGCGTACATTGTTAGTGATGTTAAGTATAACAAACGACACAGACAAGCCGTAATTCTAATTTATTTAAAACACACAAGGTTTAAGTAAAAGTAATTTTACACATAAGTAATTTTAAACATAAAAAATCAGAAAGTCCATACATACATATTATATATTCCTAAAATTTAAAATACATAAATATATTCCTAAAATATATTTCTAATTATCTATTTCAAAGTATTCTACTACAAATGAATAAATTTATAGATGTTTAGTAATACTACCATACATTTGAGATATAAATTATATACTATTATATAGTATTAATATTGTCGTTAATTAGATTGAATTTTATAGTGACCCCAAGGCAGTGTGTCTGTACTGTTTTCAATCATATAACGTTTATCATCAAATGAATTAAGAGCTAGTTTAATTTCCTCTACACTAAGTAAATTATGGTTATAAGAACGTATGCAACGCTGCTTTATAACTTTTTCTTTAGATAGCATTAAACATTCATAATAATCATTATAATCTATTTCATTTTTTACTATGTTGTATATCACCCCCTTAATATTTTTTATGCATTTTTTCTAGCAATCTATTTTATAAGTGTACATTTTTGATGTTAATCCTATAAAATTGGTAATAATAATGCGATCTGCCTCATCCTTAAACAGACCTAAAACTTTTTTGTTTTATAATGGTATACCGTATTGATTATCTACAGCATAGTTACTTGTATCGAATTTTTGTATATGCGTTTTAATAATATCTAAATATGCATCTGATGATGCATATTTAGCATGCTATATAGCATGCTGATGCTATATAGCTTGTTCTCGGTATTTAGTATTCAAATCTATATATGGTTGGAGCCATTATGTTTGTCTAAATTGTAATATTTTATGAATTTTAGTCAAGACCAGACCATTCTGCAAGGCTTGTTTTAAATTTCGGTAATGTATAATATAATTTTTTTTATTAGTAACTGTATTCAGTAATTTAACAGATTTAGAACCTGGTGGTCGTTCATGATCTGCACAGAACGGCAGATCTTTATGTTTGTCATGCAGCCACATTGGATATTCTAAGTCTACCTCGAGAATATAACCATTATCGGAATCATCAGGAACATTCATAATATCTACTTCATTTACATTATTTAGCCAAGCAAAATTATCGTAAGGTAGATACTGAGACATGGCCCAACCATATAGGTTATTGGCATCCAAATACAATAAATATTTAGATGGCTTTGTAATGTCAAACTTCTTTATATATTTGTTGTTTGTCGCAGAGTATCTATTAGAACACATAGAAATACCTCCTCTTAGACCTTTTTCTATAAATAAAAGTTGATCTATGCCTTTGAGAAGCCTAAGTTTACACTTTCTTATTTTTAACATGCAATCCCAAGCATACCCAGGTAGCGTATGGTAGAAAGCCGGCTCTAAACCATAAATATTTATACACTTACTTCTAACGTTTTCAAATACATCAGCCAGCAAGAGAACATCTTTTTTCAAGTATAAGTCACTATATTCGTCTAAATTAGTAATATTGAATCTTTTCAAAATTATGTTTGCATGATCAAAATCGGCCTCACTTACATGTCATTTAGTCAGCTTATTATAAAATAATTCTTTAGCTGGTAGTTCCGTTTCATTTAGTTTACTTAAATTATCTACATAATCATAGCAAAAAACGACTTTCCTAGATAACATTTTAAAAGATTCCGCACCTAACTTACGGAATTCATGTTTTAGAATATTTAATTCATTTATTTGTAGAGTGGATACTAATGCAGGTAGTGAGGTGTTTAAAAACCTGTAAGAACCTATGAAACTATATCGAACAGAACTGTTAGGATAATGCTGAATTAATGAAATGTAGTTTTCTTTATTTATTGGTAATAAAGAAATGGTTCCCATTTTACATATTTCTTTAACTAGGAAATGACTATCATAATTTGAAAGGTTATGGCACATTATTGGTACTACAAATAATTTTTTCAAATTTAAGTTACAGGCTGCATGAACTAGGCCACGTATATGGTCATTATAATGATTTTTATCTTTGGCAATTTTATCATTAATTAAAAACGGTTTCTCACAAATGTGACAATCTTTTACTGCTTCAACATCTAGTCCACTAGACATAGACACAGATGATTTAACCTTTTGTTCAATCTTGTTTGTTAATAACTCTAACTGATTTACTATCCATCCTACACAATTTTCTCCAAGATTAAAGTCGTAGTAGCAAAGTGATTGATCATAAGCTTATTTTACATAATAGCCTACACTAAATGGCGTATGCTGTTGATAACAAATTTGACTTTTATTGCGTGAAATATCTATTTTCTCTAGGACACATTCAAAATCTAAATAAATTACGAAAGGTGCTTTTTGATTATTTATAATATTTTTGAACTCTACGTAATCATAACTTGCAAAAGATATTTTACAGAATTTTAATTGTTCACATAAAATGAGATGATTGTTTAGTTTTTCCTGAGTTAGAAAATAATTAAGGCACCTATCGCAAACAAATATTTTACGTTTATTAATCTTATAAGGCAATAGTGATACTTAAGCTTCTCATCTTCCGTGCTATCACCGGGTAACGGAGAGTAATCATTTATTTTAAGATAATATTTATCTTGTACGTACAATAAATTTACATGTTTTTTTAATTTGGTGTCCGTTATTCTGCAAGGTACTGTTATATAATTTTTTTGTTTTTCAGTGTTTTCATGTAACTCTAACGCATAAACATTTACTGAAATGTTATTAAGTTTTTCAAATATACTTATTTTAACTATTGAAATTGGCAATTGTAAGCCATCTGTTTTTAATACATTTAAACAATGTGGATACGATGAAATTCTATCTGAATGATTAGTAGCAGGATAAAGTCCTGCAATAACGCTCCAATAAAAACATGAATTATCATAACTTTTTATATTAAGACACGCCTTTTTATTAGAAATTTCTTTAGGTAATTTAACATAGGATGAAGCAGCAAGACCGAATTCATATTTATTTATATTAATTTGTAAATTAACTATTGCCTTCAGGGTCCCACCACTATCACGTCTACTTAAAAAGTTCAAATGAATCTTTTAAAAATTCTGTCGCATCTGTGTGTCTTATGTTATAAATGATGCTTATTCGGATACGGTTGTTGAATGCAGATTTTAGATCGTCCCAAATTGTTCTATCACTTCTCTTAGAAGCTCGCAAATTACCACCAGTATGAGTCTGGTAATTATTTTTTAATATCAGACGAAATATTTTTAAGTGACTTAAATTAGTAGAAGGCTTATTACAAACACTTACTGGTTACTTCTTGCGCATGATTTTCATGATGTCTCGGATACTTTTGTTGATTTTCCTGAACCCTGTGCTCCTTTCTAGACTGGAACTTACTTGTAACAATGGTGCAGCTTTTGAAAGTATATTTACTATATCACTACTTAAATTAATTGCACTTTCCATGATCACTATATGCACACTTATACAATTGAAAACAATACTAGTAACTTTATAATATTACAAGCAACCATAAATTTAATTCTTTGTAGTAGAATACTTTAACATTACTATGAGCATACGGCTTAAATACCTGCTGCAGTTACCACCACCACCAGCAAAAATCATAATCCCTTTAGTAAGAAATCCCTTTAATGTTTAAATCTTTAAAAGAAAATCGGTTTGATTTTATATTTTGTTAAGTATACAATAGAGATTATAACATTTCTAGAAACATTTTTCATCTTTATAATCCTTTAATACAACTAACATCCTGTTAAAGAGTTGGGGTGATTTCATATTAAAAATACAGATTATTATTCCACGCATTCTAAAATTCCTTAAAAGAATTGTGTTTTAAGTGCTGATCAAATTGATAAGCATCTGTTTGTAGGTTTGTCATGAAGCAAAACGTTTATTATTATTAAATACAATAAAGAATGATTGATGTTCGGCTAAACATTAGATCTTTTGTAAAATTAAATAATGCCCTCTTAATTTGTAGCATTTAAATAAGAAATCACTAATATGTATTGGATATACGAGATTTTCTACAATAACTGAATGATTGATGATCGACTAAACATTAGACCTTTTACAAAATTAAATAATACCCTCGAATTGGAAGAATTTGAATTGGAAACACTAATCTTAAATATGTAGTGGATTCGTCATATATATATTAGTACAATGGAATTAGACTATTTACGTTTTATTTGTTGTAAGAATATAATCATAACAGGTAATAATAATGAGGAATTAAAAATGATTCAAATTACTAGACAAGAAAAGACTGTATGCTTAACAGAATCTGATTTGTTTAACATAATATTCATCAATATATGTCATGTCGTTCCCTTAATTAATAGGCTAAATTTAATTGACTTTATCACATTTTATAATAATTTTATAAAAGCTGATTTTATAGCCATTTGCATGTGGCTAAATATATTAGCCTCTGCTTTACTGCTGCAATCACGAGGTGTGCTTACTACATTGAGGATAGGTGTAAGGACGGCTATTATGACTGCGCCTCGACGGCATCTTTATACTTATCCATGTGGTAAGTACGCCTCACAACCTTTTTTCAAATTCTTGACAATATCCGATGCTACCGACATCTATCCACACAACATCAAACTTCAAACACTACATCAAAAGATACCTTGGAAAACACATTGAAACTTGGTGCCACATTCCAAAAATAAATATGACATCTCATTGACGCAAAAAAATATGACACTGATAATTGACACACAAAATTCAAAAATATGACAGTGACAATTGACACATAAAGCGACATCTAACATAAAAATTCAAAAATGAAAATTTACACATTACACAGCATTTTTACAATGCTGATTATCTCGGCAACTATTGAAGATAGACTTCCCCTTGATTAGACATTTTCCGTTCAGTTTTTCATCCCCTATCCACCATTAAAATAAAAAATAATAGTAGCGAAACACCCTGTATATATCTAAAGAAATTAATAATAATTAATTATTTAATATTAATAAATAATAAACTATATCTAAATTATAGATACTTGTCAGATATGGAGTAGAAATAAACTCAACGTCATCAGAAGACGATCGATAATACAACCAGCCTTCAACTAGTGCCCCTCATATATATAAAGATAACTTCGTGGAGTGCTTCCGAGACTTCTACTGTAACGCGTCTAATGGCAGTATGATGGAGGTGGTGGATTTTTTGCACGAAGTCGGATGTATTCATCAACAGGATCAAATAAACATGGAACAGGATCCAAACCCGGAAGGATATATGTAAATTATAAACCTTATACTCCCCAACTATGGTACAAAAAAAAGTAAAAATCATACAATGGAATATCAGAAGTCTCAAGGCGAAAAAGCACGAATTAACCATCCTAATTCACCAAAACAATTCTGACACAATAATGCTATACGAAACCTGGATCAAGGAAAAAGGCCATTGTAACCTGAAACCATATAATATAGTCAGAAGTGACAGATCGGATGGATATGGAGGAATAGCGACATGTATCAGGAAAAATATTAAATTCACGCTAACCTCCAAGAGTGTGAATAGTACAGGGTTGCAGGTAGCTGTGATTAAAAGTGACGATATTCATTTTATTAATGTGTACTCGCCACCCCAGGGTAAACTGTTAGTTTCTGCTACAAAATATAGGTACTAGTATTCTGATGGGTGATTTAAACGCCCTAAACAAGTTCTGAGGATGTACCAATACTAACACGAGCAAGTCCCTAGATGAATTTATTAATAACTCTAGTTACATTCTAGTAAGCCAGGGTAGATCAACAAACATAGCAAATTCAGCAACAAAAACTAATCCATTTGATGTGGCAATAATAGATCCGACACTTGCTGGAAAGGCAAAATGGGAAACTTTTAACGACACTTTTTCTAGTGACCACTACCATACGATTTTGGAAATTAATATAAAAAAGAATATAAAAAAGCGTTTATCAGAAATATGAAACACTTGATTTCAGAAATGGAAACTGGCAAGAATATCACCTAGTGGCAAGTAAATTGGAAAAAAATCTAAAAGGTCATATAAAATACAAAAGTCTCAATAATTGAATTAAAAAAGCGGCTGAGTCCACCATCCCAAAGATATCGAAAAACTGCTGGAATGTAATGGGGAATCCGTGGTGGGACAAGGAATGCATCATTATGTCAGAAAAGAGAAGACGACTGGTGGCAAATTTTAAAAGTTGTCCATCGACTATAAGTTTAATTAGAGCAAAACATGGTATGGCACTATCGAAAAGATTGTTCAAAAAAATAAGAGACATAGTTTTGAATGATTCTGTGATTTATTAAATAAGACTTCTGATATCTCGTATGCATGGAAAACTTTTAAAAAATTCTCAGGATTAACCTTACCAAATACACTTCAAAATATTGACAACAAACAAAGATTAGATATGATTAAAGGATTAATAATAAGCAATTGTTAACAATCAACACCTCTAAAAAACCATACAGAAAGAGAAAGAGAATTTACTACAGAGGGACTCGCAGCTGCCCTAAAAGGTAAAAACAAAAAGTCTGCTGCAGGAATAGATCATATCTCATACGAAATGATAACTCATTTACCATCAAAAAAAGGCACTGTTAGATATATATAATGAATGCTTATAAATCAACAGAAGTCTCCCAAAACAATGGAAGCAGTACAACATCATATGTCTTTTAAAACCAAACAAAGATCCCAACCAAATTAGCTTATATAGACCAATATTTTTATCCTCGGTAGTATTAAATTTTTTTAGAAATTATGATAAAGAAAAGAGTTGAATGGAGTCTAGAAAATAAAAACATGCTATCAGGCAATATGACCGGATTTAGCAAAAACTACAGTATAAATAATGCTATTGCCCTGCTAACAACTGATATTATTAAAGGATTCGTTTTAAAACAATCTACCCTGGCCCTCTTCTTGGATATCAAGGCTGCCTACGACAATGCAGATCTATCTCAACTCAGAAATAAATTGATAAGCTTAAATATACCCATAAGTCTAATTAATCTAATATTTAAGGTCTTACAGAATAGAAGAGTAGACTCCCAGAACCAGGATAGTAAGTTCATTGGTCCAGAGGTGGCGAATGGTGGACTACCACAGCGATCACCGCTAAGTACATTGCTTTTCAACATCTATATTTTAGATATCTGCAAGTTCGGCCCCAATAATATAAAAATAATATCATATGCGGACGACCTGGTTATATACTGTAGTTGAGATAAAATACCAATAATGGGACATGCCATTAACAAAATATTGTTAACGAGTGGTAAGGTGGATGGAGGTTCATAATTTACAGCTATCGATAAGAAAATGCAAAGGAATATTATTCACAAAAAAAGAAAGTTTTCAAACCCGGTGATTAAAATAAAAAATTACAGTATTGCCATGGAGGAGCAAGTAAAATATTTAGGTATGACTCTGGGCAAAAAAATGAACTGGAAGACCCGTATAAAAAACATAAAGAAAAAGGGTAAAAAAGCATTTGATGAAAAAATTTTGTAGAACATGGTGGCGTGCAGATCCACAAATAATGTTAAATATTTTCCATGGAATGGTAAGATCGTATCTAAATTTTGGGGTATGTTCCTCTCAACGTTAAACAAGGCGGATTTGAAAAAGTTGGATGCCACTTATCACCAAGGATTGAGGGTTGTATTGGGATGTATGAAATCTACACCAATTAATGTTTTGGTGGCAAAATCGTCCCTGATGGATCTCATCCACTATAGGAAGATAGGTACAATAAAATTTGTAACTAAAGTAATGTCAATCGTTGTACATCCGGTAATTCAATCTATAGAGCTTCTAGACTCTATATACGGAAGAACGTCAACACTAAGAGCGAGCAACAACATCCCATATTTGCTACAAGCCTATAAAGAGCTACATAAACTCCATGTATAGAGCAAAATCTGCTCCAGCATTTTTGTCTCATAGAGAAATTCAACTTAGAAAACTAAAGACCATCAACTTGCGATTAAAGAAAAATAGTGTTTAAAAGGAATTTAATATAAAGACTGACAAATTTAAACATGGCCACGCACTTATATTTACAGATGCCTCAAAACAGAAAGGACAACCGGGATTTGGAATATACAGCTCTCAGTTAAAGCTCAAGGAGTCCAAGAAGCTGCCAAACGCAATCAACATCTCTACTGCTGAAGTAATAGCTATAATGGAAGCAGTAAAAATCGTCAAGAACAAGAATATCAGTAAATCAATAATTTTCCACTTAAGAATCATTAAGTGGCTTAAAAAAGGTGAAAAACATCACCATTAATGCTAATATTGATTATGCATCCATTAATACGAGAAAGGAGCTATATGAAGCAGCGGATAAAGGTTTGGACGAAAGTTTGAGAGAAGATGGAAAGTAATTGGAAATCATAAAGGCAAATGGTATGGGTCTATTATTAAGGAATTTCCACGTAAAAGATGGTTTAACCACATAGAATATATAGACAGAAGACATATCACTAGTATTATCAGAATGCGGACCAACCACTACCTTATAGCTAACACCTCAATAAGATTGACCCAAGCGCAAACCTACATCGCAATTGTGGAGACACGAATGAAGATCTAAATCATATTTTTTCCAATGTATAGAACGAAAAGTAAAGTACGACTTCTATTTAAAATGTATTAAATCGGGCTGGTCAACACCTCTAAATATACAGTCTAATATATAAACCGATAACGAAGACTGTAAACCTGATCGTTAACTTTCTTAAAGACAACAACATAAAGTTGGAAACCCTTAGTAACACTGCTTAATAAGTATTTCGTAAATTCTAAATGGTCATATTATGGTATACAGGGTTCGCGAAAGGTTTTCAGAAAATTTAACCACATACTCCTGGCATCAATGCAACACAACTTTTCTTAATAACTTTTTTTCGAAAAATCAACTTTAATTATTTCACAATGTTGCGCAACATTTAAAAACGACTAGAAAACGTTTGATATCCGCTGTACTTTGCGGCGGCTCGCGCCGGGCAACGGTAGCCAACCGTTATCGAAACAGCCGTGAGAGACGTGATTTAAAAAACGTTGAATGACTTGTCAACAAAGCAAATGATTGAAGGTCAGGCTTGCTTAGTTATATTTTTTTGCTTATGTCTTGAAATTAGAATTAAAAAAAATTAATAAGAAAAATTGGACATGTTTATTTAGTCATAAGAACACTTTTAAAGACACTTCAAAATTAAAAAAAAAAAAATTGTAAAAGTTATGTTATGTGAAATAAAAAAAATTAAAGTTTTTAATTTAAAAAAATGCAAAATCTGTTTTGAAGTTATTTCTTTACATTTAATTTCTTAATTCAAATTTCAATCAGAGGAGAGTACGTAAAATCTTTTATTTCATAGTACTTTCTATCAAATTGTTTTTAAAGCCAACAAACACTATTTGACTTTAGTCATGTCTAGTTTTAAGAAAATGTATTTTGTGCTATCTCCATGCTACCAAATTAGATAGCAAATTATCAATTACACAAACAGTACTTTAATGTTACCTTTATTAGGGTAATGCAGATTAAGGCAATACCTGCACACCACTAATAATTTGGGGTAATTACAGCAGAAAATGAGTAAAAAACTTCAACTTACCAGGCGAGGTGGTATGGCTTACCATCCCGCTGCTGCCCGCAATTAATCAGCTATCATTACATAAACAGATGTTCACAACACTAGACAATGAATACTATGTCAACATTACACTAAAAGTACAATAACCACATTAATGATTCACTAAAATATCACTATCAATTCATTTTCTTCAATCAAATGCTGTGCCCGATTTATAAAAGATTCGTCAACTCTTGAGAATTGTTCTGCAGCTTTTTCACGAATTATTCTTGCAACTTCTAAAATTCGTGCATGAAGTTGATCTTCAGTGTCAAAGGGCTCTTTGCACACTTGACATTCCATGTAGCCCCTTAAATAAAATTCTAAGGGATTTAAATCAAAAGATCTAGCTGGCCACGCAATAAGTCCTCCACGGCCTATCCACTTATTTGGAAATTTTTCATTCATAAAAGATCTAACATTAGAATAAAAATGAGATGGAGCTCCGTCATGCATAAACCACATATCATGACGTAATTGGTATGGGACATCATCCAATAGTTCCCATAAATTGTTCCTCAAAAAATCCAAATACCTTTCTCCAGTTAAACGGGAAGGTAAGACGAAGGGACCAATCAAATAATTTCCTACAATGCCAGCCCATATATTAATTCGTAACTGTCTGGAAACTACTAAGACGATAAGCATATGGGTTTTCTTCGCTCCAGATGTGGCTATTTCTGCAATTAAAAACTCCAAATCGTGTAAAGCATGCTTCGTCGATAAATAAAACTTGTGGCGCAAATCCAGATTGCTTTAAACTCGGTCTAATCACCCATTGACAAAATTGTAGTCGATTTAAATAATCTTGCGATTCCAAAGAATGGACACGGTGTATGTGATACGGATAGTGCCCATTTTCGCGTAATACACGCCACACTGTGGAATTAGAAACTTCGACATGTCGTGCACTTTCATGAGTACTGGCCGACGGCTCATTTGCAATCATGCTTAAAATGTCTTCTTCTGTTTGAACACTTAATTGCCTTCCTGGTAAACCGGGTTGGGGAATTAACGAACCGGTATCTCTTACCCTTTGCAATAAATTAACAAATGCCCGTTCACAAAGACCTTGTCGGTCTGAAAATCGTTTTCGATATAATCTTATTGCAGCAGCTACATTTCCAGGGGTTTCTCCATAAATCATCAGCATAGTACACCATTCTGTTGTAGCATAATTTGCCATAATGGTTTAGAAAATATCTAATCAAAGTTACTCGCTCCAAATTCAACATTTAACTAATCTAATTTTACGTTTCCACTAGAGTGTTTCTTTCTAATTTGCTGTTCTCTCCTTCGTTCTTATTTTCGATTCTCACTTTAACATAACAATCCCAAGAAATTTATCAATAACCTGCTAGTAGAATTTTTTATGTTTCCTGATTTTACTTTTAAAGAATGACTAAAGCGAAGTTAATGCAATGTTATTAAACAAATTGACATTGCTGAATACAGCATAGTAACAAAACCTAGTACCAAGTGTAAAATTGTAGAACTGTTTCATGCTACGTGATTTTTTATTAGCTGACACATAATGTTGTACCTATGATACGATGTACAATTTGATTTTGAAATTAAATTAGTACATTCTATTTCTATGATCTATTAAAATGTAAAAAATGTTTTTTTAGGGGGATATTTTTTTTTATGATAAATAAATCTAAATGTCTATTAAACTTCATACTCAAAACAAACACATTATCTCTAACTTATTGCTATAAGAATGAGCTCAACATTTCTAAGAAAAAGCGAGTTTTTTGTTTCTAAGAATAAACATTAAATGGGTAATTACATTTTGTATTGGAAAATGAATACGCCATCATAGTCGGCGACGCGAGTCGGCGAAACTAGTGGGACAGCGCCGTCGTTATTATGATTTTCATTTTGTTTCGTTAGAAAAAGAAATTATATTATGTTATTAGACTGAAATTTTATCTTAGGGAATATTTCGCAGCAAGATTAATTAACACTAATTTTCAATACTTAAATGCCATATTAAATAACGAATTAGCTTAATAACTAAGAAAGCTAATCCTTCAATGCCCTCTAATTTTTTTTCAAAAAAAATTCCAAATTAATTTTAAACTCCAAAATTGATTAATGACCAAATTTTAATATTAAAAGATTGAAAATCTGTAAAAATTTTAACTTTAAAATTCTCTTTAAAATTAAATTATTAAAACGCCGCCACTGTCTCTCACAAGAAATAGAGAAATTTTATACGACGTGTGACATTGAACTCGTTAATGAGTTTAATGTTTATTCTACTTTTCAGCACTCAGTATTGCGTAGGTCAGTGGCGCTGCAGTTCACGAACGTTTTTGAAGAAAACAAAAAATGCTGATTATCTCGGCAACTATTGAAGATAGACTTCCCCTTGTTTAGACATTTTCCGTTCAGTTTTTCATCCCCTATCCACCATTGAAATTAAAAATACTAGTAGCGACACACCCTGTATGTAATCGTGTTCGTAGGTTCTGTTCTTAATGGGGTGCCCGCTGTCTCTTGACAGTTTTTTGTTTTGCTTACTACTGCTTTTAGTGGTAGAACGTATGATTTAACCAACATCAAATATATATACAATTATGATTATGAACACAATATATGCAATATTAATAAATTTCTTACTTGATTCATCATAATAATATGATTTTCCTTTGGGAAATCTTATCTAAATAACCAGTTGCTGATGTCATGACTAATTTGTTAAATAAAATATCCAAAATTTTATCAAAGGTTTGAATTTGAAAATTTTGTAAGTTTTTATTAACTTACAAATAACTGGTTGAATAATTCAAAAAACCGTCATTTTTTTCCTCGGTCAGAAGCAATAGCATTAAATTTTTTTATATATTTTTAAATTTTCTTTTTTTGATTAAGCGCTATTTTTTATGATAGCTATAATATAAAAACGCTTTGTAAATTATATTAACTTACTAACTTTCGATAAATTAAAATTTGACATTTTAAATTTATTAATTTTTGCGTGTAGTATTATTTTTTTGTTGTGTTATATTGTAAACGTTATAATACTGATAAATATAATTAATTAAGTGTCCCAAATGTAATGTGTTTATTCTTCATATAATATTATTTTTCTATAATTACCTAATAATGTCTTACTTTACGCCTTCGAATGCTGGCATGAAGTGAATCTTTTTCGCTTTAGGGTTATAAAGTTGTCAATTAAGCAACACGTTGATATAACAATAAAAAAGAACATTTAATAATTTGTGTAAAATGAATGATAATTTAATATCTATTCGAACAAAATTGTCGATTGCAATTAATATTTTAAGGACCATTTTATATATTTTTATAATTAAATTACATAATTAGGCTTAAATAACTAATAATCAAACAATTTAATTTTTGATTGTCAATTGTATGGTTTTCTCATATTTGCATTGACTGAAAAGAGAAAGATATATTTTAGTAGTCATTTTGCCATTTTGCAATCATGACTAAGATGATTTTTTTAATATACCATTGCATGGCCAACGGAAATCATCCAAAATAAAATTACACAGTTTTAATAGGTAAAAATTGTTATTAATTAAAACACATTCAATAATTCGATTGGGTTAAATTAATTTCACATTTGAAGGTAGGGTCACAAACATATTAGATGGCGATATTTAAAATTCTCATTCTCATAGAAAAAACGGACGTTCGAATTGGTTGTTCGAGAATGGAAATAAATTTGTATAATTTATGTAGTAGACTTTTATGATTGTAGAAAAAACGTAATATGCAATTCGGTGCATTTAGGGTATTTCATTAGACCTATTTTCTATTCCCAATAAATTGAATATCAGACATATGAATTTCGATAAGAGCAACGGTTGCGAATTATGATTTTTGCGCAAGTCTTGTAATAGCAGTGAAGTTAGTCACAATTTTTTTGCTAAATTTTCCTTTACCAAATTACTAATATCAATAAAATGCCTGTTCTTGATTTATATATATGATGTGTAATTGTCTATTTCTTAATTGTTATTATCAGGAGAATATTTATTCCTGGTACAGGAATTAATAATTACAGCATTTCCTTTTTGTTTCATTTACACATGCCTATGTGTAAATACGTATAAACCAGAAAAATTTTAACCAAAATAAACTGAATCTTATTGTTTATTTAAGTTTTTGAAAGGGTTGAGCAGGTTAACTGCTAAAACCTTAGTATAGTTAACACCAAAGTAACACCTGACGGGGATTCATAGGGTCCTCAATTGAGCATTCTCAAAATAGACCTATTACCTATAAAAAAAAATTGCGACTAACGTCACCTCTATTACAAGACTTGCGCAGCAATCATATGTTGCAACTGTCTCTCTTGTGAATATCTGTTTAATTGTAAAGTACAAGATTTACGCGCGCATGTTCAATTCACCGGCAGGTGAAATTTGACATGTTAAAATCAATACTTTCATTATAAAAGTAATCTATAAATACACAATTTTAATAAATACACTACTAATATTTAGACAAAGAAAGTCATTACGACTTTTGAAAAAATTGCACAAAAATTGGACAGGGATCCATCGCGTTCTCCATAGAGCATTGCCGAAACAGATCTATTACCTATAAAATAGTATATTATCAAGCGAGTGCGAAAATAGTATTTTCTGCAATGGAAAGAAAAGTTTATTAAACGAGGCGAAGCTGAGTTTAGTAATGTTCGCGAGATTCAGAAAATGATTTTCGAGTATAATACTATACTTATTCTACAACCATTGGTATTGAAATTGAATCTAATTAAAAAATATATACAAAATAGCCTGAATGAAAGTTCATAAACCTTGCTAACTTGATATAAAAGTTCAATTGTATTGACTATTGAGTGTAATACATTTATTGATAACACTAATTATTTCTTTAAATTTATTGTTGTATTTTACATGTATTATTTCACTTAAAATTTGATTTTTTTAAATAATTACAGAAAATAGAAAAATTTTACAGTAATTATAATGCAGTGACTATAGGTCATATGTATTTGCAGTTGCTGAGGATTGTTGGGCAACCAAAAATTATATATATCAAAATTGAAGAAATATTTACCATTTCATGATATGTCATGAATAACTTTTTATATTTTTGTATTTGTAATGTGTGTTTCAACTATTTTTTAGCTTGAAAAAAATAATTTTAATTTTTTGCATTTAATACAATCAGCTTCGATTTTAAAATCAATGAAAAGCGCTGTCCAGCGCATTCGATGTGCGATAATATCACATTAACGTGAAATCCTGAAATCTTTTAAATGTTTAATTTTTGCTTTTAAAAAAAGAGAAGAGTGAAAAAAATATTTTTTTCTTATAAAGAAAAAAGAGAACAAAGTAACACACGGGGACTCCTCGTGTCCTCCATTAAGCATTGTCAAAAGAGACCTATTACCTATAAAAAAAATACCAAAAAAATTGAAACCAACTTCACCGCTATTACAAGACTTGCGCAAAAATCGTACATTGCAACCGTTTCTCTCATAGAAATTCGGATCTCACCGTTTCTCTTGCGAACAGGAAATATTCCTACTCGCCCATTAATAGAAATATGTAAAAATTTATATATTATTTTATAATATATAAAATTTCCTATTAATAGAAAATATATAAAAAAATCGGAATTAAAGCGACCATAACCGAACAAGCCTCAAGTATGAGAATTGACTATGAATACGGTCCCAATTCTTTTCGCAACCGCGAACTAGCATTTCCAACTGAAAAATATATTGCTTTTCAACAGTCGTTTCTCCCCCTTCTTATAGTCCTTCATAGTCCAAGCAAAGCATTGTCATAGACAATATCGATAATGTAATCAACAAATTATAAATAATGGAGAATATACGAATTAAAATTGGAACACGTTTGTGGGAATAAAATACCTAAAGTATTACAATAATTCAAAAACTTCAATCTGCTGTCGGGCAATTCCGTTCTCAGATACATTGTATTAACTATTAAGTGAAATTGCATGCATCTTCAAAACTTCTAAATCCACTTTGTTAATTTAATAGATACCAACCGATTAACAAACTGTTATGAATGCAGAATGATATGTATCAAAGAATGGTCTTATTCGTATTTGGATTACATTCTTTTATCTTCAATAAATTGAAAGTTTCATCGGATCTTACCTTTCTAACTAAACATGGTATAACCGGCATCTTCTGTATTACTAATTAAATCTACTTATACTTATTTTTTCACATTTAAAACTTACCATTATGGTGATTCTATTTTGTATCCATTTGTATGTCTAAATGCGATCTATCAACACAGTAACTATACTGTCTTAGTTCAGTTGTCAATGTAGTATCCAGGGTAACAATGAGGCCCGCCGTCTCATGCATCCGACATTCGACAGTAAGACAATACGCAATACGACAGTGCTCTGATTGGTTGACATTTTTTGGAATTTCTGTTCGAATATTTTTTGCGACAGTCGGATGAGTTAAATTTAGTTTAACTTTGGTGAGATGTTGGGTATTCCTTAACCACACTTTTAAAGATCAGTTTGTTTTCTTTATGAGTTACATATTTATATATTTATGTAATTTTAATAATCAAAACTTTAGTTAGACAGTTTACTTAGATAGTTAATCAAAACTATCAATATATTAGCCGTTTCAAAAGTATTGAACCCTCAATTTAAACAGGCATAGAAAAAAAAGTTCTAGATAGAATCTTTTTATTTTTGATTTAATCTATTGTCTGTAATGTTTTCTGTGACATCGTAAAAATTCAAAGCAATCGATAATTTAGTTTTTTAAATATTAGTAAAAAATACAAAAAAGTCGCACAATTTATGTATAAATTTAGATTTCATAAACTTTTTTATGAATCTTTCGTACAAAACTGCTACATCGAATCACTTTTGAAATTTTCAGAGAATAAAAATTAAAATAGAGAAAACACTGGACGAATCACAGTCAGGATTTAGGAAAGGCAGAAGCATTCCAGACCATATATTTACGATTAAGCAGATAGTGGAAAAAACAAGTAAAAGGAAAAGAAATGTATACATGGGTTTATTAACCCATGTATACATTATATATATAACATTATACATATAACCCATGTTTTTTTTAAAAAAAAGCATTTGATAAAGTAAGAAGAGATAGATTGTGGAAGATGATGGCAGAGAAAGAGATAAGCAGGAAAATGATTAGATTAATAAAAAAAATATATGAAGAAAACTCAAATAGCGTGATAGTCAAAAACAGACAATCAAAAAAATTTAAAACGAAAGACGGACTAAGACAGGGAGGAGGACTAAGTCCAACATTATTTAATATTTACATGGACAAAATAATAAGGAAAGCGAAAGAAAGAACTAGAGGACTTGACGTGGGATGGAATTATATGGAGAGAGTTGAAGTAAAGATTGGAGCATTTGCGGACGATATAATGGTGATAGCATCTAACGAAAAAGAGTTGCAGACAAGCATAAATAAATGGAATAAAACACTTAGAGAGAACGGAATGGAGATGTGTAAAGAGAAAACACAAGTAATGGTGATCGGGGCACAACATGAGATAAAAATCATGGCAGATAAGGTAAAATAGAAGCAAGTGACGAAATGGAAATATTTGGGAGTAGAAATATCGAGTTCAGGAAAGCAAGAAGAAGAAATTAATAGCCGAATAGGAAAAGTAATGAAAGTGTTTTACAGTATCAGCAATACGATTGTGGGGGAAAAAGAAATAACAAGGAAAACAAAAATAAACGTCTATAAAACAATAATAAGACCAATACTGGCATTTGGATGTGAGACATGGATAACAGATAAAATGGAAATAAGTAAAGTCCAAGCGGTAGAAATGAAATACATGAGGAGAGTAAAGGGAGTGACAAAGAGAGAAAGAATCAAGAATGAAGAAATAAGAAAGGAACTAGGAATGGAGGCGATACACGAATACATAGAGAAGAGGCAGTTGGGATGGTGGGGCCATCTGAAAAAAATGGGACAGGAAAGACAAGTGAGAAGGGTATGGGAAGCTAGACCTGGGCAGAAAAGAAAAAGGGGAAGACCTGAAACTACCTGGGATGACATAATAGAAAAGATATTACAAAGAAGAAGAATAACGATGAGTGAAGCTAGTAGGATGGCAAACAACAGGAAAGAATGGAGAAAGTTTTGCGACGCAGTGACGCGAAGCAAAAACGTATAAGCCTAGAGAAAGAAAGAAAAAGAAGAAAACAGGAAAAAAGATAAAGACTAACAAGCCTACACCAGAAATGGTAGACAGGCTTTACGATATATATATATATATATATATTATTCTTCAGTAAGCAATTATCCGTATTTTATAATTCTAAAAAATTTAGAAAAATCTTAAAATGTTGAAGAATAGGTGTATTACTTTTTGCTCTACGCGATAAAGTAACAGCTGTATCGGCTACTTTTCGCCCTAGAGCAAAAAGTAGTAAGTCATCAACTAAGTGTCACTTTTAGTTTGCATTTTAAAGGGAAAAATTACACATTATTAGGTGGTTGTAGAAAAAGTATATTGTTATACTCCTTTGATTAGTTATAATATCTTATAACTATCGGAAAAAATTAACAAGGGGTAGGCGAAACAGAACCGTTTACATATAAAATAACTACAATGATGAAATATTAAAACTCCAATAAAATTTATACGTATAAATATTTAAAGACCATATTGAAGATCAACTGTATATAAGCGGAAGGAATACTAATTATTTATTATAAACGAAATATAAATATCAAAATATCCATGTTTCTTTGGGTATAATAAGGCAATGCGCTTGCGTCAACAGAATAATGTATAAGAATAAAGATAAAAGTTGGTCAACTTTAGGCGCTATTCCTTATTCTAATACGATGTATAACCGTTTCCATTGAATTACCTATCTTCAACCTTAATCGTTAGGCTTTATTCGTTATTCTTATCCCTTATTCTTCTGTATAAACCAACCATTAGTCTCTGTAAATTTTGAATAAAAAAAGTTCCACATTACATTTAATCTGAAACTATGAACAGAAATAATTAAGCTCTTAACATAACAAAAAAACTATTTTTGGATTTTATAATATAATCGAAGAGACATATCTACGCAAAGGAAAAGAAAATGGCAACGCTTAATTCAAGCGTGCCGCTGAGACTGTTTGTAACGTTTTGCCGCGCGAAACCCGAACACATATATTTTGCATCTTTATTCAAAAGCATATTATTGGACAAAAACGGTTTTGTCCAATAATATGCTATATATATATATATATATAATATATATATATATGTATATATATAATATATATATATGAAATGTCATATTTATTTTTGAAATGTGGCGCCAAGTTTCAATGTGTTTTTCAAGGTATCTTTTGCACGCCTCACAAGCCTTTACCTTTTTTTAAATTCTTGACAATATCCGATGCTACCGACATCTATCCACACAACATCAAACTTCAAACATTACATCAAAAGATACCTTGAAAACACATTGAAACTTGGCGCCACATTTCAAAAATAAATATGACATTTCAGTGACGCAAAAAAATATGACACTGATAATTGACACACAAAATTGACAAAACACTGACACACAGTGGTCTAGTTCTGCTGTTGAATATCTACTGATGTCAAATTAGTAACCAAATGGTCGGGAAGATATGGTGCAAATTATTACATTTCACATCCCAATTTTCACAGCTGTAAAATTTTCGGAAAAGATATGCTACTTCTAGAAATGAGTAAATTGAAATTAAAATTTAATAAAGCCCTTTATGTTGGTATGACAATTTTAGATATCTCCAAAACATATCTCTATGATTTTCCCTACAAACATATTAAAAAAAAATTAATAATAATGTTAAAATACTGTAGACCTATACCGACAGTTTAATATACCATTTTTTTGTTGATGACATATATCAACACATTAAAGAAGATATTTTTAAATTTGATACTTTTAATTATTCTGTTAATAATATTTACAGATTTTTATTAATAAGCATACCGCTTATTAATAAAAATGTCTTAGGTTTGATGAAAGATTGAAATAATGGAGCTATAATGAAACAGTTCGTAGGGGTACTATCAAAAATATACTGTTTTAAATTGTATAAAAGTGTTAAAGACATTACAGAAAATTCTAATCAGATAAAATCTAGTGGATTTAGAAAACAATTTATTGAAAATATTATAGCTAATTTTAGAATAATTAAAAAAGCAAAAGGTATAAAGTTATCCGCTTTGAAACCTATTTCTCTCGATGATTATTTCCAATGTTTGTTCAATAATATAAATTTTGAGATTTCACAAAATGTAATACAATCGCAAAATCATAATGTTTTTTTCTGTGGAACAAATTATAACTGCTTTCGATCCTTGTGATGATAAAAGAATGGTAAATTTTGTTTTTACCGACACGTTACCATGGAGTTATAATGATAAATATTTTCTTCTTTTTGTAAAAGGAAAAATGAGTAATCTATTTTGCCTCTTACACTACCGATCTTTAAAAAATTTTGAAGTAAAAGTATAAACATAAATACTCTAACAACATAAAAACTCTATTAAAACCATTACTCTATTACAGAAAGGCATCTATCAAAAATGGAAAAAGTTCTTAACACCAAAACGAGATTTGAAATTCATTCAAAACGAATTATTAAACCACGATGGATTTTTCTTAATGCTGCTGGTGCTGCAACAACAACATGCCACCATGATTATGGAACACAATGGTGTTTGAAATGTTTACAGTTTTGCTGTCTGTGTGAAAACTCTGTGAAGATTCACTCATTCATAGACGAACAACTATCCAATTGTTTATATTGTCATGAACCAATGCCTGATAGCTAAGGATTCAATTCATATAAGGTTATAGTATATATTTGTAAGTAAAAATAGGTTGTACTCTTTATCGAAAACATGCTTTTGTTTGCTGATGATACAATATCGCCTACATTTAATTTTGATCCTGGAAAGACTTTCATATGGTTATAGGTTGTATCCAACAATTTTTGTCTGTCAAGTTTTTGTCAAATTGTCTCACCAACAACATCGCATTGCTTCACTTCAATTATACTATGTTTTGCTTCATTGTAATTTTTGACAATAACTGGAAAAATTGAAATCCACTTGTGGGTTCCATTTAAACGGAAATATTTATATAGTCGCTCTTTCATAGCACGAATTGTTCGTTCAGCAATGGCTGCTTTCATTCGGGAATAGGTGGAGTAGTGATTAATTTTGTATTGTTTAAGCAAATCTTGAAAATGACGATTGTAGAATTCCTTGCCTTTATCAGTATATAAATTTTTAGGGTTACGCTTTGAGGTAGTTAATATACACCGGATTTATTTTATAGCGGCTCGGTTCAAATGTATTTAGAAAAACAATCAATAACAAGTAGAACATATTTAAACCGATTATTTTCTTTTGCATATGTATCCATTTGAGCAAGATCTGCTTGCCATAAGTCGTCTGACCCTTTAATAATTGTATGTCTCTTCTGAAAATTCCATCTTATTGGTTTATGTAGTTCATTAACTACTTAATTTTTTTCATTCGATGCCATTTAGTGCTTTATCACTTTAAATATTAAATAACAGGTGTCTAGAATCTTAGCAAACTACCTTCAGTCTAGACATGTTGTTCCTGGTTGTTTATCAGCTTTGAAATAATTAAGACTTTATATCTTGTCACGATTACTAAATATATCTAACTGAACCTTATCTAATGTTTTTATTATATCTTCCATCGTGTTATTAAATTCAGCTCTACTACTATCAAATAATGTCCATAATTCTTTAATTTTTGCTTCGAAAGTATTGATTAAATCATTAATTCTATTAGATATATCTATTAATCGCTGTCTATTATTTTCTTCACTTTTAGACACGTCTTGCTGTAGCATTAAATATAGGATCATTATTGGGCCACATGAAGCATCCACATATATTTTATCTAAATCACTATTATATGAATGAAAATAATGATGAAGAAGTAAACGAGGAAGAAATCTGATAATGTGAATATTTATCGGACGAACGTCCAAACTTATCTATACTCATCACCGTTGTTTAACTAAATAATAATACTTATTACATTAATGCATTATTAATATATAAGTTTTGCTTCTTTTAATTCTTCAATAATTGACGCAATCTCATTACTATGAGAAGAATTACCTGCTTGTTGCGATGCGAATAGCAATCGTAATCTATCAACTAGTTCATTAACATCATCCCAATAAACATATTCTATTGGCTTGGAATTATAGACCATAGTATAGTTTGCACCTTGCTTTATCAACAATGGACGAATAATACGTCGATATTTCTGATTCCTAACTCCAACTATTCTGCCTTGAGAAGAGTAACCCTTTCTGTATAGATTAGTGTCATCTAATATGCGATCAAATTCCTCTAGGTCTTTACTAGTATAATTTTTAGGATCTTTATAAAATAATAAATTTTAAATCCCTTGCTGCATGTATGTAGTTCTCTATCTATTATTATATGGCCAGTATTTTTATCAAATTCAGTTTTATTAGGGGCCCAGGTCTATGTATTAGCAATAGCGTTATATCTTGGGGAATGAGTAATGGCAATATTAAGATAATGCTGAAAATAGTCCTTTATAGGTTCTTAAGATACCTAGGGATATTCACCATTTGAGTTGCTGATTGATTGAGATGCATCTGCATTAGTAATTGTAACATCGCTTTCATCTTCTTCATCATTTTCCTCTTCCTCTTCTACTTCTTCATCTATCTTGACAAGTTGATCTACTTCAGATATCCTTTTTTTCCATTTTTCCTAACATTTTTCATTTCGTTTTATTTTTTAACAACGACATTGTCTGCTGCTGATTTTTTTAACTGATCAGTAATAGGTGTAAAAATTCGGTTCAATGTACCATCTTCATTAGAACACCCCAATTTTAAGACTAAATACTTTTTTCGAACATCATTAGCTAATTCTAAAAAATTTCATTTGCGAACATTTTCTGACTGATCTAGAAGCTTCATGATTATAAAAATAACTGTTTTTTGAAAATAAAATTATTCATGAACCTTTATATATACATCAAAACCACATCGACATCGACCATCATTTAATTCGAATTCTTTTACAATTATTAATTGTTTAAATTTATTACTATTCCAACATTGTTGACACATTTTTTTAAAATAATTGTACGATATATCTGGTATGACATATCAAAAATATGCTTTAAGTTAATATCGTCTTGTTTAAAAATTACAATCACATTACAATTGTCTCTTATTAACTGTTTAAGGATTTTAGAATAAGTTTGACATAAATATGCGACGTTGATAGATTTGTGTCGCCCCATTGAAAAAGATGCCCAAATTTTGTCCTGCTTATCACATGACACATCATCGAATATAAATATAAAGTTTTCTTTAGCTTCTTCAGGATCTATGACTAATTCATTATCTTTATATGGGAAATATTTTATTTCTATAACTTGCTACAATACATTTTCCAATAATTTATACTTAGGCTGATAAAGCGACTTTCAATAAACATAAATATTAGCAAATTTTAATCCATTTCTATCGAATAACAAAGCTAAGAGAGAATTTGATTTGTCGCAGCCGCTCGGTCCACAAAAAATTCCGCGAAAATAACTTGGTAGTAGCCCGCTGTGTGTATATGTTTTAGATGTCGAACCATCAAAGTCTAAATTCTCGATAGCAAGTTTAAGATCTTGTATTACTAATCGCATTTTTGTAACGACTATGGAGATGAAAACTAATTGACCATATAAATGAATTAATTTTCCTGATACGGTTTAGTAATATGGTACCTATTTACTACAGGGGTGCCGGTATATTATATTCATTAATTGGTAAACTTCCCTTTGAGGCGCATCTCCCTCATTATCAATATTGCGGTCCAGGCAGGGGAATCCAGAAGTGCCTGGGACCTGGTGATCCTGGAATCAAACCATTGGATGCAGTTTGCAACCAGCACGACTTCGCATACAACGCAAGTTCTGCATTATCTGACAGACATAAGGCGGGCAAAGAATTAGAAGATCGTGCTTTAGAACGACTGAAACCAAAAGATTCCAGTTTTCGCAAAAAATCTGCATTTTGCTTAGTTCTAAATACCATGAAAGCTAAAAGAAAAAAGGGAATGAGGCTTTCATTCAAAACGCACGTTATCGATCCTACATCGAAAGCGTTAAGAAAATTTACGAAAATCGAGCTTAGAAGGAGTAAAAGCAGCCCGCTTGCTGCTTTTAATCGGCAGTGGCCGAAAAAATATCCGTCTGAAATGCGTTATTCCATTTGACCACAAATCTAGAAGATTTTTACCAATGTTGCGTATTTTATCTGCCTTGTGAGCAATGGGTGCCCTAGCTGGTGGAGCGTCTGCTGTAGCTAAAAAAAGCAAGGTAATACTATCAATTATTTTGATAGTTTCGGCAATTTGAAACCACTTTGATAATACTTTGTTTGATCATACTAATGTTTCTAGTATTAGGCTGCTTTTAAATGGAAACTATTATCCATTTGAAAGTCCAAATATAGATTTTGCTTCAAATAACTATCCAGATATATACGGTAACTATTCAGATTTTTATCGAAGTTACAGGGTGTGTCGCTACTAGTATTTTTAATTTCAATGGTGGATAGGGGATGAAAAACTGGACAGAAAATAACTAAACAAGGGAGGTCTATCTTCCATAGTTGCCGAGATAATCAGCATTTTCTGATTTCTTCAAAAACGTTCATGAACTGCGGTGTAACTGACCTACGCAATACTCGGTTCTGGAAAGTAGAATACACATTGAACTCATTAACGAGTTCAATGAGTTCGAGTGTGGTGTGTGTTACGCGAAAATGGGCACTATCCGTATCACATACCCCGTGTCCATTCTTTGGAAGCGCAAGAATATTTAAATCTACTACAATTTTGTTAATTGGTGATTAGTTAAAATTTAAGGCAATTTGGATTTGCGTCACAAGTTTTATTTACGGACGAAGCATGCTTTACACGATTTGAAATTTTTAATAGCAGTAATAGCCACACTTGGAGCGAAGAAAACCCGCAAGCTTATCGTCTTAGTAGATTCCCAAGATAGTTAATTTACGGGCTATCATTGTGGGAAATTATTTGATCGGTCCCTTCGTATTAAAATTTAAAATTAAAAGATATAATTAACAGCATTGAGTATCCATTCAAATTCCATGATTATTTTATAAAGATATTGAGTAATCAATTAGAGTTACCAGAAGAAATGGTATCAGAATATTTGAATCCTTGTTGGGGACATCGTACAGATGAAGATGATGATAATTATGATGTAATTGATGGACCTCTACATACATATAGGATTAACTGTACCATATGTGAAGAAATTATTTTAAATCGAAATATTTCAATGTTTTTGAAGTTACAATAATTTTATATCAGTTTATACTAAAAAATAAACATTATATTACGGAAGTAGTTATGTTAAGTTATACCTACTTACCTGCTTACCTTCGTCTATCAACAGGTCTGAACCTGTTTGAACTTCAAAATTGTCAGCTTAGTTGGTAGCATACATTGTGTAGCGATTATAAGTATAACAAACGACACAGGCATATCACAATTTTCCTTTATTTAAAACATACAAGTGGCTTGAGTAAAAATAATTTTAAATATAAAAAGCAAATGAGAAAGTCTATACGTACATATTATATACCTATTCCTAAGATATATTTGTAACTATTTCAAAGTATTCTACTACAAAAGAATAAATTTATAGCTGTTTAGTAATACTACACACAATACTAGCATACATTTGAGTTACAAATTATATACATATTATTATTATTGTCGTTAATTAGATTGAATTTTATAGTGACCCCAAGGAAGCGTGTCTGTACTGTTTTCAAGCAAATAACGTTTATCATCAAATGAATTAAGAGCTAGTTTAATTTCCTCTACACTAAATAAATCATGATTATAAGAACGTATAGAACGCTGTTTTGTAACTTTTTCTTTAGCTGACATTAAACATCCATAGTAATCATTATAATCTATTTCATTTTTGACAATGTTGTATTTTACCCCTTTAATTTTTTTACAAATTTATTCAAGCTATCTGTTTTATAAGTATACATTATAGATCTTAATCATATAAAATTGGTAATGATCTGGCCAGCTGCTTCATCCTTTAAGAATCTCAAATCTTTTTTATTTTTTAACGGTATACCGTATTGATTATCTACAGCATAGTTACTTGTATCGAATTTTTGTATATGCGTTTTAATAATATCCAAATATGTATCATCAGATATGATTTCATATATGAAGCTGTCTGTATCCATTTACATTAATTTGCAATTTTCATTTGGTGAAATCTTTTTTAATATAAAATTATAATGAAAGTCATACATAAGAGTTTTAGATATGTCTAGAATACACATTCCTATATAAACCGGTGTGTTAAACCGTTTATGTGATTTGTTTAACCTATAGCCAATAAACTTTCATCAAATGTTTTATGACTATGGAATAATAGGCATGATATTAGATTTTTAGCCCCATAGCGACTTTCCGATTTTTTGACGATTTTGATATTATTATGCTTTTAATGTTTTCCATTGTTTTTCCGAAAACGGTATTGTTAATTAATTTGAACAAATTTTTCTCAAAATCTGTTTTGACTTGCTCTCGGAATTTAGTATTCAAGTCTATATATGGTAGGAGCCATGGTGCTTGGCTTAATTGTAATATTTTATGAATTTTAGTTAAGACCAGACCATTCTGCAAGGCTTGTTTTAAATTTCGATAACGTATAATGTAATTTTACTTGCTGAATGTAAATTGTAAAATGTAATACTGCTGTCAGACAATATAGAGAGGAACGACACAAGAGAAGCAGACAATACAGAGAGAAAGGAATGCACAGACGAGGAAGAGAAATTTAATATGGAGGAATTGGAAAAGACCATAAAACAACTGAAGAATGGAAAAGCACCAGGAAGTGACGGAATAACGACTGAAATGATAAAATATATGGGAGAAGAGGGAAGGCAGGTAATGCTGGACATATATAATAAAATATGGAAAAACGATTTAGGGAAGGTAGAAGCATTCAAGAACATATATTTACGATTAAACAGATAGTTATATATCTGTTTAATCGTAACTTTGTATATATATAACAAAGTATGGAAAGAGCAAATAATACCGAAAGAATGGCAGCATGCACTGATAGTACCAATCTTTAAGGAGATAAGAAAGATTTTAACAATTATAGAGGAATTACCTTATTAAATACAAACATGAAAGTGTTGAAAATGATGATAAATGAGAGAATAAAAAGTAAAATTGAGAAAACTCTGGACGAATCCCAGTCAGGATTTAGGGAAGGAAGAAACATTCAAGACCATATATTTACGATTAAGCAGATAGTGGAAAAAACTAAAAAGTAAAACGAAAAAAAATGTACACATGGGTTTTTTAGATTTAAAAAAAGCATTTGATAAAGTAGGAAGAGATAGTCAACGTGATAGTCAAAAACAGACAATCAAAAAAAATTAAAACGAAAGACGGACTAAGACAGGGAAGAGGACTAAGTCCAACATGATTTAATATTTACATGGACTAAATAATAAGGAAAGCGAAAGAAAGAACTAGAGGGCTTGACGTGGGATGGAATTATATGGAGAGTTGAAGTAAAGATTGGAACATTTGCGGACGATATAATGGTGATAGCATCTAACGAAAAAGAGTTGCAGACAAGCATGAATAAATGGAATGAAACACTTAGAGAGAATGGAATGGAGATGTGTAAAGAGAAAACAAAAGTAATGGTGATTGGGGAGCAACATGAGATAAAAATCATGGTAAATAAGGTAAAATTGGAACAAGTGACGAAATGAAAATATTTAGGAGTAGAAATAACTAGTTCAGGAAAGCAAGAAGAAGAAATTAACAGCCGAATAGGAAAAGCAATGAAAGTGTAAAACACTTTCATTGTGTAAAACGTCATCGTTTCAGCAATACGATTATGGGGAAAAAAGAAATAACAAGGAAAACAAAAATAAACGTCTATAAAACAATAATAAGACCAATACTGACATTTGGATGTGAGACATGGATAACAGATAAAAGGGAAATAAGTAAACTCCAAGCCGTAGAAATGAAATACATGAGGAGAGTAAAGGGAGTGACAAAGCGAGAAAGAATGAAGAATGAAGAAATAAGAAATAAGAAATCGCCTCCATAGGAATGGAGGCGATACACGAATACATAGAGAAGAGGCAGTTGGGATGGTGGGGCCATCTGAAAAGAATGGGACAGGAAAGACAAGTGAGAAGGGTATGGGAAGCTAGACGTGGGCAGAAAAGAAAAAGGGGAGGACCTGAAACTACCTGGGATGATATAATAGAAAAGATATTACAAAGAAGAAGAATATCGATGAGTGAAGCTAGTAGGATGGCAAACAACAGGAAAGAATGGAGAAAGTTTTGCGACGCAGTGACGCGAACCAAAAACGTATAAGCCTAGAGAAAGAAAGAAAAAGAAGAAAAAAGGAAAAAAGATAAAGACTAACAAGCCTACACCAGAAAAGTAAATCGTAAAGCCTGGTAGACAGGCTTTACGATATATATATATTTAAGTGTTCAAATTTCGTAATTTGGTCTATTGTAATTGGTAACGTCAGCCTGTTGGTTATTAATACATCATTATAATGTGGATAAGATAAAACTCTATATGGTTGATTCAACGTAAAACAAGGATACAAAGCCACAACAACACATCAATAAAAACAAACATTGTTGGAATTTTGAATATTTGTACACGCATGTTCAACTTGAATCTCTTTTAGTGATTTAATGTAAGATGAAGCACCGTTACCAAATTCATATCTATTAATATTCATTTCTGAAGTAATTAATTTATGTAAGGACCAGTCACTGTCACGGTCTTGAAATTCGCTCATTTTATTTAATATTTTGTCCACAACATGTACTTGAAACCAACGAGGTAGTGCAGTTCCAACATCAATACGCTCGTATCTGGTATTAAAATACTTATATCCCTGTGTATCTAAGTTGTCTCTTTTTATTATATACTCGCCGTAAAGACAGGAATTAACTTTAATTAAAGCAATAGGTTTTAAAATATTTTAAATTCTGTGTTTAAATGATTGAAAAGCATCGTTCAAAAATTCTGTGGGATCTATATGTTTTAAATTGTAAATAATTCCAATACTTATTCGATTATTGAAAGCTACTTCGAGATCAATCCATTTCACTCTATCGCTACGTTTTCTCGAATTTCCGCTACCATTATATAAGTTATTAGTTTGTATCAAAATTCGAAACATCTTTAAATGTGTAAGGTCAGTTAAAAGTTTTCGATATTTACCAGTTGTATGTGATTCTTGTTGTAATATTTTGGACATTTGTCGGATGCTGATGTTAATACGCTTTATCCATTGTTGCTTTTTAGCATCACATTTAAGTAATTGGTGGGCTTCAGAAACTACTCGAATAATTTCATCACTCATTGTAATAACGAAATCCATAATTTCTATATAAAAATAAAATAAAAATGATTACTAATTATCGACTATCGACTATATTGATTAAAGGTTAGTTAATTAAGTATGTTCACTTAACATTAAAATTTGTTAATTTGCTTCGTGTGACCACGAAATGAATAACATTTTATGTATAACGTTTAGTTATTTACGTACTTATAGGTGGTTCTGTTAATTTCGTTTTTCATGTTTTTGATATTTATGCAAATCCAATAAAGTTTATTATTTTATGTAACTTGTTCATTTTTCCTAAAGTCTCTACAATTGTCTGATAAGCATGGGAACATTGATAATTCCTTTCTACCTTCTTTCACGGGTTTCAACATCTGCTAGTCAATTAACCGAGTACTATTCGGCATTCGGATTTTTCCACATGTACAAAAAGATTCCAGCCACATTGAAAAAAAGTGAAAACGTGACGAAGAAGAAAGCTCTACTTCATCATGTTATGATATCTGTGGCAGTCGTGATAGAAGAAGCTCTGAAAATAGCCAGCTTTGCCCATACGGAATGCTATTGCAGTATATGTATTAATAAATATGTAGTAGCGAAACAATAAATGGTAGACAACAGTCAACACTACCCGATCTTTATTAAATTCAATTTATTGATTTTAGAATGACAATATAATTAAAAAATAGAAAGACGAAACTACCGACACAGAATTATTATTGTAAAATCTTTACAATACATAATACCAGGTTCACGTATTACTTATCCTTCTAAGAATGATGAATTTATATTATTCCTTAATAAGCAGAAATTTGTCTTTTCAAGTTATCAAAAAAGTATTACCACGAAATAGTATACATATGATATAAACTATAAATATTAAATTTAATAATAATAATTAATACTAAATAAATGCCATTAAATAAAACTAAATAAAACTGTTTACTTTCATTTAGGTTACTCGGTTACTCTCATAGCCATAAAACGTTCGCCGGAATGTTCGTCCTATTCACGTGCATTTCTATGAACCGTTCGCAAACCCATTACAAGCAGCACGAACAAATTTATGAGATTTACACAATAGAAACTCTGTTCGTGACGCTGTTCGCTTCGCGGCGCAGCGCGGATGTGTACGGGGTTTTATATCCGTTTATGACTTGTTAAGGTATACTTTTATGTATCCTTATATCCTAATTTTGACACTGAACTTACTTGTCGTTGAGTTCCTTCTTACCTCACTTCAATTACATGTTGGTTCTGTTTATTTATATTTCAGTTGGTTGGTCCATTGACATAGGGTTGTAGTGGATTTTTTTTATATAGATACATATGTATATATCTTAGTTTGAATTACTTTATTGCCGCATCTGGGACGTGGCGTCGGTGCATCGCTAGCTACCTATAATTACGGTCACTACAGGGGGTAATTAGTGACTATGGATTCGAGTTGGGAATTCGGGTTTTTATTGATCGCGAAACAAATAAACTCAAACTCGTCGATAATTCGAATTTTTGATTTTTGTTTATTTTTGTTCAACTTTTTTTGAATTTCAGGTATTTCTGTATCTTTTAAGTCTTAGCAATTAATTTTACTTCTACTTATTTAAAAAAAAAATTATTTTTATTCTGTCTTTGTTTACTTGAATACTGGGTGCTTTTGCATGTTTTAAGTAGGTTCAGTAAGTTATAAGTTTTCCCTTTTGCTTCTTTTCTTTGCCATTTCTCCCTTTCTGAGTTAGATTTTTTTGTAATCTCGATACTCTATTCATGCGCCCCACTAATTCGATGAAGAGGCACTTGGCGAATCAAGAAAAATTTATGAATTAAATTCATTAATTTATTAATCAAAAGAGTTATAGTTACTCCCGCCTTTTGTCCGCTTTCTGGTTGATGCTTTTTACTTCATAAGTTTCAGTGTTTGGGCTGCCCGCTACAACTACCGCTCTGTAATGTCTGTTGTCTTTTCTTATATCTCGCTAGACACGTTCCATCTAACCGGGGTGTACCGAGTGGTCGATCTTGTGCCCTTATTGAGGTATACTAAAAATCCAACATGGTCTAACCCTGTTGCTGGCACTGAGGCCTGGTTGTAAAGGAAAGACTCCTTCAATTTTACGTGTATTTCCATGTTTACATATTTTGTGGGCCTTCCCCGACTTACCTACCCTACCCTCTTAGGGTCTGCATTAGGGAATGCCACCCACATCGTTTCAAGCCTACTTTTTCTTGGCTTGGGTCAGGCCTTCTCTGATCCAATATGCTCTAAACATTGTAGTTTTTTTCTGTCGTCTGAAAATTTCTTTGCAATTTCTCTACTGTTTGTGGAGAAGGGGAGTTGTAACAGTTCAATATCCATCTTAATTATAGGTATATTTTGCATCTAAGAGATTTCATATTAGTGAACTATTTTCTGTCTCGCTTTCCTCCTTTTTTTGTTTCTTCGCGCAGCTTTGCCTAGTCTTCGTTCATTGGATTCCTTTTTGCTCGCTATTGATTCCTAGTGGTAAACGTTCTATGAAAATTTGGTACGCTCTGCGTGCGGGCTTCTTTCCATGATGGAAAACCTTTTTAACGACTGGAAGTTCAATAGTATCTGCTGGTTAAGGTTCGCTTCGCGACCTATATTTTTCCACAGGTACGCGTGAGTTAACGTACGACATACTCGTAGTGAAGTTATTTTGGAAGTAGTTTTACAAGTCTCAAAGTTAGGCTGCTGCTTTAATTGTTTGTGATTAGTGCCTCAAAAATAGGAAACCTATTTTAACTCGTTTGAGGGAGATTCAACTTCACTATCGAGACAGCATTGAGGTGCCTTTATTTATGGGTTTGGCCTTCGAAAGCCCTGTAGAGGAAATATTTTAATTGTCTGGTTAATCATCGTCATGGTTCACAACATCACTTCCAGCTTAGAGAAGCCATCAATAATCCAGTGCCATCAGCCCTGGGAAAGTACCAGCACCCCATCGAACATCTTCTCTATCATCAGAAACCGCAAGTAGAACTCTATATGTGTTTTTATTATTTACTAGTTTTCTTTTCTATCTACTATAACTCTATTATCTGCGTAAAACTATACGTAGAATTTGTGTCTTGTGGATCTACATTCAAAGTCGGTACAGGTAAAGAAATAGCTTGTTGGAAAACAATGTCCCTTGAAACGGATTAGGTAAAGCAAATCGCACCGAGTGTTTTATCAATTGACCGGTAAACAATTCAACGACAACAGCCTTTTATTTGGAGCCTCGTTAAGTCGTCAATAAATAAAAACACCATTAACAATTTCGGCAGCATGCTAATTGGTAAACAATATTTCCAATATTATTAATTTAAATTAAATGTAATTTTACTTATAATTTAACCGCCAAGCTTGGTTTATTTTCTACAAAACACTAACATGTTTATCATTATTAAAAATTAAAATAACAATAATAGAAGCAAGGAATAATAAACAAAGCAAAAAAAACATCTTCGTCGACGGGCAACTCAACCAGGTTGCACCAAGTCTTAATTTGTCAATTTTTTAGCTAACTTTGTTACATATGAATGTACTTGATGATTCGGATAGTGGTTATATTCTCGAGGTAAACTTAGAATATCCATATCACTTTATGAGAAACATAAAGATCTACCGTTATGTACAGATCATGAATGACCTCCATTCCAAATTTGTTAAATTACTGAATACAGTTGCCAATAAAAAAATTATATTATACATTATTGAAATTTACAACAAACCTTGCAGAATGGTCTAGTGTTGACTAATATTCATAAAAAATTACATATTTCCACCTTCTTTTTATATATAACTTTTACATTTTATTACATTTGTTGTCACTCACCCGGCTATCATCATATAGCCCGCTAACCACAACCGACTTTTTTTTTATATATTCTGCTTTTTTTTATTTTTGATTATTCATTTACTTTCATTATTTCGGGAACCTGGATGGTAGCAGAGTTCTACGATTAGATCGGTAGAGTCTTTCCAGCCGGACTTGGAATGCGTAAAGCTGGATAGCGTCTTTTTAACATCAATTTTAATGATCTTGTTAATTAAACGAACTCACAAAACACCTACTATCCGTTTCAAATGTATTAAGCCCTCAGTTTAAACAAGCATAGAAACAAAAGTATATTTACATATATATTTATATATATGATATATATATATATATATATATCTATATAGGGTGTTAATTTAGAGTTGTAGAGTATTCACACCACGTAGTCCTGACATCAATATAAACAATTTTTCTTAATAACTTTTTTCCAAAAAATTTACTTTAATTATTTCACAATATTGCGCAACATTTAAAACCCGCTAAAAACAGTTTGATATCCACTGTACTCCACGTCTCGAGCCAACCGACCGTAAACAACCGTTAGCGAGCAGCCGAGAGCGACGTCGATGAAAAAACACGTACAATAATCACTCGCCCACACAATAAATGAGCGAATGTCAAACTTGTTTATTTTTATAAGTTTCTTGAAATTAAAATTAAGCATTTATATAATTTTAAATGTTAAAAATTGAATATTGTTTAATAAATGTTAACCATATCTTTGAAGAACACTTTTCAGACAATTTGAAAAGCATTAAAAGTTATGCAGAGTACGATAGGAAAATGGCAAACTTCATAAAAGAAAAATACTTTGTTTAATTGCCTTATTTAAGTTACTAGAATAATCATTCAATTGTCTTATCCATAACGTAATATCCACTTGAAATACATCACACAACACCAATTCAAACACTGAAGCATAAAACATTAAACAATTTTTTTGTTGAGCTCAGAACACACCACTTTGCCTCTGCTAACTTTTATTATCTTCCACAAATAATCACAATTATTTACAAACTTAACTAGGTTAAATAAGTTTTACGCCACTGGCCCAAAAGTGGCACTTGCACAAAGATTTTTGTCTGGAAAACGTTCCGTATACAATCTTCTGGCTTGTGTCCACCACTCTTACCATAGATTAACAGCATATCACACAATTCCGCGTTCTAATGTGAATACTGCCGCACCATGATAATTAAATAACGGGTCTTGTATGTTACAGCGAATTTTAGAATTTTTTGCCCTAGAATTACTAGATACTGACATTAGAAGACAATTACAAAAATAATTTTTCTTGACTATCCATAAGTAAAGAAACTAGAACACTTTGAATTTTTTATATTTTACCAGATTTCATACGTTAGTGGACATACTGCACCCCTTGCTGGCGTGATGTAATGTAAGCTACGAAAAAGTACCAAACAAAACCAAAGTAGTCGGCAAAAATTCTGTTTGTAATAGTTTTCTAATGCAAATATTTAATGATTCCTAAAAGCGGTTTTCCAAAATTAGAGATCCACCATAACGTACAAGGGCCTTAAATAACTAATAAAATTAAGTAAATAACTAACAAACTAATTATTTTAAATAATAAAGTGCATTATTGCGTAAGTTTCTCAACAAATCTGTTAGCTCAGACAAGTCAAAAATTAAACTGAGGAATTATTGAAGTAGTGTGATCTAGTCAGCTGAAATGTGTTATTTACATCTCTGTCCACAAACGATAAGCGTGAAGTCAAAGCAATTTGTTGAACAAAAATCGCTTCACACTATGAATTTTACTATTAATAAATTCTAAAGGATTTGTTTTTGTTATCATTTTCTTTAACAATGCAGAATGCGAAAGTTGAGAAAGGAGTCCAATGTTGTTCAATTTTTTTTTGGCGGGATGTACCGCTAACAATTTGTAATCGTAATGGTAATAATTTAATAATGTACTCAATTGTTTAATTTGATATTATGGGATAGCATTACTAATTTCAGAATGGTATTGCGTAATAATGTAACTAATAAAATTAGGTCAATGTTGCGCAGTTTGTGTTTATTTTGTGTGTTTCCTTTTTTTTCTCAGCATAACGATAACATTATGTATTGGAAATTATTATTATTCATTTTATGGTTATACTGCTGCAAGCAGCAGCATAGCGACACAACATCGTCGCAATTATTCTGTTCTTTCGATTAAAAACGAAATTAAATTAAATTGTTGAATTGAAATTTTAATTTATGGAATGTTAAGTGTTTAATACTGTAACGTTCTAGTCTTATGAGTTCGAATGGGTGTAAAAATAATAATTCCACTTGGAATAATAAAAAAATGTTGTTTACTAAAATAAAAGAAAAATGTCTATGAGGAACACAAAACAATCAACACAATTCACGAACAGTATTTGAACAATATAACAAACACTATTTATATACAGATTTGCTGAGCGGATTCTTATACAAATATTTATTTAAACGACGCGTATCTAAGCAATAGATAAACTGATGCGGAAATCGCAAATTGCGGCCTTTCGATATAAAATACACATCCTAGAATATTCTCAATAGTTCTGACTGATCTATGGTCTATAGATTTAAATAATCTGTGTCCGTCAAAACAGTTCTAGACAATTTCACTTATACAAAATACATGCCATTGAGATTATTCTAGAGTGTACTAGTGGGGGCTATTATTTATATAAGTAAATATCGTTATACTGCCACCTCCTTAAAAATCCTTTCGCTCCGAAACGTGTCTTACTTTATGCCGATATGAGCAGGCTGATTCTTTGGAACAGGTTGATGTTTGACGGAATTGATGGTCTTTTCATTTGTCGATCTCATCGGGTTATAGCAGCATACCGAAATCTTTATCCCGGCGTCATTGAACATCACTTCCAAGATGTACCGCAATATTTTCCAATCCAGTCCAGCAAAACTGCCAACTAATTTGGATATTGCTACTTTTCGAATGTTCTGTAGCAATAACTTTTGCCTCAGTCTATGTAGTGAGTTCCATAATGCCCGATAAGTCATTTTTTGATTTCAGAATTTGACTGTCAACTGAGTTTGACTTCAGAAAACGATTCAGAAATTTCGATTTGAAGTGTTTCTTCAACTTCTTGGGTTTTGTCAGTTTTAATTCTTCATACTTCCCATATTTCTTCTTGAAAACAGCAGCGATTCTATTGGAAATATTCAGATATTTTGAAATACAATCTGCCAAAGAATACTCAGAAGAAACTTTAAATAGATCTTGTTGTTCTTCTGTCGTCACTCCATATCGAAATTTATGCGATGCATGCTCAGTCGTAAAGTTATCAAAGTTCTTTGTCGGTATAATTACATTAACCTGACCATGTTGCTACATGCTTACATAAGGTGATAACCGATTGTAGTGCACGACCTTCGGTTCACCTCTTGGCAGCTTCTTGATTCAATGTATCCTGTCGTTGATTCTCTCCAGAATTTCTTAAACCCCCTCCCAAGAAACTCGAAGTTTAGGAGACAAACCTCGTCGCGTTGTGGATTGTTCAACCAAACTTGATCACCAGGTTGATAATCACCTTGATCCCCTCCAGCGTCATATTGCGTCTTCATTCGATCACTAGCATTTTGAATGTTTGAACGAACTCGATGATGACTGTCATCCATTCTTCGTCGGAGGTCGCTAACATAGTCTTCTCCAGCCAGTTTTCTCCATGTTTACATCCAAACTTCAAATCACAGGACAGACCCAATTCCCGGCCCATCACAATCTTAGCTGACGTTTCTCCTGTGGTTTCATTCACGGCGGGTCAATATGCCAACAGAAACAGACACTGGTAATGGTCCCAGTCTCTCTGATGATCAGAGACTACTTTCGATAGGGAGCGATTTATAGTCCGGTTCATGCGTTCCACCATTCCATCTGATTTCGGATGTAACGCAGTTGTTCTGGTCTTTCGAATGCCCATGATTTTGAAGACATCTTGGAAGAGAGCGGATTCAAAATTTCTACCTTGATCTGACCTCGACTATCGTGGTTTGATTTACATAAGCATTTCGTTCCTCAGCTCGATGACGATGCTGGCAATTTTCTGGGCAAGGCCTTCTTGACAAGGCGTCAGCATTACGATGAGCAGTACCATCTCGATGCTCAATTTCGAAGTCGAATTCTTGAAGTCGTTCAATACATCTAGCTACCTGGCTACAAGTACTTATAAAAATGTTCCACTGCCCTGATGACAGCCAGAAGTCATCAGTTCTCTTCTGGTAACAAAATAATTGCATTCTGGCTTGGATAATGCCTTCCGGTATTAACCAATTACTTATTTTTCTCCAACTTGATTCTGAAATAAAACGGCTCCTAGTTCAACATTACTTGCATCGGTATCGAATGTAAATCTACCAGACGGAAGCGGGTGGTTTAATGTTGGCACACTAGTTAGGGCAAGCTTTAGTTGTTGCAAAGCGTTTTGACAACTTTCATCCCAGTGATATCGTTGCCCATTTTCCGTCAATTTTATTAGGGGCTTGGCAATCTTGGCGAATCCTGGTACAAAACGTCTATAATAGGTGCATAGTCCTAGAAAATTTCGTATTTCATGTTTGTCTTTCGGCATGGCCCATATGTGCTTTTGAACTTCTCCTTTTCGACGGACACGCCTTTACTAAAAACAACATGACCCAAGTACTGAACTTCTTTTTGAAACAGGTTGAACATTTCTTCGGACTAAGCTTGAAACCGGCTTTCTGAAGTCGTAAAAACAATTCCTCCAAATTCTTAGTGTGATCGTCAAAAGACTTTACTACCACAACTATATCGTCCAGATATACTATATAGGTTTTCCAGGAAAGACCTCTCAACACCGTTTCTATCAATCTCTCCAAAGTTGCATGTGTATTACTAAGTCCAAACGGCAGAACGGTAAACTGCCTTATCTTCTGGAGATAATTCAACTTGCCAATAGCCACTCTTTAACTCCAACGTTGAGAAGATTTTGGATTCTGCTAACGTGTCCAACGTGTTGTCTATCCTATACAGTGTCGTCTATACACATAATCGGGTTTAACCATCTTTCTTTTTAACCAATACAACAGGTGATGTCCATTGTCTATTGGATTGTTCTATTACTCCATCCCTTTCCATCTCCGTAATGATATTCTCTGCTTCTTTTCGTTTTGCGAGTGGCAATCTTTTAGCATGTTGTCGAATTGGGTTAGCACTTCCAGTGTTTATTTTATGGCGAACGATGTTAGTTCTGTCAGTCGATGAATTTTGTGCGGAAAGTATGTTGATATTTCAGAAGAAGTTCACCCAATTTATGGGTGAAACAGATACTGCGAAAGAAATATTCTAACTTTTTCCGTCATAGTTTCGTTTGAATAATTTTTAATGAGGTGATAAAGCTTATGGTGAATTTAGTAATAGGGCAATCCAACACGCTCTACACCGTAGATAAGTCTTGGTATAAAAAACTAGGTTTGCTAGTAATTCGATACGATAATAAAGTATCCATAAGATTTATAAGAGACATTTGTTTTTGTTTTTGATAATTTTTCAATTTTTCGGACTACGGTGTCATCCCCCTAATGCCTCCTAAAGGCACAATAATACGCTTAATACGTGCGATAGGAATTCAACCCTGTTATCTAATTACAACTCTGCACTACATTTTCTTTACTTTATAAGATTTAAGAGTATACTTTTCCTTTTATTGTAAGTGTGTTTCTCTTAGAGTGTGGTTTTTGACATTGCACTTTGATATTCAAAACTGCGCTTAGTAAGGTGGACTGTCTTTAATCTAGGAGTGACTACTTTTACATTTTTATGTTACAGTATGAAGGCATACAATCATTTAACCTAACTTTTTGTACACGCTTTGAGTATCAGCATCTTCCAGCGACAGATCAGTATTGTTCAGCCGTGCATACAGTTCTCGATATTTCTCCTAAAATTACCATTTATAGGTATAAATCTTCTTAATTTATGTATAGGATAATACATATTTACCACATACAGTGGTAAATATAGTTTTCTGATTGCAATATTGTGCAATAGTTATATTTTAACATTTTTGGTTTTTATTCTTCTATTGTATTATTCATTTCTATTAATGTACGTAAACGAAAATGTTCAAAAGTAATATAATATGTCAAAAAGTAAAAAATGTTTGTTAATAATTGTTAGTTGCATATATAAGCTATATATATGTTAATTTTGTAATGGTCATAGCTGAATTGAATGGGCCCAATTGATCATATTGAGATGATTACTTTTACGCTTTGTGTCATTCCAGCATATCTTGAATTTGACCAACAGGGACTCTGATCCGAGTTTTCCGAAATAGAGTTTGCCTATCCAGTTTTATTTCTTTAAATACAATATGCTACATTTTTTTGGTCTATTGCTGAGGATAACAAACACCTCAAATCAGCTTGGCAAACCGCGCACCAAAATTCCAGGCTTTTTCGGAAATAGAGCACTTTAAAGTTTCCAATATTTCGATACTTTTTTATCCAATATCCCGTTACGATACTCGAAACCCATCACTACTTTTTTCATATTTTTAGAAGCTTTCAGAATTGGCAACATGTAAATGTTGTGAATGTGGTCAGATTTCATCCTAACATGGCATCATGCCATATCGTTATTTATTTACTTGTCATTTATTACTTACTAAAATAAAAAAACATCGAAAACGAAGTAATTATTTTCCATTCCATTTCGTCCATTGAATGGCAACGTAATAATTCTTCCTGTGGATCAAAGTTAAACTTATTGTTAGTGTAGGTAAATAAATAGCGAGGTTAAATTGTTTATTTACTTTTAAGAATCATACAAGTTTGTTGGTGAAATTTATTGAAACGAATAACATAAAATCAAAATTCCACTAGAAAAAGAATGCAATGGAATTCAATACATTTATTATTGCATTACGTTTAAAATTATAAAATGATTAAGTATGTAGCCTGTTGTTGATGTTGAGCAATACACGTTGATGTATTCTTCCTTTAAATGATGTTAAAAGGGTGTAGCCCCCTTTTAACACCAACCCGGGGCGCTATTTCCCCAAAATAGGAAGTAACAATATAATTGCTTTGGTGATATTGTATTTAAAACATGGAGTATGAAAACCGCAGGTCTTAATGTACGCCACTGAAGTTTATGGTAAAATCCAGTAGCTCACCAGGAAAAATATAAGTAATAATAAAAAAATACGTGAAATAAATACAATTACAATTGCGCCAATGAGGCGTTTAAAAGATTAAGCAAATAATAATGTTAAGCGAAATTCGGAGGGATATATGAAGATGCCGCATTAGAGCATATAGTGAATTATAAGAGAATATAAGTTCAATAAATATTACGTATATTTTTACGCAGATAAAGCAGTTATCAAATATAAAATAAAACCAGTAAATAATACAAAAATATAGTTCTACTTGCGGTTTCTGGTGGTAGAGTAGATGTTAGACGTTGTGGCACATATAGGCACATAGGCAATTAAAATTAATGTTCCCTCTACAGGGCTTTTGAAAGCCTAACCAATAATTTAGGCACTTCAATGATTTCTCGTAGTGTAGATGAATCCTCCTCAAACGGATTTAACCAGGTTGTCTATTTTGAGGCACAAACCATATACCATACAGCAGAAGCCTAATTTAGAGGCTTTAAAACACTACTTGTAATATAACTTCACTACGATTACGTCGTATGTTAACTCACGCGTACCGATAGAAAATACAGGTCGCGAGGCCTATCCAGAAGGAACTATCGAACTTCTAAAATGTAACGGAAAGAACTCCAAAAGACATTGATAATAGTTTCACAAAAGAAAGAACTAATAATTATAAAAAAACTTATTAAAAGTATACAATTTCGGTTGACCTAGTGGTCAATCGCCGTAAAACCAGTCCCGCCAGAACGGTGAACTTTTCAAAGGTCGAAGGATTGAAAATAAGTCCCCGCACGAATTGCCTACTGACACTATATAGGTGGTTCCCCACCAAGAACCATAGTACAGGATTTAAAATCGGCTTCTGTTCAAATGGGGGGCATTATAAAATCCACGACGGCATAAAAACGTAGTAATGAATAATTGAATTGGAAAACTCACAAACAGCGTTGTCGTAAGCATGTAAGTATCAGTGAACTCAGAATTTTGTATGCAGCAAGACATCTTCCTATTTAATTTTAAACGGATTTTTTACAATCAGCATATGATCATATTCAGTGCCCTTCGAGCTACATAATTTTTTTTTGTCAGCCGAATCGTCAAGTACTTTTAGCCTACTGCCCATTATTCATTTCAATTCATATACAGAGAAGTAGCCAGTCAAGATTACTCATTATACATAGAAGAGTACAATAATGTTGTGCAATGTGAGTTCATTTCCATGTTATCCTATTTTATCACAGTTATATTTCACATATATGATTAGAGAGATTCAATCGTCGTTAATCCGTTTTAACGTGTTTCATGTATCTATTACTTTTTCAGTCAGTTAAAATTTAAACTGATTCAGTTTTATGGAATTTAAATTAATTATGGCAACAAGTGACGATAATGTAGTATAGAGTATTTTATATTAAAACAGTTAATTTTTGACGGAGGTCAGGTATAGTATCGTGTAACAAAATTTTCCAACTTCGTGAATTGCGAATTGCGTAGTGAAGGCGACTGTTGGTATTGGTATCGTTTTAATATAATTGGTGAAACGAAAAGTTGTTGAAAGTTAAGAAAAAAGACCTGGGCGAAAATACCCACCACTTAAGATGTTCTATTTGATTATGTCTTTTGATTGGTTTTTTATTGTTGTTAATTATAACGTGTTGAGTTTATTAATCAAGTTAGAATTAAGAAATTTAATTCAAATATTCGATTGTATTCAATTCGTAATTACTAAATTGTATTTAATTGTATTTGTATATACTTATGGCGTTTTCGGCTGACATTGGTAGTGATCGTCGCCAAAGCGGTGCAATTCTGCTTATTTGCTGACCACCTATGTAGCATAGCCACTATATCAAGTATCAACACCAATGTTGTTGGAGCAAAGGAGTATAGAGATTCCTCCAAAAGATAGCTACACCATAGTGAAAAAGTATAAAAAGAATTAAGAATCGGATTTCTTCATATTTATTATTTATGTAATTAACTATTATTAATCTTATTTCTAGTTAAGATAGTTATAAGTTATTTATATATATTCTCTGTGTTCATAAGTTCGTATAATATTAGTCGACATTTATATATCTGTAATGGAGACATCATGTAAAATTGTACATTGGTATGGTATGTCTCGACAGCTAATCAATCAATGTAAAATAAATAAAGTAATATTGAATATATTAGTTATTGTCGATGCATGGGCTGTTCACTAATAAGAAAGTTAAGTGTAATGCAAACAGTTACAACTGCCAACATTATCACAGATAATATTATGTGAAACAAAAACATGCCTTTAACTAAGGGTAAAATTCTACGAAAAGATTAGTTATAATTTTCGAGGGAAATTCATGCACCCCAAGAAGTTATGTAAGTTTTCCTGAATGAGAATTAATGCAACAGTCAATAAATTGTGTAGATCCTACCTTAAGTATTTTCTGAATGCAATACAATAGGTGAACCTTCCAGCCAACAGTTTTCGTCGTGGCGATGATGACGTCCTCGAGGTGCTGATTGCGTCTCCAGTTACGGCGAAAACGCCGCCGCGTTTACGCACGCCAGTGGTCAAAATTATGGCACCAGTTGATTGTAGGCAGCAGATAATTGCAGCTACCTCTCGACGATGAATTGTCGATGAACGAAGAAGAAAATATATTAAAAAATTTGAATAATTGAAAAGAAAACGTGCAGATAATAATGAAAAACGAAGGTAACACGTTTTTCCTCGTTGGGTAATAGTGAAGAAGTTGGAATTTATCGTGAAATTCCGGAGAAATACAAAATTTTCAATATGGCGTCAACTTGAAGTATAACTTGAACAAGCAAATTGAACAAGAAAATTATATTAAGGTGAATATAGATTAGAAAAAACGGACTAAATTGTCAATAATTCATCTACAAATAAATTACTGGAAAAATGGAGTTAATTAGAATAATTAACTATGAAAAATTATGAATTGAAAACTTGAAAATAGAAAGAAATGAACGCGACGTAAGATTTTAACTTCGGCAAAATTGATATAGTGTTCCAGTGGCCACTGGTCATTCCTTTTATCTGTTTTTTACATGGACCATGCCAGAATGTTCTAAAACGACTTTTAGGCTAAAAACGCCGGAAGTAGGACGAGCTTTAATTAGCAAAATTTAATTGGTCGAAAGGTGCAAGAATTGTCAAAAACAATGTATCTGGAAAGACATTAAATTCATAAAGTTAATTGGTTGCATAACTTCCATTAATGATGGAAACGATACTTCGTTCTCGATATGTGTAGAATAATATACAGAATAATTCTCAATTATTAAATAATGTTAATCTACTAACTTAAAAACTACATTTTGTTATCAACTAACTATTGGCATGTATTATCATTGGCGAGATAGTTAAACAACGTAGAATTGCATATATCAACTTTGTTTTTATCTATCGGAGTTTCGAACGCAATCCTATTTGCGGTGAGACAAAGATAAACATTCTGAAAATGGAGACAGATCCATTGCTGTCATTTACGGCGTTGAAATTAGAAGCAATGAACATTGGAAAGATGATTAGCAATATTGGTAAATGTAAAACATTTAAGACCGATTGCACAATGCTCCTTAAAAGTTGGGTAGACGACGGACTAAAATTTTTGCTTATTGTGTTCCGCCAAATAGAAGGCCCGTGTTGGGTGTTGCACGTACATATATGTACTTTGGTGGAAAATTTCAATTACCGAAAGACTTGATTTTACTTGAATGTACTTGCACAATCAATTGTACATACGTTGCTGAATGTATTGTACTTGAATTAGAAGAGTATTATATATAAATTGTATCATCTTTTGTGTCAATTCTTGGCCACCAGTCTTTTATTTCTTAGTAGTTTGCCAATTGCAATAGGAGAGCGAGGAAATTCATTAATATATGGGTTCGGAATTGAGAGAAAAGTTATATAATTTACGTTATATAGTTTACTTGGTTGATAACCACCTTGATCACCTCCAGCGTCATATCGCGTCATCATTCGATCACTAGCGTGTTGAATGTTTGAACCAATTCGATGATGAATGTCGTCCATTCTTCGTCGGAGGTCACTAACGAAATCTTCTCCAGCCAGTTTTTTTTTTCCAGGTTTACAGCCGAACTTCAAATCACAGAGCAGACGCAATTCTCGGTCCATTACAACCTTAGCTGAGGTTTCTCCTGTAGTCTCATTCACGGGGGATCGATATGCCAACAGAAACGGACACAGGTAAGGGTTCCAGTCTCTCTGATGATCAGAGACTTCTTTTGATAGATAACGATTTACAGTCTAGTTCAAGGGTTCCATCATTACATCTGATTGCGGATGTAACGCAGTTGTTCTGGTCCTTCGAATGCCCATGATTCTGCAGACATCTTGGAAGACAGCTGATTCAAAATTTCTACCTTGATCTGAATGTAATTCCATAGGTACTCCAAATCGACATATCCATGCTTTTACTAAAACATCAACAACAGTAGACGCCGTTTGAGCGTTTCCGCAGGACGCCGCCGATGTCCTCCGGAAGTACCACCATGAATTTCTTCCAGTACCTCCGATATTCTACAACGGGGTATTACCACCTGTTTTCTTTCTTCTCTGCACTCTGGATCCACCAAAACACGCTTCAGAAGCCCGTTATCTAAAACAAGAGAGTCCCCTGGGCCCAACTAGCTTTTATATGTGGAGAGTACCGTTTAATATCTTGTCATGTAGGTTTTTGGCCTTCTATATTCAATTTGATTATAATTTGCAGATCTTTGTCACACTCCTGATTTTTTTGTATTTCCGGCGATTGCCACTATTCAACGCTATCGTGGTTTGATTGACTTGAGCATTTCGTCCCTCAGCTCAATGAAAATGCTTGTAATTTTCTTTGCAAGGCCTTCTTGACAAGGCGTCAGCATTACGATGAGCAGTACCAGCTCGATGCTCAATTTCAATGTCGAATTCTTGAAATCGTTCTATCCATCTAGCTACCTATAGCTATCTTAGCTATAGTAAGCAATTTTAACGCAGCATGGTCGGTTCTCAGTAGAAATTTCTTCCAATACAAGTACTTATAAAAATGTGCCAAACTGCCCTGATGATCGCCAAAAGTTCTCGCCTGGTAACACAATAATTGCGTCCTGACTTGGATAAAGTCTCATTGTAATAACCAATAACATTTTCTTCTCCATCTTGATTTGGAGATAAAACGGCGCCTACTCCAACATTACTTGCATCCGTATCCAATACGAATTTACCAGACGAAAGCGGGTAGCTGAATGTTGGCGCACTAGTTGGGGCAAGCTTTAAGTTGTCAGAAAGCGTTTTGACAACTTTCATCCCAGTAATATCGTTGCCCATTTTCCGTCAATTTAGTTAGTGGCTTGACAACTAGTACAAAACGTCTATAATAGACGCATAGTCCTAGGGAACTTCGAAACACAAATTTTCTGTGTGGAAAATATCTTGATATTTCAGAAGGAAATCCTGCAATTTATTTTTACAATCAGGTTGCATCTGCTGCGAAGATCTTGCTACTAGTGTTGTTAATTCCGCTTGGATTTTGGGTGGACTTCCGTTTCAATCTGTCTAGCAACGGACGATACTGGAGGACAGTTGCCTAATATTGTCCGTTTCTTCAACATTATTGGGCAGTAGTAGGTATTCATTACTCTGAGTGGAATTTCGTTCATAGTCGTACTAACGCTTTGGCAGATAAAATTCCTTTACCAATTTCAACATCATGAACATTAGGATCGAACACCATAATACTGCCTGCTCGAAAACATCCATTTAGATTAGCATTCAAAATCTGTTCAAGTCTTTCGGACAGTGTAAAATTTTCAGCTAACCTTACACAAAATCATTCTTCATTTGGATAATGTAACACTACCTCTTCTTTAGCCAATTTCAAAATACCTCGCCGAAAATCCAATCCAAAACCTTTACTGTTTGTGATGTCCATTCCAACAATAAACTCGTCTTCTATATCGGCTACCAAAACTCGATGCTTAAAAGAAGAATTGCCGATAGTTAGGAAAACATCTGTTTCGCCTAATACAGAACCTGCTTAACCAGTAGCAGTACGCAAATGCCAATTCGATGGTAATATATTACCTGCATTAATCGGACCTTATTAATGTTCTTGTCGTCCCTGTATCCAACAGCAGTGCCCGTGGTTTGCCATTAACAAAACCATCTACGTAAATGCTACCGGATTGGCGACTTTCGGCGGCGACAACTGCAATATTCTTAGGGGTTTGTTGGGTACAGGCCGACGATCGCCCCAAGACATCGACCTTATTTAGTTTTCCGGCAATTCTTTAGGCGATGCATCTTTCTCAGTTCATCGACTTCGGATGTGTCGATATAGTTGCCACATCTCCAGCATTGGATCTTCCGTGGCTGTTCGGTGTTCTTCTCTTTTTCCATAATCCGAATTATGGCTACATTTCGGACACTTGCTTTAGCCGTTTCAAATTGCAACGCACGAACTAAAGCATCTACTAAAGAGTTGGATAGCGCCAGAATCAATGCTTGTCGCGTTTCTGCATCTCAAATGCCATCCATAAAAGCTTGGACCGCCAGCCACTCAACAACATTTTCTGGTGTACCAAGATATGCCAATCGAACCAATCTAGCTATGTGGGCTTCGAATTATTGCAACGAGTCATTGAACTTCTGTTGAAGATTTTTCAATTGAAATTGACAATCTCTTTGTAAGAGATTCCACTCGTCCTATAACTTCGTGTACCTTGACATATCGGAAAACTTCGTCTCCTAGTCGACCTTGCCCAGCTTTTAAAGCTATACTGAACGGAAACTGTCAAATTGCATTTATACCAAGTAACAGAAAATAGACATCCCGGGAAAATAGTGCACCAACTCGTTACTTTTTTTACTTCCCAATTCCAACAGAATTGAATACATTTGGTGATATGTGTAACTTGTCCATTGTCTGCAGGCGTATGGAGCATATAATTTACAAGCAGGTGATTTCCGCCTACGACATAGTTTCCGATTTGAATCTCCCATAAATTAATTCACTGCTCCGGTGTCTATAAGGCTGTGTAAAGTACAGTCGAACCATTTGACTTCTACATAAGGTCGATTGTCGTCGGATAAATCTTCGGTGTTATTTCGCTAATTCGAACATTAGACGGTTCATTCTATCGTCTATGGTTGCACGGACCATCCCTTGACATTACACCTGGCCTTCTACATAGTGAACAGAACAATCTGGTGGGTCGCTGACAGTTCTGTTGCCAGTGGCCTTTTTCCCGCATCTCCAACATATAGGTCTTGTAGTTGCTGGATTCAACCACTGATTAGGGGTATGGCGAGGCCCTTGCGAAGTCAGTCCCCTTGCAGGCAATTGTTATGGTCGTGCTGCTGGTGAAGTGGTTGCTACAGATGTCGTTAGGGTTAGAATTCAGTCCTCCCCGGAAGTCACGACCTTGTCGTGGTGAGGGGGCTGCAGCTGGAAGCGCTGCCGGTGGCTGTTAAGTCGCTGCTAACCAGTGGCGAGGAAAGCCAGTGACCCAATGTCCAATGTACAATTTCCAATGTCCAATGTTTAATGTCCAGTGCCCAAAGTTTAATGTCAGATGCCATGTATGAATGTTCAATGTGAAGACCTTCGCTCGGTGTCGTGTCGTGACTAAGAGTACTGCACAAGGTCCATAATAAACGGCGCCTGTCACAGGAGTAGCTACCGTCTACTCCCGCGGCGGTTGTACCGTCATGTCTGGTAGTTGTATGTGGTCATGTCTCGCTGGCTGCTAGACAATAGTGGGGGCCTGGCTTAATTGCCTGGCCAAGTGAAGGTAAACTATACTAAAAAGCCTCTAAAGCGAAGATGGAATCGCGTATGCCGAAAGTTGCATGGCTTGCGGAGCGATAGCTGGTCCCTAATATGTGGACTCCGGAGATCGGGCACACTCCGGTTTCAATTGGGCTTCTTGTGGTATTACGGGGCTCTATCGTAGATGACGGAATGTTCTACGCTACTCGTGAGAACGAAAATGGATAATGACTTGGCTAAATGACGGAACACTGGCAGGCCCGCGCCCGCCATTTTAACAATTCCTGATAGACGACCTGGCGATAAGCAGGATAATGAGGATTACGATGGGAAAATGCAAACAGTTTTAAGTGCCCCTACTGGCTGGGTATCCGCGAAGGGTAGCGAACACGCAAGGAGCAATTCATGGGGGGATGCCCCCAATAGGGCCTTCATTGACTTGGTGCCTGACGAACCTGTGCAGCCCCGACCGGTAATGGGAGAGAAACGGAAACTCCAAGCCGACAGAGATGGCAATCTATAGCCATACAAAAGAAAGGAAAGTCCTGACGCGCACGAGACTATAGAATCTATGTCAGATATTGGGAAGTTGCTGCTTGGCGAGATCCCTAAAAATGCAGGCACCAGCACACGCATCAAAGATTTTGTCAACCTTCGGTTAAGTTGCGTACAATGCAACGTAGCTCGAACCAAAAAAGACGAAGACCCAGACAGGCTACACTACGATGCAGAGGTACAATAACAATTTGTTTTACAACAACAATTAACATGATAAATCACATTTTAATTGCTACTGCACCGACCCGCCAATAGGCTTTCGGCAAGTTTTCCGTTTGCTAAGTCAAGTTAGCCTTTGAAACCACTGTCAAGACAACTCCACAACCTCCAACTCATCCAAAAATTAACGGGGAAAAAAGGCCCTCCCACACTCCCACACCACACACACTTTTACTCACAACCCACCATTTTTAATTTTATAATTTTCTAATTTTTGTTTTTTTTTTCTGGAATGATTACCAGGTTTTTTATATATTTTTTAATTTTTTTGTTGGATAGGTTACCGGGTTTTGGTTGTTTAATTATTTTAATTTTTTTGTTGGATTGGCTACCGGGTTTTCTGTTTATTTTCTATACTTCTTCTTCTTCTACTACTTTGTTGACCCATTGGTTAATTATCTCTATGATATCTATTTCCTGTTCATTCAGTTCATTTCTAAATCTTATTCTCTTCCGTTCCAATTTCTCGCAATACCTATCTCTTATTTCTGCTCTTTCCTTTATATCGCACTTCCATATTATATATTCAGCTGATTCTTCTTCTTCCTTACAGTTACATACCATACTAGCATCACTTAGTTTAAATCTGCCTAAGTAATACCTAAAGTTACCATGTCCGGTAACTACTTGTACAGCTTTAAAGTTTAGTGGCAATCTATTTCTTCCAACATATTTACACCACTTATACAATTCTCTTCCTTTGTTACTATCAATCCATTCACTTTGCCATTCTTCCGTTATCCACAACTTTCTTTCCTTTATTCTTATCCTATTTTTCTTCTTTGCATGGTATTCCTTCCCACTTATTTACCAAATTATCTGGAAATTTCATCATTTCCTTTACTTTCCCATTCACTATTACCATTTCTTTATTTTCTTTTAAGTGCCCCTTTTTCCATTTTATATGTATATTTATGTTTAAACTTTTCAATTTTTCTATTAATCTTTGTATTTCTCTTCCTATTACATCTTCTGTCCATTTATTATTTACTTTTTCTACCCTACTTCTATTATCATTATCTTTGGTTATATTCTTTTTCAACTGCCATTTTTCAATACAGTTTAATACCCATATCATTCCTAATCCTTCAGATATACTTGAACTGTATTTTCCTTCTACTTTAACTCCTTCCGTATTATATTTACCTCCATCCTTCTTATATGTTAATGCTAGATAAGCTACATTATCTTCTGTAACACCAGCATCCACCCATATATTTCGATTATTATCATTTTCTTCATTTTCCTTCAATCCCGCAAACACTGGAAGTGCTCTTCTACCTATGTGTGTTACAACTTCTTTTGTTTTCTTGAATCTCCATCTAGCATATGCTTCTATATTTAATGACGGAGTTCCAGCTAGTACATTCAACGCATCATTAGAAACTGTTGAGTAACTTTTCAAAATTGTTTTAGTCCAAATTCTTTGAATTGCCAACCATTGTTTTTTCACTCTACTATCTAACGCTCTTTCACCCCAGATTTCAGCTGCATATAATACCTCTGGTTGTATCACTCTTTCATATACGATTTTACGTATGTTTCTATTAAAACCATATTTCCTCTTCATTACTCCTATCCATTTACCAGATACTGTTATAATTTTCTTTCTTACTTCTTTTACGTGTTCAATATAAAACATTTTTGTATCTATTACAACACCCGAATATTTTATATGACTCTTCATCAGTATCTTATCTTTATTCCAATATATTAGAGGATCTTTTAATATCTTTCTACAGAAAACAAACATTGCTTCTGTCTGAATTCCATTATATTTTAATTTCTCTCTAGCCGCCCATGAATCTACTGTTTCTTTAACAATTTTCCAATCGTTTTCAACATTTTCCACTGATTAACCAGATATTATAATTATCTGATCATCAGCATAAGCTTGATATGTTACTGATATTTGATGTTCTCCTTTCATTTTTTCCATTATCTCAAACCATCCTTCCATTTTCTTAAATTATCTCTTTTTTAAGAGTAAAGTGTTACATTATTTCAGTGATTTTTTAGCGTATGTAGTACTTTTTGTAAGAAGGATTTAATAGTGAATGAATAAGAAATGAAATGATTTAAATTTAACTTAATAATGATTGGATCTCAGATCAATTGTTTCCAGAACGTTACATGTAGCTCGCGATGAAATATCCATCTGTCGGCACTGCATTTTTCGAAACGTTTCGAAAAATGCACTAGACAATGAATACTACATTAGACAATGCAAATCACACTTAACCTTACAATAAAAGTACAATATCCAGAGTAGTAATACACTACAACATATCATATTATCAATTCATTAGTAATTTATTAGTTATTTACAGATTGTGTTCAGTATGACTACCATTTTTTTCAATCCTAATAAAGCCTGATTTATAAAAGATTCATGAACTCCTGAGAATAGTTCTGCAGATTTTTAACGAATTATTGTTTTAAGTTTAAAGATTCGTGCATGAAGGGCATCTTCAGTACAAAAGGCTCTTTGTATACCAGATATTTCCTGTAATCCCATTAATGGAAATTCAAGGCCTTTAAATTAGGGGATCTAGCTGGTCACGCAGTAGATCTTTTACGGTCTATCCACCTATTTGAAAATTTCATTCGAAAACGATCTAACATGAGAGTAAAAATGAGGTGGAGCTCTGTCATTGATAGACCATGTATTATGACATAATTTTAATGGAACATCTTCCAATAGTTTTCATAAATTGTTTCTTAAAAATTCCCAATACGTTTTGTCAAGCTAAACGAAAAGGTAAAACAAAAACACCGATCGAATACTTCCCCACAATGCCGACCCATACATTCATTCCTAAAAGTCTTTAGAATCTACTATTTGCGGTTCCGAGGAACCGACACCTTTTCTGTGATACGGATAGTGTTAATTGTATGAAATACACGTCACACTGTGTAATTAGAAACTTCGCGTTTCTACTAACACACTTACGCGAACTTTCGCGTAATTTCCCGGTTACTGGCAGACAGCTGATTAGCCATTCCGTAGCTATATATATACACCCACACTCACACGCAACTCAAAAAAATATTTCCCAAAGAGATTTCAGTATATTGGTCTCCCTCATGTACATAATATTTCATCTCTCTTTCTCTTTCTTTGTTGAATTAAATTGTTTGCACCACCACTACTATTTCATTGCTTCTGCTAGTATATTGTTTCTTTATAATTATGTTATTTCTCCTTCTTTATCATTTTCAGCTCTCACGATAACATCAAACCATTTAATTCCAAAAAATAATTATTGATAATTCGCTAGTGCTGTTTTTATGTTTGCTGTATTTTTAAAGAATGACTAATGCCAGTCAAGCTAACGCTATGTTATTAAATAAGTAGATATTGCTGCATTTAGGATAGTAACACATTTTTAATACACAAAAAATGTCACGTATGTTTTGTTAGCTGATACGGAGTACTTAGTATTTACATTACATGAGGTACTACTTTATTTCGAAATTAAGTGATTAATCAAAAGGAAAAAAAATGGTTTATTCATGGAGACGTTTTCTTCGCGCATTGAAATAAAAATTATTAAAAATAAATTTCAAATAGACTTCATATTCAAAATAAAAATCATTCAATAATAAAAATAATATATATATATATATATATACGATACACGTCATCGTATATGTCATCCCAGGTAGTTTCAGGTCTTCCTCTTTTTCTTTTCTGCCCAGGTCTCGCTTCCCATACCCTTCTCACTTGTCTGTCCTGTCCCATTCTTTTCAGATGGCCCCACCATCCCACCTGCCTCTTCTCTATGTATTCGTGTATTGCCTCCATTCCTAGTTCTTTTCTTATTTCTTCATTCTTTATTCTTTCTCTCTTTGTCACTCCCTTTACTCTCCTCATGTATTTCATTTCTACCGCTTGGACTTTACTTATTTCCTTTTTATCTGTTATCCATGTCTCACATCCAAATGTCAGTATTGGTCTTATTGTTTTATAGACGTTTATTTTTGTTTTCCTTGATATTTCTTTTTTCCCCACAATCGTATTGCTGATACTGTAAAATACTTCCATTGCTTTTCCTATTCGGCTATTAATTTCTTCTTCTTGCTTTCCTGAACTAGTTATTTCTACTACCAAATATTTCCCTTTCGACACTTGCTCCAATTTTACCTTATCTACCATGATTTTTATTTCATGTTGCTCCCCGATTACCATTACTTTTGTTTTCTCTATACACATCTCCATTCCGTTCTCTCTAAGTGTTTCATTCCATTTATTTATGCTTGCTATCGTTAATTGCTATCACCATTATATCGTCCGCAAATGCTCCAATCTTTACTTCAACTCTCTCCATATAATTCCATCCCACGTCAAGGCCTCTAGTTCTTTCTTTCGCTTTCCTTATTATTTTGTCCATGTAAATATTAGATAATGTTGGACTTAGTCCTCCTCCCTGTCTTAGTCCGCCTTTCGTTTTGAATTTTTTTGTTCTTTCTCTAGTATCTTCATCCCTGTATTTATTATGTTTATTCCTCTGTAGTTCTTACAGTCAGCTCTGTCTCTGTCTATATATTGGTACTATCTGTGCTCTTTTCCATTCCTCTGGGATGCGTTCTTCTCTCCATATTTTGTTGTATATATATACCAGTTTTTCCATTCCCTTTTCTCCAATATTCTTAATCATTTCTGATGTTATTCCTTCACTCCCTGGAGACTTCCCATTCTTAAGTTCTCTAATAGCCTTTTCCAATTCTTCCTTTTCTATTTCTTCGCCGCCTTCCTCTTCATTATCCACTTCTTGAGATTTATCTTCACCTAATCTCTTTTTTTCGTTATTTTTATTGGGTTTCCCACTTACACTTCCCGCCAATAGCTCTTCGAAATATTCTTTCCATCTGTTTATCACCTTTTCCTCATCTTTTATTACCTTTCCATTCTTGTCTTTCATGAGCACTCTGTTTTCCTTTTTATCTTTTCTGCACTCTCTTAGGACACTGTAGAAAACTTTCTTATTTTCATTGCTATTCCTTTCCATTTTCTCACCAAATTCTTGCCATTGTTTCCTTTTTTCGTCTCTCACTAATTTCTTCACTATTTTCCTTTCTTCCTTGTAGCACTGATACGTTTCTCTAGTTTTTTTTTAGATATTCTTTCCATTTTTCCTTTTTTATTCTCACTCTTCTCTTGATCTCTTCTGTCCACCATGCCGTTTGTTTTATTTTCTTATTTCTTTTTATTCTTCCACACACTTCCGAGCTTGCTTGTAGTATTATCTTTTTGAGTTCCTCCCAACTCTCTTCCAAACTTAATGTCTTCCATTTCTCATTTCTACTCTCAATCATCCTCTTCATTTTTTCTCTATATTGCTTTGCCACCTCTCCGTCTTTTATTCTATACGCTTTTATTTTCTCATATTCTATCTTATCTTCTTTTCTCTCTCTGTTGTCTGATTTTAATAGTTTCTTTATTTTTGATATAACCATATAATGATCACTTCCCACTTCCGGTCCTCTTGATACTTTTACATCTGCTATGTTCTTTCTATTTTCATTTCCTTCTACTATGTAGTCTACTATTGATTTTTTATTTTTGCTGCTCATCTCTCTAGTATACTTGTGTATCTTTGTGCTTATAATAAGTATTTGCTATAAACATATTGTTGATTCGGCAAAACTCTATCAATCTTTTTCCGTTGTCATTTAGCATTGTCTCCCCATTCTGGCCCAATATTCTACTCTCTCCTGTATTTCCCTTTCCCACTCTACTATTAAAATCTCCTGCTAATAAAAATAATTATTTCTAATTTATTGCTAAAATTAAGTCACCGCTTTTCAAAGAAGAAGCGAAGCTTTTTTTTTCTCTCAATAACGATAACATTTTGTATTGGAAATAATAATAATTATTATTGTTTGTATCGCAGCCGGCTAGCGAGCAAAGCAGCGTCGTCACAATTATTCCGTTCTTTCGATAAAAACCGAAATTAAATTACATTATTAAATTGAAAATTTGTTTTATAAAATGTTAAATGTTTAGTATTAATAGTTACTACTCGTTTTCAGTGCTTCTAACACATTAAAAAATTAGTTGAATAACTTAAAATTCATCCTTCAATCGGGTCATAAATCTTCTAAATCAACGACTGCATTTAATAATGCATTTAATTCACAGATGAAAATTTATTTATAACCAAATGTTAATATTAAAAGATTGAAAATACGTACAAATTTCGATTTTAAATTCGCCTGAACTATTAAAACGCCGCCACTGCCTCAAAGGAAATTGAGAAATTTTATACTACGTATGGCAAAATGGATAATTTACAAAGTGAAAATAATAAGTCCATTAATAAAGTTGAAAATTTAAAGCAAAAATGCAATACAATGGAAGCTGAGTTGCTTCGAATCAATCAATCTGAAGTAAAAATAAACAGTCTATATAAAGAACTAATATCGTTAAATGATAATGCAGCAGGAAGAGAAAAAGCTTGGAAAAAGGAGAAGAAAAATAAAGATATGAAAATAAACAATCGGAGGTTATTATTAAATATATATAATGTATATATTAATATATATTTAATACGTTTAACGTTTAATATATAAATTAAACGTTCCGCAACACGTTTTGAGTACTTAAAAAACCATTATGCGTTCTGACAAGGGTATTGAAATTTTCAACGCGTTGAGAGTATAAATTTCGGACAGCGGCCGAATTCGTCGTTTGAGTACCACCTATATATGTAAGTATTTGTAAACCAAATCTATTTGATTTACTGATGATTTGCTATCGTCACAAGTGACGAAAGTAAACGTTATTGGTTATTACATCACTTGTGACGGAAATCCAATTTTCGTGTAGAGTAGATAGTGAAGAAAGTTAATCATTTTTATATAGTCGTAGAAAAAAGTTATTTTTTTTAATATAAACGGGGAAAAAACATTGCTGTGTGTGTGTTGGATAAATAAATCAGTAACTGGTATTTTATTAATATTTGGGTCAAAGGAACCATAAAAGAATGCGACTAACTTCATCTCTATTACAAGACTTGCGCAAATATTTTATATTCCAACCCCTTCTCTCATAGAAATTCATATCTCACTGTTTCTCTTGTCGTAGTCCATAGGTCTAACGGACTGAAATTTGCACCGTTGTCATAATTACGGTTTGATTAGCTAATCAATATTTTGCTATGTATGGTCATGGTGCATATGAAACTAACCAAGGTAGCTTACGAGTGGTTATGGAGCAATTTAATATGGAGAGAAAACGAGACAAAAAAGCGAGCGCCAAATACGTAGCGCTGAAGTCGACTAGTAAGAATAATTTAACATTCTTTTTTGGAAATTTCGATTTTCTAAAAAAAAGACAATCATAGATTTTGATACAAATAATTAAAACTATGATTGTGTTATCGGACTATTTAATACAGCAAATCAATTTTCATTTTAGCAGTAAATGTCATTGCATAATAATTTCATTTTGAATATTATAGGATCAGTGGCGTGGGAAACTTATTTTTTAATTGATGCCCGATGAGAGCCCAGTCCTGCAACCCCCAACAAAACAATGTCTGTTTTTGTACTTTTTAAATGTTACAAGATAATGTAAATAGTAAAATCAAGTTTCAATAAAAATTAAGCATTAAAAAACAAGAGATAAACAAATTATACGCCGCCAATAATAACTGTCAAAACTGAATCTTTTTACCACCGTGAGCATATGGAGGGCGGCGTTTTCAAACCCGGAATATTTTGATCCCTCTATTGCCGCTTCCCCTCCTAATAGTCGCCCGTACATGTCGGTAATTAAACTCTGTTTAAGGCAAAACTGGTGCATATGGGCATTTTGGGTTCAACTATTATGTCAAATAGGATATTGGTTTCAATAGTGTTAGCGATTATGTCCTCCAGAATCAGTTCTACTAATCAATTATAAGTCAACACCTTTGAAGTGATCGAAAAAAGAACCGCCCACAAAATTATAATCTATTTCCTATTACTTGTAAAGTACAAAAGTTGCGCATGTATAACATGATTAAGCATCATATTGTAACGTTCTAGTCTTGTGAGTTCGAATGGGTGTAAAAATAATAATTGCACTTTGAATAAAAAAATGTTACTTATTGAATTAAAAGAAAAATGTTTAAAAGTAAAACAAAACGAACAACGCTATCATTAAACACAATTCAGGAACACTATTTGAGCAATATAACAAAAGATATTTATATAGAGATTTACCGAGCGGATTCTTATACAAATATTTATTTATACGACGCTTATCTAAGCAATAGATAAGCGTATATAGATCCAGATAGCGAAAATTGAGGCCTTTTTATATAAAATATACATCTTGGAATATTCTCAATGGTTCTGATTAATCTATGGTTTACCGATTTGAATAATCTATGCTCGTCAAGACATAGATCAAGTCTGTCCGTCAAGACATTTTAACTTCTTAAAAATACATGTCATTGAGATTATTCTAGGGTCTACCAGTGGTGTCTATTATTTAGTACTGTATATTTATTTTGTAACATCATTACAATATGTATAAAACTGTAACGGGTATTTTGTTAATATTAGTACTTTGGCAAAGAATAAATTGCAAAAAGAAATGTGGCTAACTTCATTGCTATTAAAAGACTTGCGCAAAAATCATATATTATAACCGTTTCTCTCAGAGAACTTCGGATCCCACCGAATTCTAGAATACCACCAGAAATGTAACCCTAAACCTTTGACTTTAAATTGTCTAGTAATAACAATTATCACAGATCTTCTGCTTCCTGATATTAAAAATATTAATATTAAACTGACGACTGAAGTAACTAAACTAACATAATACGACATACATATGCATGTATAGTAAAATATAACTTATATTGAACGAATATTGATAAAGGAAAACAAGACAAAATTAAATTGTAAAATAACAAACGTCGACTTACACAGTGACCACCTTTAAATGTCACCAACTGTACACAATTGAATTTAAATTTGTAATGTGTGGGTGAAATGTATATATGCATAATGTGATGTAATGTAAGCAATGTAACTAACTATCGCATACTGATCGTTCACTCAGTATTTTTTTTTATGGATTGAAATTGCCAATTTTCATATTTAGAAAATATGATCAGTCGATTCGATTTTTCAATTTTTTCAAACGACTAAAAAAATAATAGTCCAATTTTTTTTCTAGGAGAATCGATTTATTTTAATCATCGATTATTAATCGGGATCACTATTTCAAACAGCTGTTTAGTGAACTTCTTGACATTGATTGCGTTCAATGGCATCAGTGGCTGTAAGCTTGTCATAGTCAGCTTAATGTTCAATAAAAGCGCTGGTTAACCGCTTATGGCTGGCGGCTGAGTGTTTTTCCCAGTGCAAATATTTTATGCTTTTATAGTCACCATGTTTTAAATTTGCTAACACAACCCTAGTTTTGGTATTATTGATAATAATACTATCATAATTTGTAAAATAGGCTAGCATTAATACATTTAAATCCATTACATTCACTTTTACATGTAAATTATAAAAAACTGAAATTTATAAATATGATATAACTTTACATTAAATATTTCAAATGTTGAAACAACAGAATGTTCAGTAAGATAAAATTCTTATTATCAGCAAAGGTCAGTATAGCAATATGCTTATTGCTAACGGCTGACCGTTTTGAACGCACCCATTGACTACATTCAATGAAATAAAGCGCTGCAGCACATGTGTACAGCATTTCTTGTGTTAGGCTCAATAGACCTATTAATTCTAATAGCAGTGAAGTTGGTCACAATTTTTTTGGAAAATTTTTCGTTACTAAAATACTAATATGAATAAAATGCCTGTTATTACTTTATATATACATATATAATGTATGATTGTGTAATTATTGATTAACGTTATCAGGAGGGCATTTATTTTAATTTCACGAAATTTTTTACTTGCCGGTGACATGAATATGCGCGCGCGAGTCTTGTACTGTACATGTATTAGAAATTAGGTCGATTTATGTAAGTTTATTTCGCGCCGCTGAATTGTGCTAATCACATGAAACGCTGCAAAACTGTGCTACAGCGCTTTACCTCACTGAATGCAGTCACCGATAGGTTGATATATATAATATATATTATATAAATCATAATATAATATATTATAATATATTTATATTTGATGAGGAATAGACTTTACCATTATTTTATTTATATAATATTTGAAAATACCGACCTCAGATGATTAATTGAATGCATCATATGCCTTATATATCGTCAATCACCTAATTTTTGAGATTATTAAAACGATGACATTAAACTGGGAACTATTTTGCATGCATTTTAGAAATATTGCGTCGCTAATTAGGGCTCCAAATTAAGTTTAATTACCATTAAATAAGCTGCTTATACGTTTCTTAGAGCATCCCTAGCTCTAAAATATTTTTCACTGACCTCGCACGAAGATATCAACAATCGTCAGTTTCCTCATCACTAGTACTTCAGTTGTTATGCAAGGTTTATGAATATTTTATTTGCTAATTTTGTTGATAATGTCAGCGACAGTGAGCTTTCTGGTTAGAATATCTTATTTCCTATCTTGTCTTTATCACATCTATTTGTCACTTCGTTGACAATTCATCATTCATCAGACTCTCTTGAAGTTGTAATGCTGCGCGTATAAAATTAAAATTGCAAAAAACAAGAAAAGTTAAACTAACGTACCTAGTGTATTGTAATTATTGAGCAATTTCGACAACGAAATAAAAAATAAAAATTGAATATTAAATTAAGTGAACTTTTTTGAAATATGGCATCAGTTAGGGAAATAGGTGTTGGCGATTTTGTTCTCTTGGATAACATAGATACTGAAAACTTTATGAAAAATTTGGAACTCAGGTATGGATGTTTATAAATTATTTACAAAAATATAGAATATATACTGAATTTTAGAATATTTATGTAAAATAATATGTAGAGCATTTTGATAATTTTCGTCAAGGATTTAATGTGAATTAGTTCAATTACTATTCGAAATGGTGTTTAAAACAAGCCCTTTGTACTGAAATACTTTACAGTCGGTTTTCATTCGTTCATAACTTTATCCTGGCAAGCAAAAAAGAAAAGACTATATAACCCTACGACTTACGAACACGAATTTTTTGATTTGGATATAATTAACCATTTGCAAATTTCCACTAAATAAAGGCGTGGCAACTATGGTGGCACAGAAGGTAGTGATGACTAATAAATCACTTATCAGTTAATTAATTGTGTTGTTTACGTCACTACTTCAACCAAAATCATGTCGCGTTTCTGCGGGACAACAGTGTTCTACTTCATGTGGAATTTATCTGGTTTTAAGGAATTCTTATACCTTTCACAAAGTTAGATACTCGGTAACTTTCTGTGCTTTAGTAAATTCGGAACGCTAATAATTTGAAACAACGTTTAATTTTTTATCTAAAATAGTTAGAAATGATAAGGGCTCTTTTACGTTGTAGGGGATCTCGAATTTTAGAAAAATTCTTTTTGGAACCATTACATATTTACATTAGCAAACTACTACAAAAAGAATTTTTGCCGACTACTTTGGCTTGGTTTCATTTGCTTCTTTTGGTTAGTTTAATTTTTGTTAGCCAGCGGGGTGAAGGGGGGCAGAGTCGTGTCACGCGTGGTATCTGGTAAACAAAGGAAAATTTAAAGTTTTCCAGATTTATGGATAGTCAGCAAAAATTCTTTGGTATATACTAATTCTAGTTAAAAAGAATCTAAAATTCGCGTTCAAATATAAAGTACAAGACTCACTGATAAGGTGTGTAATGGCACTTATGATTTTATAAGTGTACCACCAGTGTTATTAATCATTGTAGTTATATGTACATATATTATATACCTAATAATTGTATAGCAGATAAGATAACTACATTTATGCAGTATTTGCACTTATATATATATAGTAGCATGAAGGTACTAATAACAACCAAGTACTATCCAGGGTTGTCTCAAGTTGTGACTAATATTTTAATCGCGTATACTTGACAAGTAATTGAGCTAGACTACACGAAAAATTATTTCAATATTCGATATATTTTTCAAATAGATCGGCTTCTTGCTCGGGCGCCCCCTTTGATTCGGATACCTTGCGGCTGCCTCACAACTCCAAAGAAAAAGTTGGGGGAAAAGCTTGTACGACAGTTTACTGTTTCTCTCGACTGTTTTAAACAGTCGAGAAAATATTCTAGGGTTCAGGAAAGAGGGAAAGAAATGCCAGAAGAAATACTATAAACATCAAGTTATAAAACTGAAATAAAACAAAATACAACTCTTTTAAATAATAAAATAATCATAAACATACCTGGTAGCTGGCTCCAGTAAGAAAAAGAAATCAAAAATTAAACAAAGCAAAATAAATAGAAAAACTGAAACTTAAAATTATACTGTACCACTGGACCGCAGCGTAATTACCCAGTACTTAACAGCCGCAGTTCGTATTCGATTAAAAACATTTAGTTCGGTATTAATCATTATTATGGTCAATAATGCTTTCTCTAAGTGATGCAATTAAACGACTTTCGGTAACCGCGGCACGCCGGATTACAATGGCATTGTCTTCGGGGATAATCATAGATAACATTTCGTTTTTGTTTCATGAACATCGGTTGACGCAACACTCAGAAAATGGCATTTTACACTACGACAAAAAATAAAGAATTATTCCAATTTATTATAATTTAAACATGAATTCCGGAGCCTATGCTTGGCCAAAAATATGTCAAAAAAGATAAACCGAATAATCATTACTTCGTTAATTCATGGACTTAATTATTATTGATAAAATAATCAGTACAATATTAATGTTATTGATAATCGGTCTTATATGTAAAGTATCTAAAAAGTGACAGGTGGGGTATTTTCTTTAAATAAACAGATCCCTTCTCAGGAACGCCATCCATAGATGGCTTTACTTTCCTTTCCAGTGAAATTAAATTATTTAAATATTCTAAAATTTAGTAACTTCGTTACAGAGTAAGGTTATTTTATTACCTCAGTATTTTTTTCACGGCTAGCAAAATACATAATGCAAGAAGCGAAGAAACATTGTTTAGAATTGGACCATGAAACGAAATAATAATTTAATTTTAAAAATATTGTATTATTTTTTTTAAGATAGATTTAATAGCGAATGAATAAGAAAGAAAATGATTTGAGCTCAGATTAATTGCGTTCAGAACGTTGCATGTAGTTCGGGATCAAATATCCACTTACCTGCACATAATTCTCTCGTTATTTTTTTTTGCTGTAACTGACCGGTGTGGCAAAAACAACATAATCACCAGAAACAAAAAAAAAATGAAAATTTATGGAGAAAGCCATAGAAATGCAGGTGCTGTAAAAAAATTGTATCGAGAACGTTTTCCAGACCGACAGATTTTTGCTGAAAGAACATTTACCTAGTCCAGTTTATCAGAAAGGCTGTATTATGAGGCGGTGCCATAGAGTATAGTGGATATTAAATTTTTTTTTGCAATTTTTATATGTTGCGTAATATTTTTAAGTAATTAAAGTTGATTTTTCGAAAAAAGTTTTTAAGAAAAGCAGTTCGTGTTGATATCCAGACTACGTGTTTCAATTTTCAACGAACGGAATCTGAAGATCTTGAATATATGCATCAAGAGGATTAAGATTAGGAGATATATTAGGAGGACATTAAGAAATACATTAGGAAAATTTGTCAGATGGCAACGGATATCTAACGGATTGTATCTTCCTATTGAATATTTAACTTTTTGTCATAATACTTTTTTTTAACTTATATGATTGAAATCAATAAGTATGTAAAAGAGATAACGAAATCGATTTAAAATAGTAGGGTTTTAAATTTAATTTGTGATTGAATATAGCAAATTTAGCTATGTATCATATAGTTTATCGGATATTAACGGGATTGACATTACTTAATTTCTCTGAATTCATTATTCAATTTAAAATAAAAAATCGCATTTTGTTTCAGGTTTAAGAATGGATTAATCTATACCTACATCGGGGAAGTATGTGTTTCTGTAAATCCTTACAGAATTATGAACATATATGATCAAGATCATGTTGATACATACAAAGGTATTTGTCTTTTCTTTGCTGGTTTTTATACTTGAAGTTCTGCAGCGTGCAAGTCGCAATAGTAGACGGGCGACCACTGTTTTAACCAGATGCATCATTGTATTCCCCCACTTTTTATTTTAGACTGTGTAACGTGGCTTATTTATTTATGTATTAAATATGTATTTATCTATATTATTTGTCTGGTCGAACTTTATAGGGTAACAAGTTTAATTTTCTCCGACAAAAAAATGTTTTTAACCTTTTCGGTATAAAATAATACAATTCGATTTGAAGAACATTTTTTATTATACTTATTAGTATAATAGTTACTATATGCTATATATCTTATGCACTATAGTAATACTGTAAGGTACTATACTCTATATACTATATTAGAATACTATACTTGTTAGCATAATTAGTATATGATATTAATAATCAGTATACAGGGCGTTTCTCGAGGGATAGCAAATAATTTAACAACGCATACCTTACTGGTAAAAGAGTCATTCTTAAGAAAATTCTTTTAAGTACAGGCCTGATATGCTTCAATACTGTCCGCTGTTATATTGTTTTCAATTTGTCTTTTTTATCTACTCGGAAACTTCTCTACTAAACGCGAATTTTTTGTCCATTATCTATAGTTCTGTTATTATTAATGGCGTGGTTCTCTGAACTGCGTTGAATTGTATCACCAGAGAATGAAAATTATACCGGCAGAATCAGAGTTGCCAGATCGGGTGCTGCAGCAGCAATTTGGCGATTGTCTATGAAGATTTTTCGTAAATTATGTCAAACAACCGCATGGCGCAAATTGGTCAAGTTCTTCTTTAATACGAACCCCTTTCTATTTAAAGAGCAAGGTAATTTTATTACTCCGGAGATTTTTTCAAGGTTGGCAACAATGCAGGAAATGAAGAGATTCATTCTATCCTGAAGAGTTCAGGATAATGGATCGAAATAATTCAATTATAAAAATCATGTTTTTTTTTTGTAAGAAAAATTTAATACTACATGAATGAGAAATAAAAATTCTAGATTTTGGCTTAATAATGATTCGACCTCAAATCAATTGTCTCTGGAACGTTATATGTAGTTTGAGTTAAAATATCCCCCTACTCCACGTAATTTTCGTAACGTATCTCTTTTTCCAGTTTGGTTATTATGATTCGATTTTGGCACTTCTTGGCGATATTTTGTGGTTGTCGCTGCTATTGTTCAATATCAGGCAACGATGGTTGAAACTTGAATGCCAAAAATTAAAGAGTCAAAACAATCATACTACTTTAAAATAAGTTGAATATTTTTGCAAGAAAGGCGCAAATAATACACAATCACAAGTAAATTAAAAATTGGGGTCTAATTTCACCCTAAAAAAAGGGTGAAAAATAGCGTCGTAATTAGCAGTTAATAGCGAGTTTTTATACCCACTATTTCGTTATCTCGCAACTCGCTGGTTCTGTTTATTCTGCGCATGTGGAGTTTTCAAATGAGAAACTTAACTTTATTAACTATAACGACTTCCGTAATTAGCGGAGAAATGAATAACTAATTAGTGTGTGCTTATTTTATTTGACTTATTAACAGTGGTGTTGGTATATCTTAGAAATTTAAATAGATTTAATGAATTCAGATATTTCTAATAAAATTTTATTCGAATGTATCGCTTTTTAAATATCTATTAGAGGGCAAATTAAATAGCATATAAATTGTTTAAACTTGAAACGTATTTATTTTCTATCATCAGCTATGATAAATGTATACTTGTGATATAATTTATATAAGGATTTATTTAAGAAATTGTTTAGCAGCTATGGAATTCTAACTTAGTAGTCATATGGCTCATATTTGTCATATTGAAAACAAACAAATTTGTGAAATCTATAACGAACGGTAATTTTCCTTGATTTCTATTTTAGCTATAAAAACTCTTTATTATTTGTCGGTAGTTATGGTTATCTTTATCACAAATAACGATAACTTTGGCTAAAGTTGGCGTTATTTTGGATTGCATAAAAACTCCAATGTTGAGAATTTTAACCATTTATTTGGTATAACCAGTATTCGCTAGACAAAGACTACGCCCAGAGAGAAATGTTAGCTGGTTTAGCGCTTGCTAGGGTTGACCAGCTCAATAGACTTCGATTGGCCTAAATCTCTCTTTCCACAGTAGTTTTCTCGTCTAACGCACGGCACGCTGGTAATTCCAAATAAATGAGAAAAGCTTAGTATCTTTCGTTAATAACTTTTTAACGATACAACTAGCAATTTTAGGTTTTTATTATAGAGAGGTGCTGAAATCTTAAGGGCTCACTAAATTCAAAGGAAAGAAATCATTTGCTTAATAAAAAAAAACATTAAAACAACATCTGACGAAATATGCCGTAGTCTGATTTTCTTACAAAACTAATTAAATTCTCATTTATAATCTTAAATGTAAAAGCACATTAAACAAACTTATTTTCTCTTTTTTTTTTTTGGTATTCTAATGTTTCTATCATAAGTCTCCAATAATAGTTCATTAGCTTCTTGAATCCCGAAGTCGAACCACATACAAAATGAATGATCGCTTGTGTGTGCACCTATATTTGGGTCGTATTTAGTTACTTAACTTCTTTTAAGTCAAAGGCAATGATAAAGACTTCCAATCTAAGTTTACGAATTTTCTATTATATACTATTATACAGGGTGTTAATTTAGAGTTGTAGAATATTCACGCCACGTACTCTTGACATCAATACAAACAACTTTTCGTAATAACTTCCGAAAAATCAACTTTAATTATTTCACAAAATTGCACAACATTTAAAAGCTGCTAGAAACAGTTTGATATCCACTGTACTCTACGGCGGCTCGAGCTGACCGACCTTAAACAATCGTTATCAAGGCAGCCGTGAGAGACGTCGATGAAATAACACCTGCAATGACTCGCCCACACAGCAAATGAGGCAAGGTCACACTTGTTTATTTTTATTTTTTATTTGTTTTGAAATTAGAATAAAAAATTTTTTATCAGAGAAATAGAACATTGTTTTTCAAGTTTTGAATATACGTTGCAAAAACACTTATTACAAATACACGAAATTTTAAAAAAGCTATAAAAGCTATATAATGTAAAATAGAAAATAAAATTTTATTTAAAAAAAATCAAAATCCGTTTTGGAGTTTATTTAATGTTTTTAATTCCAATTTCAACTTTGTTGGCGCAATTTTGTTCTATTGCATAGTACTTTCAATTATTTTGCTTTTAAAACCCACAAGAACTTCTTTACTTATGTCTAGTTAAAAAAAAAGTCCTTTTCGTAATCTTGCTAGCAAATCAGATAGCAAATTGCAATTATACAAGCAGTTCTTTAATGTTACCTTTATTAGGACAAAGCAAATTAAAACAATACCTGCGTACCACTAATATTTGGTGTAATTATTACGACAAATTAGTAATGAATTTCAACTTACCGAGCGAGATGGTATGGCTTACCACCCCGCTACCGCCCGCAATTAATAATTCATATCATCACATAAACAAATATCCACAGAACTAGACAATGAATACTACATTAGACAAAGCAAATCACACTTAACCTTACAATAAAAGTACAATATCCAGAGTAGTAATACACTAAACATATCACATTATGAATTCATTAGTAATTTATTAGTTATTTACAGATTGCGTTCAATATGACTACCATTTTTTTCAATCTTATGCGGAGCTCGATTCATAAAAGATTTATGAACTTTTGAGAATAGTTCTGCAGATTTTTAACGAATTATTGTTTTAAGTTTAAAGATTCGTGCATGAAGGGCATCTTCAGTACAAAAGGCTCTTTGTATACCAGATATTTCCTGTAATCCCATTAATGGAAATTCAAGGCCTTTAAATTAGGGGATCTAGCTGGTCACGCAGTAGATCTTTTACGGTCTATCCACCTATTTGAAAATTTCATTCGAAAACGATCTAACATGAGAGTAAAAATGAGGTGGAGCTCTGTCATTGATAGACCATGTATTATGACATAATTTTAATGGAACATCTTCCAATAGTTTTCATAAATTTCTTAAAAATTCCCAATACGTTTTGTCAAGCTAAACGAAAAGGTAAAACAAAAACACCGATCGAATACTTCCCCACAATGCCGACCCATACATTAATTCCTAACTGTCTTTAGAATCTACTACTTGCGGTTCCGAAGAATATACTCTTCTGTGATACAGATAGTTTCAATTTTTCCGTAATACACGTCACACTGTGTAATTAGAAACTTCGACATATCGCGTAATTTTCCGGTTACTGGCAGAAGGTTGATTACCCAGTCTGTAGCTAGGTATGCACACACATACATTCAAACACACACATACACAACTCAAAAGAATATTTCCCAAAGAGTATTTCATTTCTCTCTCTCTCTTTCGGTGTCGAGTTAAATGGTTTGCACCACCACTGCCATTGCTTTGCTTCTGTTGGTAGATTGTTGCTTTCTAATTATCTTTTTTCTCTTTCTTTATTATTGTCAGCTTTTACTATAACATGAACACATTTAATTCCAAGAAATAATTATTGATAATTCGCTAGTGCAATGTTCTTATATTTGCTGTTTTTTTAAAGGATGACTAATGCCAGTCAAGCTAACGCAATGTTATTCAATAAGTAGATATTGCTACATACAGGATAGTAACACCTTTTTAATAAACAAAAAATGTCACGTATTCTGTGGTGGCCGATACGGAGTACTTAGTATTTACATTACGATATGAGGTACTATTTTATTTCGAAATTAAGAGATTAATCAAAAGCAAGAGAATCGTTTTGTTCATGGGGACGTTTTAAATTTCGTTTTTAATTTTAAAATTCTAATTTTAAAATTATTTGCTTAATTTCAATCAGAGAGAAATGGTTTGTTTCATAATAATAGTGAATTACTAGGCCATTGGCACTTTACTACCTACAGCAACTACGTCATTGCACACATACGATTTTAATGCGTAATTATGTATTATGCCTGTAAATAAAATAATTTAATCTTTATTATTAAATAAATTATTAAAATTTCTGTGTATTTAATCTTATCTAATTCTTAAGTTATTAATTAGCACCTTATTTGATTTAGTAAAATAATAATTTAGTCGTCTTACCCATAATTTAATATCCACTTGAAGTGCATCACAAAATCACACAACACCAATGACAACACTGAAGTATAAAACGTTGAATAATTCGGTTCACATTAAGCTTGGCGCACACTTTGCTATTGCTAAGCATCATCATTAACTTCCACTAGTAATGAAAATGATTTACAGACATAAATAGGTTAATTGTTTTTAAATATTAATAAAATTAATACACATAGTACATACATACATAGTAAACAGCTACAACCGATGTTCAATGTGGCAGTTGTTTTCTTCGATTAGTCGTCTAATTTGATTCACATCTTCCTCAGTGAAATTGGGTAACCGCTGCTTGACGAATTTCACTGTCAACTTGAATCACTCTTTGCTGCAGATACCCACTGTTAGCGGGTACCTTATCCTTAAGGAACATCATTTTCATTTTTTTATCCTTAAGGAACAACATTTTCATCCATGAAATCCACAGAGAAAAATCTAATGGATTAATATCTGGCGATCTGGCTGGCCACAATATTGGCCCACCTTGACCAATCCATTTATGAGGAAAATTGCAATCCAGCTATGCACGCACATTTCTTTGAAAATGTAGATGTGCTCCACCATGCATGTACCACATATGCCTAACTAAGCCTAATGGAATATCTTCCATTAGGCCATCTAAACCGTTTTGGAGAAAATCCAAATACTGCACTCCAGTCAAACGCTGTGGTAATACGTATGGGCAAATCAAATTATCGCCAACGGTACCTGCCCAAACGTTCACACTAAATTACCTCTGGAATGCGCTAGAACGATAGGCATTAAGTTTTTCTCAGCCCAAATATAACTTTCGACTATTCAATAGTCCGAAATGAGTAAAACACACTTCATTGGTAAATAAAATTTCGGAGAGGATTTAATACGAACCGAGCAAACTGCATCCGAGCTGGATAATTTGTGGTTCCAACGAATGTACTCGTAAATGATACGATTTCTTGGAGTACATGTCACACGGTAACTTGCGATGTAGAAACTATACGTGCAATTTCTCTCTGCTAATCGTTGGCTCTTTATATGCCAAGTCTAATATCCGTTCTTCCGTATTTACGGCTATTCGTGAGCCTGATGATCCCGGTCGTGGCTGCAGTCTACTAGTATCACTTAATCGTTTAACCACGCGCGGAAAAGTGACACTTGCCAGAAGATTTCTGCTTGGATAACAATTCCGTATACAATCTTCCGGCGTCTTCACATTTCCACTACTTTCACCATAGGTTAATAACATATCACAAAATTTACGCGTTGGAATTCGAATATTGCCGCGTTATAATAATTAAATAACTAATAAAATTATGTAAGTAATTAAGAAACTAAATAACTAATTATTTTGGTTAATAAAGTGCAAGATTGCGTAAGTTTTTTAACAAATGTGTTTGCTCGGATAAGTCAAAAATTAAACTGAGGAGACATTGAGGTAATGTGGTCTAGTTAGCTGAAATTGGTTATTTGCAACTCTGTCACACAAACGATAAACGTAAAGTCATGGGTAGAAGGAAAAAACTTCACACTATGAATTTGTCTATTAATAAATTCTAAAGGATTTGTTTTGGTTATCATTTTCTTTAACAATGCAGAATGCGAAAGTTGAGACAGGAGTCCAATGTTGTTCAATTTTTTTTTGGCGGGATGTACCGCTAAGCATTTGTAATCGTAATGGTAATAATTTAATAATGTACTTAATTGCTTAATTTGATATTATGGGATAGCATTACTAATTTCAGAATGGTATTGCGTAATAATGTAATTAATAAAATTGTAAAGTTAGGTCAATGTTGCGTAGTTTTTGGTTAGCCGATACCTAATGCTAACCGAATACTTTGTGCTTACATTACGATACGAGTTACAATTGGATTTCGGAATAATCCGAAACTTTTTAATTCAAAGAAAAAAAAAGTTCTATTCATAAAGACGTTTTTTTCGCGGCATTAAGACAAAATAATATTGAAACTAAACTTGAACTAAATTAAGTTTCGCTTTTTTTTTCGCAAAGCGACGTTATTTTGTATAATTATTAGTATACAATATTCGCCAATCTACGTCTCAAAAAATTATGTAATATATCTTTAAATCAATATACATATAAAGAATCACAACATCACACGTGTTTCGGTATAAACCATCATCAGATATTATGATAAGAATATAAGTATAGAAATAAATATTTGTGAAACCATATGATGGTTCGGTTTGGTTATGATGAAATACAATATGCTACTTTTCTCCGTCTATTACTGCAAATAATAGACGGATAATAGACGAATAAACACTTCAAATCAGCTTCGCCAACCGCGCATCAAAATTCCAAGCTGTTTCGGAAATAAAGCATTCTAAAGTTTACTATGTTGCCATACTTTTGTATTGAATAACCCGTTACCATAATCGAAACCCATCACCAATTTTTTGATATTTTTAGAAGCTTGTAGAATTGGCAACATGCAAATGTTGTTGAGGTTGTGAGATGGCATTCTATCATCGAGTTATGTCATTTTAATATTCATATTTATTTCTAATTTATTACTTACTAACATTAAAAATATCGAAATCGAAGGAATTATTTTCCATTTCATTCCATCCGTTGAATGGCAACTATTTAAGAACTCACATCTTTTTAAAAATTCCGTTCCCGTTGCTGAGTGTAAAGTAGCCCCAGTTAATTCTCTAGAGGCATTGATAATTCGTTTTTGGAGCTCTTCAACAGCTGCAATCGGATTTCCAGAAGTATAAACTTTATTTTTCAGATGTCTCCACAAGAAGCAATCGAGTGGATTTAAGTCTGAAGATCTTGCTGGCTTGATTCAACTGTTGAATTAGTTGCGATCAACATTCGTACGAAAACTTGATTCAAATAGTTTCTAACAATGACAGCATTATGTGCTGATCATCTATCTTGTTGGAACCACACAACTTGTCTGGCATTTGAAGGTACACCTTCCAAAAGGAGGAAGGAAGACACTTCCACTAGGAAATGCAGATACCTTTCAGAATTAAAATTTTCTGAGCAGAAAAATGGACCAATCAAGCTGTTGTTTATGATTCCACATCACACATTTATTCCAATAACCACCTGATGCGACTTCCCATAAACTAAGTGGAGATTTTCTACAATCCTAGTTCGTGTATTTTTTCTGTTAATGATCTCATTGTTTGTGAACTTGCATTTTTTGCAGCAAAAAGAGTTTTTGATAAGAACGAATTATTTTTGGTCATTACGGATTAGTAAGAAAACGTTGCTGAATTATATCTAATTCTATACAAGTATATTCACGACTCTTTTTTACATTAATAAGGATAATATATTAATGAAAATAATTATTATAATTCATGGATAATTTAACAATAAACGAAACTTACATCAAGAATTGAATAAACCTTATATTGGAAAACTCGGAGAAGAGTCCCTGTTTGTCAAATCCAAAATATGATGGAATGATACAAAGCGCAATAGCAATCATCTGAATCGGATCAATTTGGTCTCTTCATTTCAGCTATGGCTTTTACAAAATTATCGCCCTGCTTATTGTTATTGCAATTTTAATATGTTAATTTGTTATGAATAAAAAACCTTGTAGAGTTAACACTGTTTTCGTTTTATTTGTTGTCACATACAATAGCTTATTTCAAGTGACGAAAAACTGTACACCGTACGAAAATGATTATGCGCATATTAAAAATGCATTCCAAGTTATCATCATCGTTCGCTGTACTGTTTCCAAAGCGTTCTATGTGAAATAACAATGATGCAATGAATCGTAACGAAACAGTCATTTTGATACATGATAACGAGAGATAACTATATGTGCTGACATGCGCAATGTACCATCTATGGTTGCCTTATTTTATTTACGTTTCAAGATTAAGTTTTAAGTAGTTTCGACTAGTTAATTTAAAATTTGAAGTATAAATGTATTTTCTACTTAAAATGGAGAATTTTAGTGGAAATTAGTTTTCAGACATTTGCTTAAGTTATTAACGTTGTCACTAGTTCACATTTATTAATTATTAATAAATTAATAAATATTAATTTATTATTAATTTAAAAATCATATATATATATATATATGTCTATATGCCTTATACCATCAACTGGTGTCGGCTTGAGCTCTTCTCGTTATCCTCCTATTCCTCACTTCCTATGCATCTCTCCCACTCCTTCCTGTTGCAAGCAATTCTTCTTGCGTCATTCAGCCTCATTCCTCTTTCTCTTATTGCTTTTTCAATTCCCTCATCCCATGTAATTTCTGGTCTTCCCCGTTTCGCTCTTCTTCCCTCCCTTGCCTACCAGACTCTCTTTACTTGCCTCTCTTCACTCATTCTTACCAGATGTCCCCACCATCCCAACTGCCTTCTGTGGATGAACTCCACCACTGGTTCTATCTCCAACTCTTCTCTTATTGCGCTACTCCTTATTTTATCTCTTTTCGTTACTTTTTAGGTACTTTCGTACCTTTCACTCTTCTCAAGACTTTCATTTCCACAGCTTGTATTCTACTTATGTCTTTTTGCTCCATTTTCCACGTTTCACATCCGAATGTTAAAATCGGTCTTATTATGGTCTTGTATACATTTATTTTTGTTTTCCTTGTGATTTCCTTGTTCTCCACAATTACTCTATTTATTTTATAATATGCATTCATTGCTTTATTCACCCGCTCCGTAATTTCATTTTCCTGTTTACCCCCGCTACTGATCTGCACTCCTAGGTACTTACAACAATCGACCTGTTCTATTCTCGTCTCTTCTATCTTAATTTCTAACTTCTGTTTTCTCCTATTACCATTACCTTTGTCTTTTCCTTGCACATCTCCATCTTGTATTTTTTAAGCACTTCGTTCCATTTGTTCAATTTTCTCTGCAAACTCTTTTCATTATCCGCAACTAACATCACATCATCTGCAAATGCTCCAGTCGTTATAACCACCGTTTGCTTGTTTTTATATCCAACGACTAGTCCTCTTTCCTCTTTATCACTTTCTCTCATTATCTCATCCATATATATGTTAAATAATGTTGGACTCAGTCCTCCTCCCTGTCTTAGTCCGTCCATTGTTTTAAATGTTTCAGATTCTTTATTATTTACTATTATACTGTTTACATCCTCCTCATATATCTTCCTTATTAATCTAATCATTTTCTTTTCTATACCCCTCTCTCTCATTATATTCCATAATCTGCTTCTATTTATTTTATCGAATGCTTTCTTTAGATCTAGAAAACCTACATATATATTTTTTTTACTATTTCCTGCCTTTTTCACCATTTGCTTTAGAGTAAATATATGGTCCTGTATGCTTCTACCTTTTCTGAATCCGCATTGTGGCTCTTCCAGGGTCTGTTCCACTTTATAATTTATCTTGTTTTTAATTATTTTCTTTAGTATCTTCATCTCTGTATTTATTATGTTTATTCCTCTGTAGTTCTTACAGTCAGCTCTGTCTCTGTCTATATATTGGTACTATCTGTGCTCTTTTCCATTCCTCTGGGATCCGTTCTTCTCTCCATATTTTGTTGTATATATATACCAGTTTTTCCATTCCCTTTTCTCCAATATTTTTAATCATTTCTGATGTTATTCCTTCACTCCCTGGAGACTTCCCATTTTTAAGTTCTCTAATAGCCTTTTCCAATTCTTCCCTTTCTATTTCTTCGCCGCCTTCCTCTTCATTATCCACTTCTTGAGATTTATCTTCACCTAATCTCTTTTTTTCGTTATTTTTATTGGGTTTCCCACTTACACTTCCCGCCAATAGCTCTTCGAAATATTTTTTCCATCTGTTTATCACCTTTTCATCATCTTTTATTACCTTTCCATTCTTGTCTTTCATGAGCACTCTGTTTTCCTTTTTATCTTTTCTGCACCCTCTTAGGACACTGTAGAAAACTTTCTTATTTTCATTGCTATTTCTTTCCATTTTCTCACCAAATTCTTGCCATTGTTTCCTTTTTTCGTCTCTCACTAATTTCTTCATTATTTTCCTTTCTTCCTTTTAGCACTGATACGTTTCTCTAGTTTTTTTTTGTAGATATTCCTTCCATTTTTTCTTTTCAAGAGAAGAGTGAGATTAATCTCACTCTTCTCTTGATCTCTTCTGTCCACCATGTCGTTTGTTCTATTTTCTTATTTCTTTTTATTCTTCCACACACTTCCGAGCTTGCTAGTAGTATTATCTTTTTGAGTTCCTCCCAACTCTCTTCCAAACTTAATGTCTGCCATTTCTCATTTCTACTCTCAATCATCCTCTTCATTTTTTCTCTATATTGCTTTGCCACCTCTCCGTTTTTTAGTCTATACGCTTTTATTTCCTCATATTCTATCTTATCTTGTTTTCTCTCTCTGTTGTCTGCTTCTAGTGGTTTCTTTATTTTTGCTATGACCATATAATGATCACTTCCCACTTCCGGTCCTCTTGACACTTTTACATCTACTATGTTCTTTCTACGTTCATTTCCTGCTACTATGTAGTCTATTATTGATTTTTCATTTTTGCTGCTCATCTCTAGTATATTTGTGTATATCTTTGTGCTTATAGTAAGTATTTGCTATAAACATATTATTGATTCGGCAAAACTCTATTAATCTTTTTCCATTATCATTTAGTATTGTCTCCCCATTCTTGCCCAATATTCTACTCTCTCCTGGTTTTCCCTTTCCCACTCTACTATTAAAATCTCCTGTAATGTATATTTCGCCTTTTGCTCTTTCTACCGCCTCTGTTAACATTTCCCAGAATTTCTCTTTGTTCTCCTTTTTGTCGTCTTCATTTGGTCCATACACACTTATTATTGTTATAATGCTCTCGTTATCGTCCTTCATATTTATTGTCAATATCCTCTCTAAACATGCCTCCCATTTTTCTATATTGTGTGCCCATTCTTTTTTTATCATACATGCGACTCCTTCAGCTGCTCTTTTCTCTGTTTCCACTCCGCTATATATAAATACACTTCCTTTCATCATTTTTGCAGTCCTCTTCCTTTTTTTTTCGTTTCCGTTATTGTAAGTATGTCTATCTTATTTTGCAGAAACTCATCTTCTAGTTCTATTTCTTTTCCCTTTATGCTTCGTATATTCCATGTTGCAAATCTCCATATTTCTACCTTTTTCCTTCTCGTTATTTTCTGCTCCTTTCCCCACTTCTTCTTCAGTTTTTTGTCTGCTTCTTCTTTTCTTCCCAGCTTCCATAATCTATCCTAATTCTATATTGTTCCTCCTTTCTTTTGTATATTTGACATTTTTTGCTAGTTGCCATGTGCTCTACGTCTTTATCTTTAATTCTTGTACAGTTGGCGCATTTTATCTCATTTTTTTACAATCTTTCCCTTCTTGTCCACATCTGTAGCATACCTCCGTTCTTGTACAGTACTTAGCTACATGCCCATAGCAGCAGCATTTGTAGCAGATCGCGATCCTTATATATTCCTCTACCTGTTTTACAGTAAAATCTATCAGTAATTTTCCTTTTTTTACCACGTACTTGAATATCTCATTGTCAGCTTCTACTACCCAGTCCTCTACATATTGTTTACTGTTCCCGAAGGCATTTTTTTTAACTGCTCTTATTACTGTCTTCACCTCTCTAGTCCCCACCATTTTTCTTATTTCTTCATTTTCCCTTATTATTTCATTTATTATTTCTTCTTCAGTATACCCTTGCTCAACTTTTTTTATTATAAACAACGGCTTTGTTTCTTTCATTTTCCTCACTGTTATTCCTTGTACTTCCTCCAGTTTCCTTCCTATCTGCTCCTGTTGTAGCTCGTTTCTGCACTTCATCACTACCAATCCACTTTTGTATTTTTTTATTTCCTTTATACCTTCTTCCCCTACTTCTTCTATCGTAAGTTTTTCCCGTATTTTTTCCATTACCTTCTAACCTTCTACCGCTTTCACTGTTATTTCTCTTATTTTTTCAGGTGTTTTCCATCCCTTTATCTTTTTTGTATCGTTTTCCTTTTTCTTTTCTGTGATAGCCGCATATGTCTTTTTGCTCATATTTTGTGTTCTTGTACCCCCCCCTCCCTATCAATTCCGTTATTTTTGCTTCCAATTTGTCCATTCTTTTTTCGAATTGTTTCTCTATTTGTTCCAGCCTTTGCTCTAATTTATCTGTTTTTCCTGGTTTTTGTTTTTTCTCTGCATTCTCCATGTTTTCATATACTGTGTCGGTCATTTTCACTAATATTTTTTCTATATTCTCTATACTTTTTTCCATTTCTTCTCGAGTTTGTCCTTCTTCTCTTTTATTCCCCTCTTCATATATCCTAATTTCCCTTTGCATCAGTTTGATTTGAATCATTAATTCATCTGATGCTCCACTTAGTTTTTCCTGAGTATCTTCACTTTCTTCTTTCCGCTGCGACATTTCTTTCTGTCTTAATTTTATTCTTTTTCCATGCTGTCTTCCACCTCACTCATCACTACTCCTCTATACGATTTATTTGCTTTTTATTGCTCCTCATATTCCTCTTCTTCCTCCGTTGATGTTTTTCTTTTTCTACTCTCCACTTTTCCCACTGGTGGAGTTCTTTTGATTTTAGCCGCCGCTTTGAATGGGTTTTTAGCCTCCATTCTTGCGAGATCAATCCCACTTCTATTTATAAATCTATAATAATATTAAATATTTATTTCAGTATAAAATACAAATAAAAAACAAATAAAAGTTGTTTTTATTTCTTATCTCAATAACACCGTTCCTGCTTATCAGGTCTACTTGTTATTTGGAAATTGCCCCCGCTTCCTCCGCTCGGAAGGGCACTTTCCTATACTTATCTAGATGTGTTACTTATCCGTTGTTCTGTTATTAGTTAATATCCTTATTAAACTTATAAAAATAAAAAAATAACTTTATTGATATGTTATCCTTAAACCACTAAACAATCAGTACTCTGTTTATCTGCGTATCGACTTTTCGATTTCACCACAAACAAACATCCGACATTTAAAAAATTTTTTAATTTAAAAATCATAATTTTCTTAATTGTCAATTTGAATTATGTTTCATAAACATTTCTTTTTATAATTATTCTTATCATAATATAACATAATATAACGCATACATGTGTTATATTATGATTTTTATATGTATATTAATATATATATATTGTATAATTTTTGAGACGTAGATTGGAGAAAATTTTATAATAATAATTAATAATTATTAGTTTACTAATAAAATATTTAATAGTATAGTTTATATTTACTAATAATATTAGTTTATATTTATTAATAAATTAACTAATGCAATTATTTATTTATGATGGATTTATAATTAACTAAATTTGTCATTTTTACTCTTGGATATTGTTCCGTGTATTTGGCAGCGCTAAATCGTACAAAATATGGCCCCAGTCAGATAATTCTGGTTATGTCTATAAAATCTATTCCACTACATAACGTGTTCTATTTATTTAAATTAGTGGTAATTCATTTTTTCAGGTCGAGAATTATTCGAAAACCCCCCTCACATATATGCAATAGCTGATGCATCTCATCGAATTATGAAACAACAAGGAAGGGATACCTGTATTGTTATTAGTGGAGAATCAGGATCAGGAAAGACAGAAGCTTCCAAAATTATCATGAAGTATATAGCAGCTGTAACTAACCAAGGTAACAAAAGCAAAATTTTAAGCATTTGCTTTATTTCGTTTATCGTTATCATCTCATTCGATTCGTATCTTAGCTCATTTTGTTAAAATAATTCAAAATATTATTAAATTGTTACTTTATTTTAAAACCGAATTTAAATACACTATACTGTCAATTTTAATATGCTTTCTCTAAAAAATTAAAGTAAATTAATCCATCAGCCTTATAAACATAGGTGACTGATAACAATAAATAAATAGAAAAGATATTCTTACGACAGCAAGTTCTACACCACTATAGGATGAAGGCAATAAATAATTTGCTTGTAAAATCGATCAAGTTAAATGCCTAATAGACAAGTCCGTTATGATATAAAGACAAGTGATCAGATGTCGATCGGTTGAATTTTCAAGTCTAAAATGGGGGATGTCTTAATGTTGGGGCACTAGCTTTGGGATACCCGGTATATTATAGTATAACTGTGTTATTGAGCCTGAAACAATTTTACAAATTCTATTAAAATCATTTACCCGAACGATAAATAATGTGACAAAACAATTTTGGATATTACATAATTGGTAGCAGTTAGAAATTATCTTCATAATGTTTTCGCAAATAGGTGGATCGGTAGGATAACTGTCATAGAATGGACAGCTCGGCCACGGGACGGCTTCCCCCATAGCGCTCGAAAATTGGTTCTTAAAAATTCCAAATACCTTTCTCCAATAAACGGGAAAGTAAAACGAAAGGCCCATTAAATAATTCCCCACAATGCCACACATACATTAATTCGCAATTGTCTTGGGAAACTACTATGACGATAAGCATTCGGTTTTTTTGCTTCAGATCCTTCCTGCCATTAAAAATTCCAAGTTTTTTAAACATTTACATCGATGAATAAAACTTCCGAGGCGAATGTTTTTTGTTATTAAATAAGTTGCCATTGCAACATACAGCACAGTAGTACATTTTTCATAAATAAAAAATGTTTTGTACTTTTTGTCAGATGATACTTAAAGTCAACACTGTACTTAGTACTTACATTACTATACGGGGTACAATCTGGCTTCGAAAGCCAGTGTTTAATCAAAAGCAAAGAAATTGTTATATTCAGGAGTTTGCTTCACGGCATTCAAATAAAAATTTTTAAAACTAAATTTAAACTTTATATTCAAAACAAAAGTCAGTGTAATAAAAATAATTACCGTTAATTTATTGCTAAAATGGGGTCACCACTGCTCAAAGAAGACGTGAAGCTTTTTTTTTCTCTGAATTACGATAACATTTTGTATTGGAAATTATTATTATTAGTATTTGTGCTAGCGTAGTCGGCTAGGGAGCAACTAGTGTCGCCGCAATTATTCCTTCTTTCGATAACAACCGAAATTAAATTACATCATTAAATCGATTTTTTTATGGGATGATAAATGTTTAGTAGTAAAGGTTACTGCTCATTTTCAATGCTTAATATAAAAGTTAATTAATTAATTTTATATTAAAATTCATCTTTCAATGACTTCAAGAATGTTCTAGATCAACAACTGCATTTAATAATTCATTTAATTAATGAAAATTGATTAATGGCCAAATGTTAATATTAAAAGATTGACAATTTGTAAAAATTTAAACTTTAATTTTCCCTTAATTAAAACGCCGCCACTGCTTCAAAGGAAATGGAGACATTTTATGACTTATACGTGGTGTGATTTTCCTACAAGTCAAAGTTACATTCTTGACCATATTATTCTATATGGTAAATCTATCTAGTTTAAATAGGCTTTAGGGCGGAGTTTTGAATGAATTCTTGTTCAGGACTGAATTTTGTTTGCATCTTGATAACAGGAAAAACACTTGAATATTTTGTAGCTCAACAATTATTAAGCTATACGTTTATTTAATACTTGCGTGTTTACCAAGAATTACTGTTTTTAGAATTGATTTATTTAAATCAATGAGACAGCTACAGCAGAACCCAATGTGATCTCATCTTACTTCATACTTAGTGGAAAACAGTATACCAAAATTATGATATTGCTATAACTACTATTTATACGCATTTTTTACATTAAAGCGATGTAAAATTCGAAGTTTTCAAATTGGTATTGAAATTTAGCGATTACAAAATAAATGTTTCTTTTCCTTAGTAAAGATGTTTTCAGTATTTAATCACAAATTAATTCTAGTCACATGATTTCGCAGAACTGTTTTATTATTTTTTTTTTCATTATATCTTTGACGTGATTATTTGGTTTTATCGCTGCATATATAAGCAATCATAGTAGGTTCTAATTGAAAACATAGTTGTCTTTGTTGTATATAAACATAAAAAGCCTTGTCAATTGAGTACGATTAAAATATTGAATTAAAGGAATGAAAGTAAACATTGGTTGATCTTCAAGTATACCTACTGTATTGAAAATTTTGGAATAAATGTTCAACAATTGTATTTACTATTTGTAAGAATTACGGTAATTGAAAATACACAATCAAAATGTCAATACAATTCCAACATACTGTAGACAACGTTGTTCAAAATTTAGGACGTAACGGTGACGGAACTCCACCTGAACCAAGTCAAACCTATTGGTTTTTTTTATAACATTCCCAGATAAAATTTTTAAGTTAACATCCTAATTTTAGAGAAGTGAACATTCGCAACATCCCTATTAACACCACGTGAAAAACCAGTAACTAACTTCTAGAAATTTCCATATGTAAAGTTTCAAGGCGATTGGACCTCTAAACTATCGAATCATATAACCTCTTATGTTACATGTCGGTGTTTCTTTCTATGTGACGCCTAGGCATATATATATATTTTTTTAAATTACCCCCCAGGTATTACACGGTATATGAGGGAGATATTATATTTGTTTTAAAATGCAGCCAAAAATGTTTTTTACACTTGATGGCCGCTAGCTGAAAAGCGAAGTGATGACTTCACAACTTTATCGGAATGACGCAAATGACACATTAATGAGTAATAGTAGAAAAAGACCATTTATAACCTTATTCTTTTTCATATTTTAATTACATAACGTATTAACTTCTTATAACGATGGACGTTGAAAACTAATTTTTGTGTACGTGTTATATTTAGGTGGTATAAAAAAAAACAAAGCCATTTGGGCTTTGTTTTTTATATGGACTTTTCTAAATTTATAAACATATCTTTACAAATATCGTCCTAATGAACTGACCGATTCGGAAAACGAAACGAAAATATTTATAATATGTGTGTATTTTAGCTTACAAATAATAAGATTACGAGCTTAGGAGACTACGAGGTCGGTTAAATTAAAAAAAAACTTGCTGAATTTACGCAGATAAAAATAATTTAATAGACTTGCCAAATATTCTGTAGTATAAGATATTAAGGAAAAAATCCCGAAAACCGCTTTTCTAAATAATTCAAGAACTTCTAAATCCTGGAAATAATGTTTCCTAAAATACATTTTTCTTTTTGTCTACTTTTTAACTAATTAAAGAACACAATTTTGTTCGGGTTGAGATTACTGAATTCTAACAATGGTTATATATAACCAATAACAATGATCATTTGCAAATATTTTTGAGTAAAATCTAAGTCTAAATTACTCGGCTGTCGCGGTTTAATTATTATACTCATTAATAGCCTAACCGAATAACCATTTATTATTAATTTTTTCTTATTTTAGAAGGAAAACATGAAATCGAACGTGTTAAAAACGTTTTAATTCAATCAAATGCCATTTTAGAAGCTTTCGGAAATGCGAAAACTACTAGAAATGATAATTCATCTCGTTTTGGAAAATATATGGATATCCACTTTGATTTTAAAGGTGATCCTATTGGTGGACATATAAATAATTATCTGTTGGAAAAATCTAGAGTAACTGTACAGCAGCCTGGTGAAAGGAATTTCCACTGTTTTTATCAAGTACGTATAGGAGAATAGAATTGTACTTTCCTAATCATAGCAGTAAATGTCACTGATTTGAAGTCATACGCAAATCATAAAGTCGAATTTGAATAGATATTGAAATTTTGTCTGTGAAAATTCCCATGAATAGTCCCATACCAGAGGCAGCTTAAAAAGTTTCTTTTAAGCTTCAATCAGCAAATGCTTCAATTCCTTTTCGTTCAATTTCTTTCAGCAGTCCGAAAGAAATCAGAAAGTTCTGATTACACCAATTTTCGGTGTTTTCTGATGACCAATACTTTCTAAGAAGTCAAGAAAGACACCCTGTACTTTTGGCTGTGATAATCGGTGTGATAAACGACAACTTTGCATTTCGATTATATATATTTTATATGATTCTAATTAACTAGATTAGATTAGATTCTAATCTAACAAGAATCATGTAACAATATATAAGTTCTATTAAGGCATTGACTCTAAGGAATAAAGTTAAAAAATATCTCTAATTTTAATTATATTTCAGTTATTGAGTGGTGCTAATGAAGATTTTTTGAAAAAACTCAACCTATCACGTGTATCCGATAACTATTATTTTATGAAACAAGGAAATGCAGCCAAATTGGATACTATCAATGATAAAAGCGAATTTAGAAATATGACTTCATCGCTTAATACTTTGCAGGTAATTTTAATATGGTTTGGATCATACAAGTTATTTTTACGATTTAGTCAAAAGTTATCTAACTTACAATGTAAATTAGGCATGGGATTTTTTTTCGATATATCGATATATCGGAAAACGATATACACGTCGATATTATTAACATTTCGATAAGTCGATAACTATCGATAATAGTGATAGTTATGAAGTTTTCGGTAAGCCGGGGGTATTTATGGGTTTCTATCAGTGCTATAGATCGATATCATTGATAGTTATCGACCTATCATTATGCTAGTAAGTGATATATTGATAATTATCAATAAGATTCATATTCATAGATAATTACTGATCTTGTAGATTACACATCGATTGAGTTGGCGAATGTTTTAATTTAAATAAAAAGTACTATGTATGTAACTCATTAACGAGTTCAATGTCACACGTAGTATAAAATTTTCTTTATTTTTGTGTAACAGACAGTGGCAGCGTTTTAATAATTTAGGGGAATTTCAAAGTCTAAATTTAGGAATAATATAGTTACTTACATTTTAATTTTTTTTTCTTGGCCCTCTAACAAACACTAAAGAACAAATTCAGAATTATGTAGTATACATAATACTTTAACATTACTATGAGCATACCGCTTAAATACTTGATGCAGGTACTACCACCACCAGGGAAAATCATAATCCCTTTAATAAGAAATCCGAATAATCTTTAAATGTTTAAAAGAAAATCGGTTTGATTTTATATTTTGCTAAATATACAATACAGATTATAACATTTCTAGAAACATTTTTCATCCTTATAATCCTTTAATACAACTAACATCCTGTTAAATAGTTGGGGTGATTTTATATTAAAATTACAGATTATTATTCCACGCATTCTAAAATTCCTTAAGAGAAATGTGTTTTAAGTGCTGATCAGATTGATAAACATCTGTTTATAGGTTTGTCATGAAGCAAAACCTTTATTATTATAAAATACAATAAAGAATGATTGATGATCGACTAAACATTAGATATTTTATAAAATTAAATAATGTCCTCCAATTGGAAGAATTTGAATTGGAAACACTGATTTTAAATATGTAGTGGATTCGTCATATATATTTTAGTAGAATGGAATTAGACTAATTACGTTTTATTTGTTGTAATATAATCATGACAGGTAATAATAATGAGAAATTACAAATGATTCAAATTACTGGACAGGAAAAGACTATATGCTAAACAGAATCTGATTTGGTAAACATAATATTTATCAATACATATCATGTCGTTCCCTTAATTAATAAGCTAAATTTAATTGACTATCACATTTTATAATAATTTTATAAAAGCTGATTTTATAGCCATTTGCATGTGGCTAAATATATTAGCCTCTGCTTTACTGCTGTTATATGTATCTGAAATATGTTAATTCAGATTTAATAGAGATTATAACATTTATAGAAAAAAATTTCACCCTTATAATCCTGTCAAATAACATCCTGTTAAAGATCTCGGGCGATGTTATATTTTATATTAAAAATACAGATTATTGTTCGGCTCAACCCAAAATTCAATTTATATACCCAACCCAACATAATGGATCTCGGTTGGCTTTGTGGTGCAGTGGTAAGGTCCTCATACCTCACATAAAAGTTTATAGGTTCGATCCCTATTCACATCTAAAAATTTTATTATAAAGATCATCTGTCTCTCTCTCCCTCTCTCTCTTCTTTTCCTTTACTCCTATGCTTTACTGCTGCAATCACGAGGTGCACGAGGTTGCTTACCACATTGAGGATAGGTGTAAGGACGCCTATTATGACTGCGCCCCGACTGCATCTTTATACTTATTCATGTAGTAAGCACACAAAAAGCCTTCACCTTTTTTCGAATTCTTGACAATATCCGATGCTACCGACATCTATCCACACAACATCCAACTTCAAACATTACATCAAAAGATACCTTAGAAAACATATTGAAACTTGGCGCCACATTCCAAAAATAAATATGACATTTCATTGACAAAAAAATATGACACTGATAATTGACACACAAAATGCAAAAATATGACGATGACAGACACATACAACGCTATCTAACATAAAAATTGAAAAATGAAAATTAACAAACAGCGCCATCTAGCGGACAACGCATGAAACTCAATGAAATAAAAATGGCCCCCGCTATTGTAGCACCATCTAGTGGCGAAATTTTGAACCCGTGGTCTAGTTCTGCTGTTGTCATTTATTGATACTTCATTTCACTTATCCATAAGTAATTTTCATTATCACTCTTGTCTAATGTAAATACGGTATAACCACTGCATAACGGTCACCCAAAATGTCAGCCTTAGAGTCCGTTATAAGTAAGTGACCTGCATCGAAGGTTGCAAAATGTTTGCAAAAGAATTGCCATGAAACACATATATTTAGTTTTCTTTTAATTCATAGTTATTTATAGTTATAGAAAAACTGAGCTATGAAAATTATTTATTGAATATTATATTTATTAAACGATTGTACAATAGTATAGTAGAATACATATTAAAATTACATGCCATACATATAGTATAGGCAGATAAACCGTACATTATTGCTTTTTTTATACGAATCAATACTAGTTTAGTTTTTACGAATTTTAATTTAATTTTTTACATGCATTTGTTCATGAAAAATATGCGTTTCATTAGTCCAGCGATTTTACTCGAACTAGTATTGGTCTAGAATAGCCGCAATTGGACCTTTCCATGAAATTCAGTATTGACGATTATTAAAAAAAAAATCATAAGAATTAATGTAAGCTCATAAAATACAATATAATTATTTTCTAATATCACTATTTTATTGTCAGACGGAAAGTGGCGAGTGATGGAGGTGACCTTTATCGAGAGGTGGCTGTTAAGTGAGGTTGTACTGTAATATTCTGTAACTTTGCCTCATAGTTTAGCAAATGTCGCAATAGAAATATTTTGGTTCTAGTACATACTTACGCAATGGTGAATTAGGTTGAAACTTATTTTTTTTATTCTCCCCCTTACTTTAAATACTAGAATGGTGTTGACAGTGTTAATTCGTATTCATAGTAAATTGAATGAAAATTTATTAACGTTTTTATTATCTGTGGAAAATTATGACGACCTCAACCCCCATTAAAAACGATACCTGTACTTGACCAGAACATCGACCGTCTTATTAAGAGGTGCCAAATTTAGACAGTAAATAGTAGTTAAGTAGTAAATTTTGACAAACAATTAAATAAAAAGAGAAACATTTTCAGTTACGTTGGATACGATTATACAGGGTTTTCGCGAAAGGTTGTCAGAAAAATTAACCACATACTCCTGGCATCAATACAAACAACTTTTTTTAATAACTTTTTTTCGAAAAATAAACTTTACTTATTTCACAATATTGCGCAACATTTAAAAACGGCTAGCAAACGTTTGATATCCGCTGTACTTTGCGGCGGCTCGCGCCAGGCAAAAAAAATGCAAAATCTATTTTGAAGTCATTTCTTTACATTTAATTTTTTAATTCTAATTTCAATTTTCTTCGTCTAATTTCGATCAGAAAGTAAAATCTTTTGTTTCATAATAATTTCTATCAAATTGTTTTTAAAGCCAACAAAAACTATTTGACTTTAGTCATGTCTAATGCAAAAAAAATGTATTCTGTGTAATCTCCATGCTGCCAAATTAGCAAGTTATCAATTACACAAACAGTACTTTAATGTTACCTTTATTAGGGTAATGCAGATTAAGGCAATACTTGCATACCACTAATTATTTAGTGTAATAATTGAAACAAATTGGTAATGAATTTCAACTTACCAGGCGAGGTGGTATGGCTTACCACTTCACTGCCGCCCGCAATTAATCAGCTATCATTACATAAACAGACGTCCACAACACTAGACAATGAATACTATGCCAGACAATACACATTACATTTAACTTTACACTAAAAGTACAATATCCACATTAATGATTCACTAAAACATCACTATCAATTTACTAGAAATTTATTAGTCATTCACAGATTGTGTTCAGTATGGCCACAATTTTTTTCAATCTCATGCTGAGCCCGATTTATAAAAGAATCGTGAACTATTGGGAATTGTTCTGTAGCTTTTTCACTAATTATTCTTGCAAATTCAAAAATTCGTGCATGAAGTTGATCTTCATTGTCAAATGGCTCTGTGTGTTCACTAGATATTTTATGTAGCCCCGTAAATAAAAATCTAAGGGATTTAAATCAGCAGATATAGCTGGTTACGCAATAGGGTCTCCACGGCTTATCCACCTATTTGGACAATTTCCATTCAAAAAAGATCTAACATTAGAATAAAAATGAGGTGGAGCTCCGGCTTGCATAAACCACATCATGACGTAATTGGTATGGGACATCATCCAATAATTCCCATAAAGTGTTCCTCAAAAAATTCAAATACCTTTTTCTAGTTAAACGGGAAGGTAAAACGAAGGGACCAATCAAACAATTTCCTACAATGCCAGCCCGTACATTAATTCGTAACTGTCTTTGGAAACTACTAAGATGATAAGCATGCGGGTTTTCTTCACTCCAAATGTGGCTATTTCTGCTATTAAAAACTCTAAATCGTCTAAAGCATGCTTCGTCAGTAAATAAAACTTGTGACGCAAATCCAGATTGCCTTAAATTTTAACTAATGACCCATTAAATAATCTTGCGGTTCAAAAGAATTCACACGGTGTATGTGATACGGATAGTGTCTATTTTCCCGTAATACACGCCACACTGTGGAAACTTCGACATGTCGCGCAATTTCACGAGTACTGGCCGACGGCTCATTTTCAATCATGCTTAAAATGTCTTCTTCGATCTGAACACTTAATTGCCTTCCTGGTAAACTTGATTGGAGAATTAACAAACCAGTATGTTGTCCTTTGCACTAAATTAACAAATGCCCATTCACAAGGACCTTGTCGATCTGGAAATCGTTTTCGATATAAGCTTTTTGCAGCACCTGCATTTCCACGGGTTTCTTCATAAATCATCAGCATATCACACCATTCTGCTGTAGTATAATTTGCCATAATTGTTTAGAAAATATGTCAAAACACTTTCAAAAGTTCAAATCTAATCAAAGTTACTCGCTCCAAATTCAACATTTAACTAACCTAATTTTACGTTTGAACTTGAGTGTTTCTTTCTAATTTGTTGTTGTCTCTTTCTTTCTTATTTTCACATCTGACTTTAACATAATAATCCCAAGAAATTTATCAATAACTTGCTAGTAGAATTTTTTTATGTTTCCTGTTTTTACTTTTAAAGATCGACTAAAGCGAAATTAATGCAATGTTATCAAACAAGTTGACATTGTTGAATACAGCATAGTAACAAAACCTAGTACCAAGTGTAAAATTGTAGAACTGTTTTATGCTACATGCTTTCTTATTAGCTGACATAATGTTGTACCTATGATCTAAATGTTCACTAATCTTCATAATCTAAACAAGCGCATTATCTCTAAATTATTGCTACGAGGTCAACATTTTAGAAGAAAATGCATAGTTTTTTTTTTCTAGGAGTAAACATTAAATGGCTAATTACATTTTGTATTGGAAAATGAATACGCTAGCATTGTCGGCGACTCGAGCCGACCAAGCTAGTGAGACAGTGCCGTCGCAATTATGATTTTATTTTTGTTTCGTTAGAAAAAGAAATTAAATTATCTTATTAGACTGAAATTTTATTTTATGCAATGTTTCGCAATAAGATTAATTAACACTAATTTTCGATACTTGATATGGCATATTAAATAATGAATTAGTTTAATAACTAAAAAAGCTAATCCTTCAATGCCCTCTAAAAGGTTCTAAATTCCAAATTCCAAATTAATTCTAAACTCCAAAATTGATTAATGACCAAATTTTAATATTAAAAGATAGAAAATCTGTAAAAATTTCAACTTTGAAATTCGCTTTAAAATTAAATTATTAAACCGCCGTCACTGTATCTAACAGGAAGTAGCGAAATTTTATACTACATGTGACGTTGAACTCGTTATTGAGTTCACTTTTCAAGTGATCAGTATTGCGCAGGTCAGTAACACTGCGGTTCACGAACATTTTTGAAGAAATCAGATAATGCTGATTATCTCGGCAACTATTGAAGATAGACTCCCCTTGTTTAGACATTTTCCGTTTAGTTTTTCATCTTCTATCCACCATTAAAATTAAAAATACTAGTAGCGACACACCCTGTATAATAACAATTACGATCAATCGTAATTGTTGCCTCGCGTAATTGTACTGCACATTTCGTTGTAGTTGTTCAGTGTATTTGACGTGGCGTATGCTTTAAGCCGTATTTTTTTTTTATTTATCTCTGTTTTAGTTTTGTAAACGTACGTTTGTAAGACGTAAAAACTGTTTAGTTTTTACGTAGGATCTGCTAGAGTTGATTGATAGTTCCGAGCATACTCGAGGGAACTCTATGGTAAAGGTTCAGAGTGCGGGGAAAGTGAGGCTTAATACAGCCATTATTATGGTTGTATTAAGCCCTTTTACTTGTCTTATTTTCTTAGAGTTTTTAGTTTTTTCTAGACTTTTTTTACGTCTTATTCAACAGCTATTTCGATATTAAAATCTTTTTCGAGATTCTATTTTTGTTTTTTCGTGTTTATTGTTTTTGAATTGTTTTGATGTGGCTAAATTTTTATTTTTTTTTTCCTGGTTCCATTATCTTGACTTATATGGTTGTCAGACGTTGGCGTTATCTGTATATACTTTTTACTTTTGTTGGATGTTTGTTAGTTTTTGATTTTATAAAGGTGTATTTATGTATGTTTTATTTATTGGTATTATGTTATGCTATGATTGGCGTAAATATTTTAAGTCTGTTTTATAATTAATACTGTTTTAATGATATTTAATTTGTATCATTTCTAATATTTCTCATTTGTACGTATTTTTTCAGTGTTTAATATAACTGTTATCGAAATGGAATGTGTATTTTGTTTCTTCAGTGTGGTGTGGTAATGCTGCTTTGTTCTTTATTGTCATATGCGTTTATTTATTCTATTTTTTAATTATTGACTTGTTTGTCTAATATAAACTTTATTACAGTCAATTATTACAATTAGAAACCTACAACGTTACTTTTTTACTTTATATTATTTGATTTTATTTTTGAACATTATTGTTTGTTAGATTGTAATCTTTATGCGCGACTTGAATAATATAGTTTTCAAATATCTGTTAATTTTACTGACAAATGGTGTATACAGGGTTTTAACAAAGAGTTGTAGAATATTCACACCACGTACTCCTGACATCAATCAAAACAACTTTTTTCCAACATCAACTTCAATTATTTCAAAATATGACACAGCTGTAGCAGCTTTAAAAGCTGCTAGAAACCGTTTGATGCCCACTATACTCTACGGCGACTCTAGCCAACCAATGGTAAAGAACCGTTATCGACGAAAACACGTACAATATTTCGCCCACACAGCAAATGAGCAAAGATCAGACTTGTTTGTATTTTTTTATTTCTGCCTTGAAATTTAAAAAAATGTAAGTCGAAAAATTTAACATTGTTTATTAAGTCTTAAAAATACGTTTCCGAACACTTCAGAAGTAAAAAAAAAACGTGACAGTTATGTAATGTAATATAGAAAAAAAATTCAAGCGGCGGCACGCTTGAATTACGCGTTACCATGTTCTTTTTTTTTCCGTAGATATGTCTCTTCGATTTTATAGTATAGAATTCCAAAAATACAGTCTTTTTGTTATGTTAAGAGCTTAATTGTTTATGTTTATTGTTTTATATTAAATTTAATATGCAAAACTTTCTATTAAAAATTTGCAGTGTCTATAGCGAAGCACAAATTGAGAATACATATTTGTTCAAAAAATGAAAAAAAGCCTCTGTAATATGTTTTATTATTGTTTATTAATACTTAATATAATACATATTACATCGAAAGTATCAAGAATTGTTACATATCAGGTCACATATTTGTTAACATATCAAATTACACACTTTAGATTATTATAGAAAACGTAGGCATACTTCAGTGATCATCAGAGGATCAGGATCTGCTGCTAAGTTAATTACTATAAGTTTTATAAATTAGTCTATAATGTAATTCTTTTTCTCTATAATAATTTTCTAATTCTTGAGGATAACAGTGTAGTGTTACTTGGGCTAAAAATCCTGCCTTAGTCTATTTCTACTTTTTTCGAAATTTTTGATTGCGTTTTTTTTACAATTTCCATTAAATTGTATAGTAGGAAAGTGCTGAGATTTTATTTATATTATAAATATCTTTTTATTGCTGAAAAAAGCAAGTCTTTAGATATTGTCATTTCCGAAATATCAATAAGTCATAAAACTCTTAGTATCTTTGAAACGACATTTTTGTCTATCAAAATAAAGTTATATATTCGAAGTATATGTTGTATGTATTGGCCTATAATTTTTTCAAATTTCGTTCCAATATCTTACTTTATAATTATTAATAAATTAACCAATTTATTAATAATTGAAATGCATATAACTCAAATTGTATGAAAATAGGGCATTTTTTTATTCAAGAGAAACACAAAGGCAGACGTCATACGTAAATTTAGACAGAGACTACAACTGAATTTAAGATACCATAATTATGCCATAATATATTTATCATATATTATGATACCATATATAATATTGACAATTAATTTGTCTAAGATCATATTCAGCATCCCCAAAAATTTTAGTGTCAATAGGGAGAGCGATGCCCGAGGTATTCCGTGCTTCGAGATATCCGAAGGTAAATCATGACCTGCCAGCGAAAGGGGAAAGTAGTCAGAACGCACGAAATTTACGGCGCGAAGTCGGTGCAAGATAACCGAACGTAACAAATTAGCCTGCCCCGTGAAATCTCGAGCTGAGTACGCCAAAATGCTGTAATCCGAATGCACTATTAGTTCGGGAACTTCTGGGCATGGGAGAATCCTGGGAGAGATTGTTGATTTGAATCTTTTTTTGCCGAGGAAGGACATTGCGCCTGGTGTACCCTTTATTGCGGGAAAGTTTTCGGTTATCTTTTCTTTTATCCGTTTCAAGAGTATTGAACATTCAATTTAATAGTAAATAATCTGTGGAGCGAATATATAAAAAAATATATATTCTGTGGCTGTATCGTATAATCTTATGGCAAAGTTATGCACTTATACCTTCTTTCTCTGAAGTTATGCCGTATTGAATTAAAAAAGTGTCCTATTTTCACATAACAGTTTATAGGAATGATTGGAACATGTCTCATTACAATTACGTTATGAATGTGGTCTATGCATGACGGAGCTCCACCTCATTTTGTTCTCATGGTAGTTCGTTTACGACTGAAAAATTTCCAAATAGGTGGATAAACCGTCTAAGGCCGTAGCGAGCTAGTTCCCTCTGAGTTAAATCGCTTAGATGTTTATACGGCTACATCGGATATCTAGTATACAAAGAGCCCCTTGATACTGAAGATGGACTTCATTCACGAATTTTTTAAGTTACAAGACAAACAGCAAAATTCCCAGAAGTTCATAAATCTGCTATAAATCTGCATAAAATATTATTTTTATGCAAGTGTTGTTTTAATGTGTGTTGCAAAAATTAAGGTAACATTAAAGAACTCTGTGTGCAATTGTAATTTGCTAGCAAAGAGATTACAAAAAGTACAATTTTTTTTTAACTCGACATGACGTAAAATAATTAGTTTTTGTTGGTTCTATAAATAAAATAATGGAAAATATTATGAATTTGAACAAAATTAAGCCAATAAAATTGAAATTAGAATAAAACAAATTAAGTGTAAAAAAATAAACTCAAAGTAGATTTTTTATTTTTTTAAATCAAAAATAGTATATTTGAATGCAAGTGTGAAAAACACTCACTGCTCCGCAGTTCGTGTTTCAAACTCGTTCGCACCAAAAATCGGGTTTTCACACGCGTATTCAACGCTATTTTTTCTAATGAGGTGATTTTAATCTACAAATAATTAATTTTAAAAATTAATTATATCTGCCATTAATCTAGTAATTTTTTTGTTTTTGCTGAGAGTATGTAGTGTGGTATTAAGTGAATTTAGAAGATGAATTTTAATATAACCTCAGAATTAAATTGTATAAATAAAAGTCCAACGATACCACAGATAAGTTCACATTGTCTGTGAACGATACTACTAAACTAAATATTTATTCAGAAAGTTATATCTTTTTCTTGCAAAGTTAAATATAATCTGACTTAAAATGTGATTGTAAAATACAGTTACGTAATAAAATTTTGTAGTTCTAGATTTTTTCTTTTTGTTATTATTATTGCATAAATTGTATACTATTAATTTATAATATATGATAGGAAATTACTTATTCTAAGGAAGGTAAATTAGAAATGATATATTTACTTTTTATAATTTGATTAGTTAGTAGTTACATTGAATAAATTATATGCGTTGCAAAAAATACTTGTATTATGTCTAAATAAGTTTCTTAATAAATTCTCTCTTATAATTAATTCTAGTCGGCTGTGGAAGTTTATCATTTCAACAGTAATTTTTCTTTCCATTGTATTTTACATTCAAGTGAAGTACTTCCACATTTTCATAGTAATTATTTTGATTTAATTGAGTATCAGATTTCAATATGAGTGACGAATTAAGTTGTGCTCCTCCTAACATAAGGCAGGTAGCAGAAAGCGCATCTGAGAATTTAGTTCCTCAAAAATCTCGTCCAATTTACGAGAGAGAGTATAAAAAATTTGTTGAATGGGTATCAGAAAATAACATAAATGCAATAACCGAAAACATTTTACTCGCTTATTTTGAAACTTTGAGTAAAACAAAAAAAAGTAACACGCTTTGGTCTAACTATTCGATGTTGCGAAGTATGCTGAATATAAAAAGAAATATCGACATATCTAGATTTGCAGTACTTATTGCTTATTTAAAATCAAAGTAGAATGGATATGAACCAAAAAATTCTAAAATACTTGAAATTTCAGACATTGAAAAATTTATAAATACCGCGCCAGATTTAAATTTTTTATTAATGAAGGTGAATATCACAATTGTTTTATACAAGTAAAATATATTATAATACAAGCAATCTTAATTTAGGTAATGTTAATAATTGGTTATTGTGGTGCATGCAGGAGAGAAGAATTATTAAATACATTAATAGATAATATTGAATTTAAATCAAATTCCATCTTTGTTAGAATTACAAAAACAAAAAATTGCGTTCCACGCATGTTTGCTATTACAAATAGTAATTGGATGAATATTGTAAATAAATATTATGATTTGAGACCCGAACATATAAATCATCGAAGATTTTTCATCCAATATCGCAGAGGCAGATGCACAACGCAACCTATCGGTGTAAATTCCATAGGAAAACTTCCCAAACAAATTGCAACATATTTAGGATTACCAGAACCGAGGTTATACTCGGGACACTGCTTCAGGAGATCTTCTGCCTCTCATCTGGCCAATAGTGGTGGAGATTTACTAACAATAAAAAAACATGGAAGTTGGAAATCTTAGGCAGTTGCCGAAAATTATTTCGACGCATCGATAAAAAAAAAAGTGGAAGTGGCTGAATTATTAGGAAACTGCCAGCACATTCATCAAGAAAAACCTACTGTTGAAGCTTCACGTACAACAAAAATAAACAAAGAGTGCATTACAACAACAGAGAAAAATTCGGAAATGATTGAAAATTTGTCAGGGATTATTACAATTAATGCGGCGAAAAATTCAAAAGTTTTCATCAAGAATATTAATATATACAATAACTGTACTACAACTAAATAATGATTATCCTCATAATCAATTCTCGCTACTTGATTATTTTTCCATTTCAACAATTAGTTCCATTTCGTTTGCTTGTTTTTTTTTTTTTTAATGTAATGTGATATTTGAAAGTAATGTTATACTTTCAAATATATTACTGCTTTTTCCTAGTAGTTTCGATGACTCTTTTGTACATGAATATAGCTGAGTGTTTTCCTTAAATTTAAGAAAGTATTTTTTTTAAATACGTCAATTAGTTTAATATTGAATTATATAGATTTGCCTTAAGGCATGGTTGCATTGAATTTATTATTAATTACTGTTTCAATTCTTATTGTAAATTTCACTTACTTATAATTTTCTATTTGTACCCTCCTTATCAAAAATAGTTGATTTCTAATTGCTTGTTTTGATACCCAATGAAGTTCATTTTTTGCCTTTTTCTGAAAGTCTAAAAATTGTACGTAAAACGGTATTATGTTTGATACTTTGAGCCATAGTAATATCATAGAATAATACTAAACTGCTTTGGAGACATACCTAGTTTGAATTTAAATTATGTGATGCAGGTGGACACGAAACATGGAAACCGTTGCATAATAAAACTTATAGGTTTGGTTGTAAAATTGTGTCTATTTGTGATTTTGGCTTTCTTACATTTTATTATTTATATTACACAAATGTAAAGTTGGACGGGTTGGAGTTGGACTGATGCAAAATAAATAAATTTTTAGAATTTTATTGTATATGTATAAATATAAATATAAAATGTAATTGTAAATCTCGTTCTTAGAACTTAAATTCAAAATTTATCGATTCTAAACAGGAAAATAAAAAATAAATACAGTCTTTATAATTCAAGTAATAACAACATAACGCCACCGAATTAGAAAAACGAATTTTTTTTCTATTTTACATTACATAACTTTTAGAATATTTTTTTTTTAAATTTTGAAGTGTGTTTGAAACACAAGGTGAAATTTTTCTTATTAAGAAGGTTTCATTCTCATTTCAAGACAAATAAAAAAAGTATTTTACACTCATTCGCTGTGTGGGCTAGTCAGTGTACGCGTGATTTTATCGACGTTTCATAGCTGTCTCGATAACTTTCGTTTTTCGTTGGTAGGCTCGAGCCGCCCTAGAGTGTAGTGAATATCACACTTTTTTTAGCAGTTTGAATTCAAGTTCCATTTTTTTCTCAGAGGCTAGAACTAGATACTTTTTCTCATAAGTATTATTAGAAAATATTTTTCAAATTTGCATCTCAAATATAATATAATTAAAATATTTATATAATATACATTTAAAAATCATAATATGATACGTGTTTCGGTTTCATATACCATCATCAGATAATTATGATTAAAACTATAAATATAAAAAGAATAATTTATGAATCATAATTCAAATTGAACAATTTTGAAAATTAAGCCAATAGACCTATTTTCTATTCTTTATATTATTTATATTTGATATTTTTCTAGCAGCTTTTAAATATTGCGCAATATTTTGAAATAATTAAAGTTGAATTTTCGAAAGAAAGTTATTAATAAAATATATATATATATATATTTTTATATATATAAATATTTTTTGTTAATTTGTGGGTTCAATTATTTTCGATTACGGTTATGGATTTTATATAAAAGAAAAAAAAATATTGAGATATTGTATAATTACAATTGCTATAGTAAAGTTTAGAATGTTTTTCGAACAATTTGTTCGAATATTGATAATGACAGGTGGTCATTATCAATATTTATAGATTTACATTTAATGAACGCTAAATTTAATTAGATCTATATATTTTTTTTTACTGGATAATATTGTAATTATTTTTCTTCTCTGTGAAAGAGAAACGTACTGCAAATATGTGTATAATAACTACTATCCGTTTCAGAAGTATTGAGCCCTCAGTTTAAGCAGGAATAGATACAAAAGTTCTGGACGGAATCTTTTAATTTTTCATTTAATCTATTGCTTTTAATGTTTTGTGTGACATCGCAAAAAATCAAAGTAATCGATAGTTTATTTTTTAAAATATTAGTAAAAATTATAAAAAAGTCCCCCAATTTTAATATAAATTTAGATTTCATGAATTTTAAGATTGTTCTCCGACCAAAGTACTGCATAGAATCACTTGAAATTTTTACAGTAGCTGAAGTAAATCTTTCTGTGTGTGAGATTGTATTTTAAAGTCAAAATTTGATTAGTTAATGAATTATAGAGCATAAAGCGCCCTTTGATATCTCGATTAATCTGCAACATATCAAGAAGATAGTTTCACACATAGTAGCTGATGCATAAAACTCAACATTTCTAGAAAATCAATTGTAAAACCGCTGTTTGTCCAGTGATATGCCTATGAATAAGGATGCAAAATATATGTGTTCGAAGTTCGCGCGGCAATAGTTTACAGCTAGCTTCGGCGGCACGCTTGAATTAAGCGTTGCCATGTTCTTTATAAAATTCAAAAGTACAGTATTTTTGTTATGTTAAGAGCTTAATTGTTTATGTTTATGGTTTTATATTAAATTTAATAAGCAAAACTTTTTAATAAAAAGGTGCAGTGACTAAAGCGAAGTGCACATTGAGAATAAATATTTGTTCATAAAATGAAAAACTTAAAGCGTATTAAAAAATAAGCTTTAGTAATTTGCTTTATTATTATTTATTAATATCTATAAATAGTAAATATTATATCAAGATTTGTCAACATATGAAGTTACACACTTTAGATTATTATAGGAAACGTAGGCATAGTCCCGTGATCATCAGAGTCTGAGGAAGACGAAGACGAATTCCCAAAATCAGAGTCATCATACAACTATATATTTATTAAAATCTGGGTAATAATTGTCTTAATAATAACCAGCAACGTCTATACTGCCGTAACAAAAATTGACAACCCAGCCTTTTCCGCGCTGAAAGTCCCGCCTTAGTCTATTGCTATCTTTTCCTAAATTTTGGAATGCGTTTTTTACAATTTCCATTAAAATTTATAATAGGAAAAATTCTGAGGTTTTGTTTAAATTATAAAAATATTTTCATTGCTAAAAAAATGAAGTCCGTAGATTGTGCCATTTCCGAAATATCAATACGTCGTAAAGCCGTTATTATCTTTGAAACAGCATTTTTGTTTTTGAAAATAAAGTTATATACTCGAAGTATATGTATTAGCCTATAATTTTTTAAAATTTTGTTCCAATATCTTAATGTTTAACAAACTTCTTAATAATTGAAATTGCATATAACTCAAATTCTGTGGAAATTTTGTACTTTTTTTTGATTCAATACGGCATAACTTCTAGAGAAAAAAAGATATAAGTGTATAACTTCGCCATGAGATTACACGATACATCAGCTGTAGAATATATTTTTCTTAAATATTCGTTCCACAGATTTTTTAATATTAACGTTCAAAGACAGGGTTCCATATTTTTGAAGCGGATAGTAGTAACATTCTTATAAGTTATTTTCTATTTTTTAATTGTTGAATCAGTAACGTTTAATGTATCTAAACTGATTATTGCTTGACAAATGAAGGTAATAGCTATATGAAAGGAGACTTAGTTTAATTGTAAAATAGTGCTTAAAAACGACACTAGTTTATGAAATTATTTTTATCATTACGCTTCAGTTTAGTAAAAACGATCAAGACACACTGTTCAGGGTAGTTGCAGCTATACTACATCTTGGCAATGTTGAATTCGATTTAATTGAAGACAAACTAGAAATAAAGCAATCAACTAGCGTCGATAACGTGGCCGATCTTCTTAAGGTAATCATGAAATGGTTTTTTTTTTTTTTTTAATAGTATATTTGTAAATTTAGGTATCCAAAAATAACTTTGTCACAACTTTATGTGAACGAGTAATAGCAGCTCACGGAGATATTATGCACAAAGAACATACCGAATCTGAAGCAACTTATGCAAGAGATGCATTTGCCAAAGCGATCTATGAAAGGTTGTTTGGATGGATTGTGCAAAAAATTAATGCTGCTATTTCTGTAGATTTGGATAATTATGAGAAAAATTATGAAAGTTCGCTTATTGGTGTTCTGGATATTTACGGTTTTGAAATTTTTGAGCATAATAATTTTGAACAGTTTTGCATTAATTACTGCAACGAAAAATTACAACAATTGTTTATTGAGCTTGTTCTAAAACAGGAACAGGAAGAGTACAATCGGGAGGGAATAGAGTGGACAAATATTGAATATTTTAATAATCAGATAATTTGTGATTTAGTTGAAGCGCCTCATAAAGGTGAATATGTATTAATTAACTATTTTTTACGGATGCCACGATTCGTTTATTTACGGCTACGGTTCGAAATACGTTTTTTTATACATTCAGGACTTTTTTTTAAAGATAAATTTTGTTCTGATTATAATTAATGCTTCATATTTACGTAACTTATATTAATTAATTGTAGCGAACAAAAAATAGTGTAAGTGTTAGTTAACTGTTACAGTCGGTAATTTTTCGAAAACTTAAAATTAATTGTATCGTGTCAATTAATCAGAGTTGATATCAAAAAAATTTCCGAATCATTTCAACGATTAAGAAATCATCTTAACCTAAAGCAGAGCCCCAAACAAGCATCACAGGCACTGGAAAGGTAGATCTTCATAGTTACGTAAGCGAAATTTATTTTAATGTCTACTGACGATATTACTTCAACTTTTGAAAAATAACAAATACACACATTAAACTGCTCAGATTTCACATTCTGTCTTTTCTGTTGCAACAGATAAATTAAGAAATACTTCTGATTCTGATTTTCTACAGTAACTTCCTAACTGGCATCTAAAATAAATATAAATTGCGTTCCAACATTTTGATGGTGATGCAAAAGAATTAAATAGTTTTATAAGTGGTTGTGACTTAATCATAAACAATTTTTATGATGCAAGCTATCTGAGAAATTTTCAGAATAGTTATATTTTAAGGTCAGTTATTAAGCTTACAGGGGACGCTAAAATATCAATTATTCGGCGAACATATAAACTTGGACAGATTTAAAAGAAGCCTTTTATTCCAATTCCGGGGCCAAAGAGATGAAGGTTGTCTGACCAAAGCTCTAGTTAATCTCAGGCAACGCCCGAATCAATCTGCAAAAGAATTTCATAAAGAATGCTTATCAATTCTAACTTCATTGGGCAATTATATTACCGAGCACAAAACCTCTAGTATTTGCAGGATTAAATGTGAATACTATCAAGGATTAGTTTTCAAAACATTTGTAGCTGGCCTCAGATAGCCAAAAGATAAATTTGATATAGAAAACTTACATCTATGATGGAACCAGTCAAAATTGTAAAAGAAAAAGAAAATATACTACACTTCTGAAATAAAGCAATAAATACAATCAAAATTCAGTATTATACATCAATAATTTTAAACCCGAATTTTTATTAACACTTACTGCTGCAAGACTGCAAAATACTAATATTAAGGTTAGATCGAGAGCACCAAACAATCTAACTTTTAATAATTCGAACAAACTCCATTTTGTCCCGCGTAGTGTAATTATCACTTAAGAAACACAAACGAGTCGTACACAAGTTCACTATGTTCAAGCAAGAAACAGCAGATATCATAATTCTGATAATTATGAAATGACACTTTCCGAAAGTAGGAAAAAATTTCAGAGAAATCTGGGTCATGTTGATTACGATTGAAGTATAGACTCCGATTGTCAAAGAATGGATATAGCAAACTCAGTCAATTCAGCTAGTACGAACCCCCTTATATTATAATTCCGGAATATAATATAAAGTTGCTTGTGGACTCACATTCAACGAAATCATTTCTTAATTAGCTAACAAGTATTTAACTCATTTTATAGGAACCGACCCATTCACGGTGTCCACAATATCTGAAAAATCAAGGCGTATAATCGCACTGACGATTTCAAAAATATTTGAAGTAACTAGGAATTTACGATTAAAATGTTTTCTATTTAAGTTCCATATTATGTTCGATAGGTTGATCGGCATAAATAATCTTAATTTGCTTCAAAGAAAATTAGACTTCCTAGACGGTGATAATCATGCCTACGGCAAAAATAAAAATACTTTACCAAAATGCAGAGGTTAATCTCAACTGCATCACAATCCCACCCACTCACAAGTGGGTTCTACCAAATTGAAATGAATGAAATATATACATTAATAATGAAAAATGTGCAGCATAATTAGATCATATCCTAATATTTTCGGGTCGGTGACAGAAGTATATTGAAAAATTAACTCAAATATTTAAAGTATTTAATCGTCTTAGGACAGCCAATCTCAAAATTCAACTAGACAAAGCCGAATTTTCAAATAAGGAAGTCGCGTATTCGGGTCATATTCTGGGGTAAGGCCTAATTTTTAAGCTGTTGCAACCCGTACGCTAAATGACTCTGAATGTAAGTACTCAACTATCGAAAGGGAGTGCTTGCGCCTAGTGCTACGAAATATTTCCGATCCTACTTATTCGGAAGGAAATATAATATTATAACTGTTCATAAACTTCAACCCACCGTCTAGCTGGTGGGTAGCAATAAACAAAATGTATGAAACAATCTACGCATTATCTCATCAGAATTTAAGGCCTGTAATGTTACTCTAGGGTCACCATAAAATGTCTTTCCGTAAAGTCGGCTCTACGTTAACAAGATCGCCGTGTAGCACTGTTACGGGAGGGATACTTCCAAGGTTCAAATTATCAACGCAGAAGATTTGGGTTAGTAAGGATTTATTTACATACTTAACACTAAACTATGTGCACTAAACATCTGACATTCTAAATACTACGGACGGAAGACGGGTCGTCATCGCGACGGAAGGGAGGGTCCCGGGTCGGCCAGAACTTCTCGAGTGTCTTGTGGTATTTTTATTCTTTCTGTCCTTCCTGGTGGGGGTTCCATTGGTATTTATACCACCCAACTCTTTCTACTCTAGGGTCGTTAACCTACAGTTGCTATGTCGTACCGCGCCGGCTAGGGCATGGAGGTTTTGCGTCATTTGCTCGATACATGCCCTCGTTATAAATATTGAATTCTTTATATATCATTAACCCATGTTTTAACTACTGTTATATATATTTTTAAGGACTTATTTGCTAATACTACAATATTTATATGCTATTAACCTTTGGTGCATAACTCGGACATTGTTTAGGTTAAGCAACTTAGTAATTACTATAGAGATGCAACATAATCTAAATTACTTTACTTATTGCATCACACCTTCCTCCGTGAGGGAAAAAATCGATTTACCTATAACATAGATGAATTTTTTTCTAATGCTTTTCCAGTAACATACCTATTTCATTGTCTATATAACTTAACTCTAGTCTTATGTACTGCATTGTCCTTTCCTTTTATTTTTAATACAATGTTTGGCGGTTCTTCTTTTACCACTACGTATGGTGCACCAAAAATTGGTTCCAATTTTTGTCTCGCGTCGTTTCGCACTAACACTTTATCCCCGCACTTGTAAGTCACTACTCGTGCTTTCATCATACAGTCTCCTTCTCACTTGCTTGACTTGAATCAAGTTCTCCCGCGCATCACGCCATGCAGTTCGTAACCTATACTTCAACTCTAACGGACAGTTATGGAAGTTGTGTAATGGATCCGCCTGCATGTTAAGGTTTGAAGATAAATTAGCCGATTTCCCGAACCCAAGTACGTACGGTCAGTACTTTGTCTATTTATGCACAGTGCTATTATACGCGAAACATCACAAAGGTACTCAGCTGCTCCAACTATTAGGCCTTTCTACCGTTTTCATACGCAAGTATGCCCCTAATGCTTAAAATCAAAAATCATACCTTAAAAATAATAAACTTAAAAAATAAACATTAAAAACACGAAGGAATTTCCATGTTTTTTAAGAAAACATAAGTGAGCTAAACAATTTTTCCCTCATACATTGATGACTACTAATATGATCGAATAGGAGAATTATCTATCTATCGTGACACACATCTTAACTTACATTCAACACAACCTCATTAACAATTATTCTTAAAATTTACATTAACATCACAGCAGTCTAAAAACACTGGTATTGTCTACCTACACATTGATGACGTTGGTTTTTGGTACCAGTCTAATATAATTTTTTGTTTATCTCTAATCTAATCTAACGTTATCAATGTGTAGGTAGACAATACCAGTGTTTTTAGACTGCTGTGATGTTAATGTAAATTTTAAGAATAATAATTGTTAATGAGGTTGTGTTGAATGTAAGTTAAGATGTGTGTCACGATAGATAGATAATTCTCCTATTCGATCATATTAGTAGTTTAAGTTTATTATTTTTATGGTATGATTTTTGATTTAAATACTAATAAATGAATTGTTGTAGTCTCTTGAGGAAAACTGTAAGGACAGTCGAAATATCGAGCAATAAAAAGAGTTTTATTTAAAAGAAAACCTGACCGAATCCCGAGAAAAAATGCAAATAATAATTTGAAAGTTTGGTAAATTTAAAAATAAAAAACAACAAATAAATGATAAACAAACTGCAATAAATGTTCAAATGACTGCCCTTCCACTTGTAAGCACAAGTGAACTCTTTTTTGAATATTATTAATTGCTCGTAAAATATCCCTTCTTTTGATTTTCTTCTGAATGATATTATGTACATTATTTTTTAATTCATTTATATCAGATGGTAATTTTTTATATAAAATATTTTTATCGTTCCCCGTAAATAATAATCTAATCGAGATAAATCTGGTGACCTTGCTGGCCATTTTGCAACTCCAGAATTTGAAATAATCTGATTGGAAAACATTTCTCTTAAACAATCAAAAACTCTTCGAGCATTATGAGGAGGAGCACCGTCTTGTTGAAACCAGATATGGGGCAAACGATTCAAACTAATATTATTATCAAATTAATCAGACAGAAAACTTTTCAATAAATTCAAATAAATATCTGCAGTTAAATTTTCCTCATAAATGTATGGCCCAATAATTTGTTCTTTTAATAGCCCAGCCCATACATTTATAGAAAAGCGAATTTGTGGTCGCGATCATCTTTGCTGATGATCGTGTGGATTTTCAACCGACCAGAAGTGCTCGTTATGACGATTGAATAGCCCACAATTGGTAAATTTACATTCATCTGTAAAAATTACATTATGTGAAAAATCTGACTTTTCTTCAAATTGGGTTAAAATAAGTTGGCAAGATTCCATTACTCTTTCACTGTCTCCTGGATGGAGAACTTGTGTAATATGTATCTTATATGGCCCATATTTCGCTTTTTTAAGCACTCACTACACTTCTTGAAAAGAAATGTTGAGTTTCACAGCAATGGCCCTGGTCGAAGTCCTAGGATTTATTCGGATCTAATAAAATAATTATTTTGATGTAATAAATTTTCTGTAATCATTGTCATAATTTTACCCTTTGCAAAATCCGCATTTTATTTTCATTTAATCTTTGAACATACGTATTTATGGGCTTCCAAAAAGATCCATAGTTGCCTAAATTCTTATGTAATTTTAAGAAATACGTAACATTTGGTTGGTTTCTTTCTGGATACTGTCGTAAATAAGTTTCTGCTGAAATTATCACGTTTCTATTCGAATTGTAATAAATTTGAAGCATATCACGTTTTTCTTCATTTGTAAAAGGCAGTTTAAAAAAGAAAATATCTACTTTATTTATCAAACCACTTGTTTTTAGCTTTTTATAGTTATAATGATATTGTTTCCAAAGCACTCTTCGATAAAATTTTGTTTACTTGAGATTCACCCCTAATTTAATGATGAGTTATATGATGTGATACATTGTTGTATTCAGAAGAAAAAATGCATTTTAGATATGTGATAATCCAATATAGTGCCCATAAGAAAAATTAAAGATAACTGCTATAACATGGAAATCGCATGTGCCTTGAAAATGTTGATTATAAATTTAGAATATACGTAAAAAAGTGCCTGTATAAAGTGTAAATTAAATTAGCGTAATATTAAGACTTTGAATAAAATGAGAAAAATCAAAATAGCGTTTTCTAGTTTTTTTTAAATAGTTCAAAAACTATAGGAAATATATCAAATTTTTTTCAGATAATTAATCAACATTAACCTCAATTTAATTAACTCTGTATCTCTAAAAATAACTGGGATCCCCATGCTTCCTCTCGAAAAATGGACACCCTGTATATTATATGCTATTATGCAGTATTTATTAATTTTACCTTCACATACACCTAGAGCTGATGCTGTTCTTAGTTGGGGGGAAACGAATTTACGAGTAGCCTGTCGACAGTGGAAATTTATATTTTTAAGGTATTAATTTTTAAGTATTTTTTAATACTTAAAATTTTTTAAGGGTCAGAGAAAATAAGTAGGAAAGAAAAACCAGCCAAATCAACAATATAATATATATTCTGATTATAAATCGTTTATCAAGGAAAAAGACTCATTTTCGCAAAAATAACTGATTAAATAATAAACAATCTTATTGACTTATACCACTTACTCTACGTTCATTTCTATACTTCCATTTAATATCTTAAAACAGAAAATAAATGCACTGTACTGTAAATTAAAATAGACCATATCTAGAAAATAAAAACAAATCAAACCATCAAGCCTTATAATCATAGGCGACTAATAACAATATATATATATAGGCTTGTTAGTCTTTATCTTTTTTCCTTTTTTTTCTTTTTCTTTCTTTCTCTAGGCTTATACGGTCTTGCTTCGCGTCACTGCGTCGCAAAACTCTCCATTCTTTCCTGTTGTTTGCCATCCTACTAGCTTCACTCATCGTTATTCTTCTTCTTTTTAGTATCTTTTCTATTATATCATCCCAGGTAGTTTCAGGTCTTCCCCTTTTTCTTTTCTGCCCAGGTCTAGTTTCCCATACCCTTCTCACTTGTCTTTCCTGTCTCATTCTATTCAGATGGCCCCACCATCCCAACTGCCTCTTCTCTATGTATTCGTGTATCACCTCCATTCCTAGTTCTTTTCTTATTTCTTCATTCTTGATTCTTTCTCTCTTTGTCACTCCCTTTACTCTCCTCATGTATTTCATTTCTACCGCTTGAACTTTACTTATTTCCTTTTTATCTGTTATCCATGTCTCACATCCAAATGTCAGTATTGGTCTTATACGTTTTATATACGTTTATTTTTGTTTTTCTTGTTATTTCTTTTTTCCCCACAATCGTATTGCTGATACTGTAAAACACTTCCATTGCTTTTCCTATTCGGCTGTTAATTTCTTGTTCTTGCTTTCCAAAACTAGTTATTTCTACTCCCAAATATTTCCATTTCGTCACTTTCTCCAATTTTACCTTATCTACCATGATTTTTATCTCATGTTGCTCCCCGATTACCATTACTTTTGTTTTTTCTATACACATCTCCATTCCGTTCTCTCTAAGTGTTTCATTCCATTTATTTATGCTTGTCTGCAACTCTTTTTCGTTAGATGCTATCACCATTATATCGTCCGCAAATGCTCCAATCTTTACTTCAACTCTCTCCATATAATTCCATCCCACGTCAAGTCCTCTAGTTCTTTCTTTCACTTTCCTTATTATTTTGCCCATGTGAATATTAAATAATGTTGGACTTAGTCCTCCTCCCTGTCTTAGTCCGTCTTTCGTTTTAAATTTTTTTGATTGTCTGTTTTTGACTATCACCCTATTTGAGTTTTCTTCATATATTTTTTTTATTAATCTAATTATTTTCCCGCTAATCTCTTTCTCTGCCATCATAACAATAACTAATAACAATAAATAAATAATAAAGAATATTTTTACGGCGGCAAGTACTACACCGCTATAGGATGAAAAGTACTAAAACCAATAAATGGTTGAGTAAATCAATATTATTAACAAATAAAATGATTTACGCTATACTCGCGTATACCAATTCGATACATTCTAGCACAAAGTTAAAACATACTGGCATAGTTGATGGTATATTACAGATGATAATGTTGAGCATATTGTAACAAGTACGTTTCGGACCATAAGATTAAAACAAAAGTCTTATATAATCACTTAAATAGAAATTTAATCAGGAGTAAAAATTAATTCGGACAATTAATAAAATCAAAAAGAATCTAAACATTTTTAAGCCGGGTCAGAGCGTAATTGTAAAACAGCATATTAGGCAGCAAAATGCGAATAAATTCGCAGAAGCCTGTAGATTTTTAAAAATTAACCGGGATCAGAAAGCTGTATAAACGGATACTCAAGAGAAAGTGAGGATCCGGACATCGTGTCCGAATTATAGAGATCATACTGTGTATGATATCCTCGCTAGGATAATATCTGCCAAAAAAAAACAGCTCGAGCTTGGTGGAGCTCTATATACATAGACCCGAATAGTTTTACTAAGGAATATTTAAATTGAAATGTCACTTTTGAATTCAATTCTCAAGATTAAACGGAGAACAATGTATGGAATCAAAATCTGATAGGTACCTAAGTACTTATTTAATACATGCTGTTTTTTTTGGCCAATATCGTTAAATATGCATGCGTTCAGAAATTCCGTACATTTCCTTATAGAAGCAGTCCAAGAAAAAGTGTCCATTTTTTTATAGGAAGAAATAAATCGCAAAAATATAAGAATAGTCCTAATTTCTTCATTTTTCTCAGTCAGGCGATAATTCGTTGGGTCCTATTTACTCTAGAATAAGTAGCCAATAGTAACAAAATCACTTCTTTGTTGAAAACCTTATTTGTATCTAAAAGTGCGAAAGAAAATTTTAATATTATTTGTATTTATTAGGTGTTATGTCAATTATGGATGATGCTTGTAAAATGACTGCTGAGAAAGTAACAGATGAATTATTACTGGAAGCAATGGACAAGCAATTAAAAAATCATAATCATTACACGTCTAGACAAACCAAGCAATCCGATAAATCCCTAAGACATAAGATTGATTTTAAAATTACACATTATGCTGGTGATGTTACTTATTGCATAATTGGATTTTTAGATAAAAATAAAGATTCATTATTCCAAGATTTTAAACGATTACTGTATGGATCACATGATTGTAATTTAAAGAGCATGTGGCCTGAAGGCTCCCAACATATTACTATAGTAGGATATTTTCATTATTAGTTATTTTTTTAAAGATTGCAACAGAAAATCAATAAGCTCAGTAATAGTAGATTAATAATGAGGATATTGGTATTTAACGATGTTTTGTTAGTGCCTTGTATTTTTTGTAATATAGATTCCACAATAAGGAATAGAGTAAAATCTTAAGAGTATAAATATCTTTTGCCTACTGAAAGCTTATAAAGACACTTTTAGCAATGCTTTCGAAATCTGGAATGAAGTTTAACTAATATTTTGAAAAATCAAGTTGTACATTTTTATTAAGAAATATTATGAGAAGATTATCTATACTGATCAAGCCTACACCAAAAATGGTAGACAGGCTTTACGATATATATATACTGATTATTCTGAACTCTGTTTGTATCATTCAAACTTATCTAAATCTAAACCTATCAATTTCTTTTAGACCACGAAACGTCCACCAACTTCAGGAACACTATTCAAAAATTCTATGCAAGAACTTGCTAAAACTTTAATAAGTAAAGAACCGCATTATGTAAGATGTATAAAGCCGAACGAAATAAAGTCTCCATCACATTTTGATTACGAAAGAGTGAAGCATCAAGTGTGCTATTTAGGTCTGATTGAAAATGTCAGAGTTCGAAGGGCTGGTTTTGCTTATAGGCAAAGATTCGACAAATTCTTAAAAAGGTAAGAAAGCTTTACAAACTACAACAAAAAAAGGACTACTTTTAAATAGAGATAATGCAGTTCTGCAGTTTCTGGAAGTTTGGTTGTTGATTTAGTAGTCAGCAATCCAGAACTGAGGCTGAACGTAGCTTTTTCAATGTTAATCGTTGAGAATGACATGACGAAGGTTGTTTTACTTCTCGTTTCCACAAGAACGGCTTTTGGTTGAATTAACATCCAAACGGAGTGTTGTGTTTTAAATAGGGAATAAATTGATGCAGTTTATGATTAAATAAAAGATTGGGTATTGAGATTAGTGTGATCGGGATGAATGAAGCGATTCATCAGATGTTTGGTGTTTCGATTCATTTCTTTCTGTATGTCTCTTACTGAATCATTCTTACACAGACAGATTTCGAAGATTCTTCGGAACTTTATGGCGAGGACCATTTACTAGCTTTGTGATTTGTGTGTGAAGTGATGAATCGATTTTAAATCTTTCGCAACATTTAAAAGCTGCTAGAAAAAGTTTGATATTCACTGTACTCTACGGCGGCTCGAGCCGACCAATCGTAAACTTCCGTTATCGGGACGTCGATAAAATCACCCGTACAATAACTCGCACACGCAGCAAATAAGCTACATTTAGGCTTTTTTATTTGTCTTAAAATTAGAATACAAAATTTAAAATTTTTTAATAAAGTATATCTACACTTGTAACACTTATTACCAATACCCGAAATTAAAAAAAGAATTGTAAAAGTTATGTTATTCAAAATTTATTTTGAAGTTCATGTTTTTTACGTATAATTTTTTAAATTTTATTTTAAATTTATAGACTTTATTTTGTTCTATTTCATAATATAAATAAATAAATTAAAATCTGTAACACAAACTAGTATTGATTCGTATCTAAGAAAACACAAATGCAGTACTACTATCTACTTATACTATAAGTATGTTTTAATACGTAGATATACTATATGTATACATTCAAATATGCTATTGTACGATCATTCTATAATGTTAAATAATTTTTTTAGACTAGTTTTTTATCCTTTTAATTTCAATAGATACTGATAAAAACTGCAAATAAAAGTGTTTCATATCAATATTTTAACAAAAATTTTGCAACCCTCTCGATACCTGTCACTACGACTGGCATTTTGGGTGACCGTTACCGAGAGGTTTTACCGGAAACAAAAAATGTCAAGTACTTCTTGTCAGCTAGTACCTAACGCCAGTGGAGCACTTAGTACTTACATTACGATACGGGGTATAATTTGGTGTCGAAATTTAATTAAAAGCATAAAAAATTTATTCGTGGAGACCTTTCTATCACGACATTCAAATAAAAAAATTTAAATTTTTTAAATTAAAACTAGGCAAAACAAAGGCAATTAAAACTAAATTTAAACGTCAGTGTAATAAAAATAATTATCTCTAATTTAATGTTAAAGTAAGATCACCACTACTCAAAGGAGAGCCTTCTTTTTTTTGTCTCAGAATGACGATATCATTTGTATTGGAAATTATTATTATTATTATTTGTATCGGCACATTCGACTAGCGAGCAAGCAGTGTCGCCGCAATTATTTTCTTTCAATAAAACCCGAAATTAAATTACATTATTAAAACGAAATTTTGTTTCATGGAATGTTAAATGTTTAGTAGTAATAATTAGTTAATTTTCAATGCTTAATATGACCCAAAAACATTAGTTGAAAAACTAAAAATTTTATCTTTCAGTGTTTTCAAAAATGTTCTAGAATAACAACTGCATTTAATAATTCATTTAATTCCACAGATGAAAATTTATTTATGTTTTTCATAATTCGAGTAATTTGTAATGAAAAGGTTTTAATATTAAAAGATTGAAAACCTGTAAATATTGAAGCTTTAAAATTCGTCAAAATTATTAAGCCGCCACTGTCTCAAAAGAAAAGGTTCAAATTTTATTATACGCATGACATTGAACTCGCTAATTAGTAGGCATGGGATTTTTTTCGATATATCGATTAACGATATTGGTTACGGATGTTATTAACATATCGGTAAGTCGATAACTATCAATACTGTCGAGGTGCTAATAAGTAATATTTTAATAATTATCAGATTATTTTGATTGAGTTTGCGCATGCTTTAATTTTAAGGATGAATATAAAAAGTATTATGCATCTACCCTTTGATTCACCAAGCCTTGGTTGTGGTTAGGTCTAGTTGCGCCACACTTATTCTTACGGCTTATGTGCTGGGCAAAGATCCATTTGATGGTGAGCGTGTAGATAGCGGTATTACCGAAAATAAATTGATGACGTGAAATCAAGGTTTGATGAATCAATGTGTACTTATATAAAAACTTAATACATTTAGTGTACAAAATTATACTAGCTAAACTAAACTTATTTATCTACTAAAAATATGGAAAATAAGAGCATCTGAGTCTAATGGATGATTACTAAGTTTTTAATGGATGATTTCATAACTTTGGGAATATCGCTAATTTGATAACTATCGGGATATCGACATATCGGTAATTATCGGAATATCAATGTATCGTTAACTATCGGGATATTAATATATCAATAACTAACATATATCAATATATTTTACTAGTTATCGATCAGTAATTCTTAGTATCGCCCAAGCCTATTAATGAGTTCAATGTTTATTCTATTTTTCAAGATCTACTTGACTTTGACTTGACTATATAATCGTTAAATCAGTTGGAGAATATTGTATATGCAATCCATAATACAGCGGCACGTCTACACTATATGGAAATGTCTAGCCGTCTACATTGAAATCTTAAATCACACTCCACTTATTACGTAGAGAAATAGGTATCTTTCAATAGTGAAGTTATATTAATATTTTAATATTTCAAATAGTTATCAGTAATTTGAATATTCAGCTATCCTGGCACTGCAGCTATTATTGTTTAAATTGTTCTAATATAAATATATATAAAAAGGAAAAGAAGTGTGGATCCAACAGATTGGATTTCCACCCGAACTCCAGTCATTCGACTGGGTTTTTCGAAGAACAGAAAAAGGAATATTTACTAATTTACTTAAAGAATTACAAGGAATTGGGCTCGTCCATAAGAAGTTTTGAAGAATGAGTGAAAAAGAATATGATTTTTTACTAAGTGAAATTAAATGAAGTAAATTACAGGGTTATTTACTATAACTTATTCAAATATTTTACCCATAAACTGTAAAAGTTACTCGCTGCTATGGCGAAGTAATCTATTTAATTCACTAATTAGATTCAGAAAAAGCCAGTGTCATTTTTGCGAGGGTGTGTTCGTTGTTGTCTACGTACACTGTCCTAAGACTGACTTGCCGAAAGCCTAATTGCGGGTCGGTGCAACAGCAATTTAAAACATGATTTATCATATTAATTGTGGTAAAACAAAATTGTTCATGTCATAAGACTGACCATCCCAATGAACTAAGTACACATAATATCGCTGGGGCAATAAAAGTTTTGGTATGTTCTCATTATGGCTATAGTACCTCGTACAAGCTGAGAGGCATGTAACAGAAGTGACTAAGACGAAGATGGAATTATATGATTAGTTGAAAGTAAGAGTGAGGAAGAAAATTTTCTCCGTCGCCGGAATAATTGTTTTTAAAAAATATTAAATCTATCGAGGGTCGCCCTCTTTCATTACTACTTTGCTTTACATATAATTGTAAATCATTATTAGTTTAGATGCAATTGACATACGTAAGATATATCAACTTTCGAAATTATTCAAAGAATAAATTCATTGATTTACAATTATTTAAAAACTTCAAAGAATAATTTTGAAAGTTTGGTAAATTTAAAAAAATACGGTCGATAAAGTAAATTGGAGTAAACACGTAAAATAGTCCATAAATAGAAACAAGTGTTTTTAGTATTAAAAATATTAACACTATAATTCGTAAAATGTAGGCCGCCGTTAACAGTGTAAGACTTCGAGAGCATAACTAGCTCGACTGAAAACTTTTCTGTCGATGTTTTTTACTGACTGTTATTTTTCTTAAAGACTGAAATTTCTAGTGGGTGTAAAGTAAGGTTGTCCTTCCATATTTTCGCTACTGTTTTTTACAAAACAGCACCAGTACCACACGCAGTTGGAAAGTACCACCCTTTCAAATAAAAAAAATAAGACACGAATAATAAGGCAACCGTCTGTTCGAAAGATTAGAAAGTTAGATAAGGGTAGTGCAAAAGGGATAGTTGTATCGAATTTGTAAAAAAATGAAATTATAGAAGTGACAGGTCGTCAAGGAAAATACGGAATGTAGTAGGGTATAAAGCAATCAAGGTAGCTTATCTGTTGTATAGTCTATCAATAGAAATTAATTAGACACGGATTAGAGATGTAGAAAAAAAATAAAAATGTAAAAACAAAATTGGTAATTTAATTGTTACGCGACAATCTACAACAGCACATACACAAATCAATTTTCCATTTTCGCAATTTTTATTATTTAGACTCTGTTTGCTTTGTTACGAATTATGTAATAATTTGTGTATGCCCATGTTTTTTTAATTTTTTTATTTTATGGCTTTTGTATAGTCTAGGAAACATACCGGGTTAGACGTACAACGCCTAGTTATATATAGAACAACAGAATTATTTATTTTCATTATAAATATTTTAATAATTTTTATTTGAGGAATAATTTTATAGCCATTAGATAAAAGAAAGAATTTCATAGGATAAAAATCAATTAATTAACCGTGTACAGATTATTACAAAACAAACCGAAAATTGTTAATGAAGGGAGGTCTACCTTCCATAGACTCAGATATAATCACCATTGTCTGATTCCTTCAAAACCGTTCGTGAATCGCAGTGTAACTGACCTACGCAATACTGGGTTTTGAAAAGTAGAACAAAAATTGAACTCAATAATAAATTCAATGTCATATTGTATAAAATTTCCCTTTAGAGAGTAGCGGCATTATGATTATGTATGCGAATTTTAAAATTTAATTTAAATCTTCTCCATGTTTTAATATTGAAATGTGGTCATTAATAAATTTGCATCTTTGGTATTAAATGCATCTAGTTGCTTGTTGATCCAGAACATTTTGGAAGACATTGAATTATGAATTTGTTATTCAACTGGTTTTTTAATGTATCAAATTAAGCAATGAAAGTGAGTAGCAACTATTTAATTCTACTAGATATTTAAGATTCCATAAATCAAAATTTCAGTTTAATAATGTAATTTATTTTCGGTGTGTATCGAAAAAAAGGAATAATAGCTACGACGCTGGTTGCTCGCTAGCTGACTATGTCGGTAATAATAATTATTAATATAATAATTTCCAATGCAAAATGTTAAAGTCATTCTAAGGAAAAGGAAGGAAAGAAAAAATCTTCTCCTTTGAGAAGCGGTGACCTCATCTTAGCAATAAATCAGAGGTAATTATTTTTACTATACTGACTTTTGTGTTAAATATGAGGTTTAAATTTAGTTTTAATATTTTTTTAGTTGAATATTGTTTGATTTGTTGTTGATCAATTACTTGAATTTTTAATTGAATACTGTGAAAAAACGTCTCCATGAGTAAAAGAATTTTTTTGGTTTTTATTAAACACGTAATTTCGAAATCAAATTGTACTCCGTATCTTTATGTAAGTACCGTGTACTCCATTCGCAAAGTATCAGCTAACAAAATTGTACATGACATTTTTTGTTTTGTAGTGGCTCGAATTCCGTTTTTGGCGCAGTGATGAAATTTTCATCACCGCAAGTGTTAAGGTGCTGTGTAGATGAATTGAAATAATTTACACCAGTTGACTATACACATATACAGGGTGTTAGTTTTGAGTTGTAGAATATTCACATTACGTACTCTTGACATCAATACAAACAACTTGTAAGCTTTTCTTAATAACTTTTTTCTGAAAAAGTAGTAAGTAATAGTAAAGTAAAGTAGTAATACACTACATCACACTATCAATTCATTAGAAATGTATTAGTTATTTACAGATTGTGTTCAATATTACTACCATTTTTTAAAATTCGTACATGAAGTGCATCATCAGTATCAAAGGGCCCTTTGTATACTAGATATTTCGTATAACCCCATAAATAAAAATTTAAGGAATTTAAATTATGGGATTTAGCTTGTCACGCAATAGGTTTTCCACGGCCTATCCACCTATTTGAATTTGAATTTGAAATGAATTTTACTTAGTTTTTTTTTTATTTTTTATCCTGTTATATTTCTTTTTATTTGCTTTGCTTTAGTCGACGATCTTTCGATATTTCTATCGTCGTCAAGAGTTTTTTCGTTTATATTTTCGATTGCGATACCAATTACCGCCTTGGTACGTGACAACAACGGAAAATACATTTATTAATTTCCATTGATTTGGATTAATTCATTAATCAATTGATTATTGAGTTTCTTTTATATTTTCCATTTAACCATTTATCATTTTTCGTAACTTATGTATAAAAAAAAGAATAACCTCGCTTGCATATTACTAGCTCGTCGTACAATTGTTGCAAATAACCAACCCAGCAAAAATAAAAAGGATAATGAAACAAGTTAAATAAAAATAAATTACAAATTTACGCCAATTGGGCGTTTAAAATAACATAAAAATCGGAGCCAAATCCAAAGTGGGCATAAGATGTCCATTAGACCGCAGAGCGTATTAAAAGAAATTTAGTAGTAAACTACCTATAATTTTGCGCAGGCAAAAAAACGAATAGGGTTGCAGCTTTCAGGTCACCCTGTATAAAACAGAAATAATTAAATAACAGCAATTAATTAAAAAACCTAAGCAGCTACTTGCGGCTCTGGTGGATCTTATAGTAGATGTGTTACTTCTCAAGGGCTGGTAGCACCGTATCAGTGGTGTTGACTCTCCAGTCCGGGACCGTTGGTACTGATAGCTCTGGTCAGTACCTTAATTAATATATCAATTAATCCCATTACAGACGGTTTGATGGCCTAACCAATACTTGAGGCACTTCAGTAGTTCTGTGAAGTGAAGACCAATCCCCCTCAAACGGGTTAAAATATGTCGCCTATTTTAAGGCACAAATCATAAACTATGAAAACAGCAGCCTAAATTTAAGCCATAAAAAAATACTCCTATAATAACTTCACGAACGGATATGTCGCACTTCAACTAACTCCGGTGGAAAAATATAGGTCGCGAAGCGAACTAAAATTCTTGACTGGAAAGAACCGCAATAGAATTACATTAATAATTTCCCAAGAAAAACGTAAACCCAAAACTTAATTAAATTTAATAATTAAAATTTCGGACGGGTCGGACCTTAAAAACACGAGCCAAAACGGTGGACTTGTCACAGGTTGAAAGGTGAAAAATTAGTCCCCGCTAATAATGCCTACGGCAACTTTGTAGATGATCCCCTACCAGGAACTAGTAGCCGAAAAAGGAACGTGTTATAGCGCCACAGGAAAATCACCGCACAGAAACAGAAAACATTTTAAGGAAAGAAATAATTTAAAATGTAACGAATATTTTGAACCGTTATACTTTATAGAACTGCTTGTGTAACTTTAATTTGTTATCTGATTTACTAGCAAGGAGATTACAAAATGTACATTTTTTTAACTCGACATGAATAGTTGGTTTTTTCATGGTTTTAAGACCTAAATACTTGAAAGTATTATGAAATAGAACAAAATTAAGCAAATAAAATTGAAATTAAAATTAAAAAATTAAATGTAAAAGAATAAAATTCAAAGTAGACATTTTTACATTGCATAACTTTTACAACTTTTTTTAAATGTCGATGTGTTGTTGAAATGTATTTTTAAGACTTGATAAACAATGTTCAATTTCTTTTACTAGTTTTTGTTTTCTAGTGTCAGGACGTAAATAAGAAAATGAAGATAAACAAGTCTGACCTTTTTTTATTTGCTGTGTGGGCGAGTCATTGTATGGGCGATTTTATCGCGACCGTCTAGATAACTGTTGTTTACGTTTGGCTGGCTTAAGCTACTGTAGAGTACAGTGCATATTAAACTTTTTCTAGGAGCTTGTAAATGCTGCGTAATATTTAGAAATAATTAAAGTTGATTTTTCGATACCATTAACAAAAGTTTTTTGTGTTGATGTCACGGGTACGTGGTGTGAGTCTTCTACAAATCCAAATTAACACCCAGTATATAGACATCATTTGAAACGTGAAGTAGTGCGTAGGATTATATTATATTGTATATGTATTTCTTTCTTGGTCTATAAGAGTTTGGCGAGAAAGAGGCTCCAGCTCATTAAGGGAGTGCTTTGCTCAGCTATCTTGAACTAGTTAAACAGACTAGTCATCTAGAAGGAGTTTCTGGACATCTGTAACTGGCAGGCGGCCAGTCTCCTTATTCCAGGGGAGTGCACATGGCAACAATGAATTATATTACAGTAAAACCTGCCGTAACGGCCACCTTACGATAACGGTTGCCTCCATAATCGATCACTTATTGTTTTCACCGAATAGTTTATATGGGAGTTTTGTTGTTTAGAACCTTTCAAAAACGGTCACCTCCTCATAACAGCCACCAACTTACACTTCTAACCTATTCATATGTAAAATTACCTCTTAATAACGCCCGGCATGTCAACAAAGTTATTTTATTGAAATTAAAAAATAACTATATAAACCTTTTATTTAATTAACTGAAATTAGTTCTTGTAAGTTGTTTTTAAGTCGAAAATATTGAATTTCAAGGAAAAATTCAATTAGGCCTTTCAGGATCAATACTAATTTGACTGAATATGCTAGACTAATAAAATGCATATTTTTCAGGAACAAATGTAGGTAAACAAATAAATTCAAATTTATAAAAATAAACTACCATTGATTCGTATGTAAACCAAAGCATACATGTATTATGCTTTGTTTTGTTTTAGTATGTACAATACTATAAGTATATATCTATTATGATATACTATTGTACGGTCACACACACACATGCATTCTATAAGGATTATACGATAAATAATTTACGTAGCCTAGTTTATATGTATATTAAACTAGTTATATACTATTTTAACTTAATTAAATACTGAGGCAAATAAGAGTTTTTTATGGCAGTATTTTTGCAACCTTCTGGAAACCAGTCACCTCTATGTAATAGCCACTAAGGTTGACATTTTGGTTGACAGTTATGGAGAGGTTTGCTGTAATATTTAAATTATATCAATTATTCTTTTCTGTGATCGTCTTAAAACGTTTTTGTAAAAAATATTGTCTTTGAATTTGACTCAAAGTTATCGCACATGTCTCCAAGACTCAAGAGGTGTCTTGGACATAGCGACAAGTTTTACTACCCTTTGCAAAAGAATAATTTTTTTTTTAATTTGATTCTTAGGTATAAAATGATATCCCAATTTACCTGGCCAAATTTTCGTTCTGGATCAGATAGAGATGGGGTGAAAGCACTATTAGATGAAGCAAACTTTGGTCATGATGTTAAATATGGCAAAACAAAAATTTTTATTCGATCGCCGAAGACGTTGTTTGCTTTAGAAAATGCCCGAAATCAATTAATTCCGGGCATTGTTACTTTAATTCAGAAAATATGGAAAGGTATTGATTTAGTCGCATTAGTAGAAACGCCACTTATAGTTCTCGATTATTCTAGGATATAGAGCACGACAGCAATATAAGAGAATGAGGGCTCTTATGATGATGATTAAAGGATATCGTCAAAAAAAAAAGAGAATGTATGTAAATTCATTGTATGCGAAATTTGAGAAGGTAAAATCTTTACGAGACTTCGGGAAGAGTATTATTTGGCCTGCACCACCTAGCACATTGAAAGTAAGAAACGAATAAGTTAATTATCTAGTTATATACAGGGTGTTAACTTTGACTTGTAAGAAAGTCACACCACGCATAGGCCATTAAAAAAGAAATTGCAAAAATGTTAATGAAGGGGGGTTTATTTTCAATAGTTTCCTAGATTCTCAAAATTTTCTGATTTCTCCAAAATCGTTCCTGAATTTCAGTGTACTGACCTACGCAATACAGGGTCTTGAAAAGTAGAATAAACATTGAACTCATTAACGAGTTCAATCTCATACGTGTATAAAATTTTTTCATTTCATTTGAAACAGTAGCGGCGATTTAATAATTTATGCGAATTTTAAAGTTTAAATTTTTGCAGATTTTCAATCTTTTAATGCTAAATTTCGGTTATTAATATATTAAAATTTTTGGATTTAAATGGATTATTGCATGCGTTTGTTGATTTAGAACATTTTCGAAGACATTGAAGGGTTCATTTTACGTTATCAGCTAATTTTTTAATGTGTCATATTAAGCAGTGGAAATGAGTAGTAATTGGTACTACTAACTATTTAACATTTCATAAATCAAAATTTCAATTTAATAATGTAATGTAATGTCGGGTTTTATTGATAGACAGGGATAATTGGGAGGACGCTAGTTGCTCGCTAGCCGATTATGCCGGTACAAATAATAATAAAAATAATCAATCTTAGGATAATGAAGATTTTAAGTCGTTCGGAAACAATTAATTTTTTCTGTGTCAACGAAGCAAAAAGTAAAGTCTATCCAAACGACTCAAAGTCTTTATTATCCTAGAAAATTTAAACTAACACTAATAGAGTCATTAAAATATTCAAAAAATAAATCATAATAATTTTCAATGCAAAATGTTATCGTTCTCTGACCGCCAGTTTCTGAAAATCAGATTACGGATAATCCATGGATAATCATAGTTGTTATGAACGAAATACATTGAAAATAACAGATTAAATATTCTATCCTAGCAACATGGATAATTCGCTTTTCTGCAACCGGTGGTGAGAGAAAAAACAAAGCTTCGCTTCTAATTTGAGAGGTGGTATGAGACCTTATTTCAGCAATAAATTTGAGGTAATTATTTTTATTATAGTGACTGACTTTTGAATATGAAGTTTAAATTCAGTTTCCATAATTTTTATGTGAATTTCGTGATGAAAACTTCTCCTTGAATGGAGCAATTTTTTTGCTTTTCATTAAGCATTTAATTTCGAAATCAAATTGTACCCCGTATAGTAATGTAAGTACTAAGTACTTCATTGGTATTAGGTGCCAGCTACCGAAAAGTACGTGACATTTTCTGTTTATTAAAAAGGCGTTACTATTCAGAAATGTTAATTTATTTAGTACCATTAGGTTAGCTTCACTGGCATCAGTCAAATTTTCGAAACACAGCAAACAAAAACATTGTAAATGTTTACGTTAGCTAGTAAATTATCAATAACCATTTCTTGAAATTAAATTGATTCATGTTATAAACCCCGTCAAAAGCCCGGGACATGGGCGAGTCGAAAACTAAATTGTTTATGAAATGAAAATTTGAATTGAACTCTTTCGTTTTAGAGATGTCCAATCGCTTTATATTGGAGCCAATACGCCAACAGCAGGCTGTCGAAAGAATTCGATTGCAGATTTCTGCCCAACCGAGAGACAAGACTTTATGGCTTTCTTCTTTCTTTTATAGTCGTTACTTACACGTCCCTTGCTTTGCGTTTGTATTGTGGTTATGCATTTGCATTACAAATAAAAGATTTTTTACAGTATATAGACGATGTATAAGAAACAATAGCAACCAGGGTTGAAAAAAAAACATGTTTTTTATTGTCTTAAACGTTTTTTTTTTTATTTTAAATACCGTTTAAAGCACTGCCAGGAAAAAAATGTTTTAAACCACAAAAAAAACACTTTAAAACATTTGTTTAAAACATGACTCTACTCGAAATTCAGCGAAATTTGTTAAGTAAATGATAAAGTTGAGATATGAAATATCTAATTATCTAGCAAGTGTAATTACATTTAAATTTAAAATCTTTTTTCTTTAATTTATTGTAGCAGTAATTTATTAAATATTCCAGTTTGCAAGTTTCTGCCACGCTTAATGATTGAAAGCAGGTACTTAATAGTTATACACTATGTTCTCGAAATTATTTCTTGTGGTTAACTCATTGTTAAATCTGGAAATCATATGTGGTATGTGGCAGCGGTATTTATTATGACATTATTATTATTAGCCAGTGGCGTGTTATTTTATGGGCAAGACACACTTGCGCTATTTTCTAGTGTCTCACATGAATGAAATTTTGAAATTATATGCGTCTGACAATTAAATTTTTCCCATAAGGAAAAAAAGGGTTTAATGACTTATAGTTTCCGTCTTCATCTTTATTGTCGTTGTGATTTGATTTACGAGATTATAATTAGTACATACTTTTAATTAAAAATTCATAATGAGGCTATCCATTTAATATCGGTTCAGGCCTAATAATGTGATAACGCTCCTTTTATTATTACATATATATACTTTTGTTTAAACTGCATACCTACATGTTTAGGTATGGTACATTTCTTTTAATATAATTTGTCAGCATTAACAGACAACAAATGGTGTTCACGTCGCCTGTAAAATATCTAATCTAACTGCAATTTAAATTTGATATAACTATACTCTTCAAATTTATACTAAAGCTCGTTCCTTCATACGGCAAACATTGAAAAAAAAAATTATTTATATATGACGTAATGACTTAACAGTAGTAATTATTATCAATGACAATTTTAAAAAGATTTGAGACCCTTATTAAAGAAATGCCTGTTTTAAACACCTATTCAAAGTCGATGTTTTATGTAAAATAACCTTGATAGCAATTCGAAGAATTCCAACACGTTATGTAAGAGACATAGAAAATCCTTTGGAATGGTATGATGTACAATTTGTACAGAGGATACAATTTCAGAAAAACAAATTTACGAGTTTTATTGCCATTCGAAGCAAATTCTTTACAAAGAATATACACAAAGTTTACGCAAGAGCAATCTAGGCTAATCAATTCTATTTGCAGTTGCCTGTGGCAGTACGATTCAATGCTACAAGAAATTATCAAATTGATGTGACTAATTTTTAATTGTTTCTCTTATTATTCATTGATTTAATTAATTATTAATTAAATATCTGTTACCTGTTATTATTTATAATTAAAATATAACCCAACAAACGTCAATAATTTCGATTGTCGATGTTTTGTGTCGATTGGCGCCTCGGCCCTAGCTCTAAAAGGACAAGGCATGATCTAAATGGAATCTTGTTTCTTTATCGGTTCGACAGTAATCTGTAAAATCGACAGGAAGCAGCCACTTAAGGTTTTCTTTGTCAATCTGTTCTTTCGGCAGTTCTCCATTGGGATATCTTCCCAAATATGTGGAATATGAAAGTAGGTCACAGAAAATAGTTCTAACCATGTGCTGGTATTTCCTAAAACAAACCAATAACTTGCATCATGCTTTTTATACGAATCTATAAAAGACAGCTTGTGAAACCGTGTGAACGTGTTCTCTCTCGAAAAGTTCTTTTCGGCTCAGACTCCGCAAGCATCGTCGATGTCCATAAGCGTAATTTACAAAGGGACTTTGGCGCTTATATCAATCTCGTGTCAGAGACGCTTGAAGATGACGAGGACTCAGAAAACGACGATCTCAACCGAGAATACGGCATCATGGAAGAAAGAGTAAATCAATGCCACTGTCGGTTAGCACTATTAGTGCTAAAGACCTAAATAGGTCTATATATATATATATAGATTTATTTCTATACAATACACCTGTTACTTGTAAAATTCAAGATTTTTACGCGCAAATTCATGTCACCGGCAGGTGAAAATTTATACAAGTTAAAATAAATATTCTGATAATTAAAAAATACACAATTATGCATCGTATATATAAAATGATAGCATCTAACGAAAAAGAGTTGCAGACAAGCATAAATAAAGGGAATGAAACACTTAGCGAGAACGGAATGGAGATGTGTAAAGAGAAAACAAAAGTAATGGTGATCGGGGAGCAACATGAGATGAAAATCATGGTAGATAAGGTAAAATTGGAGCAAGTGACGAAATGGAAATATTTGGGAGTAGAAATAACTAGTTCAGGAAAGCAAGAAGAAGAAATTAACAGCCGAATAGGAAAAGCAATGAAAGTGTTTTACAGTATCAGCAATACGATTGTGGGGAAAAAAGAAATAACAAGAAAAACAAAAATAAACGTCTATAAAACAATAATAAGACCAATACTGACATTTGGATGTGAGACATAGATAACAGATAAATAGGAAATAAGTAAAGTCCAAGCGGTAGAAATGAAATACATGAGGAGAGTAAAGGGAGTGACAAAGAGAAAAAGAATCAAGAATGAAGAAATAAGAAAAGAACTAGGAATGGAGGCGATACACGAATACATATAGAAGAGGCAGTTGGGATGGTGGGGTCATCTGAAAAGAATGGGACAGGAAAGACAAGTGAGAAGGGTATGGGAAGCTAGACCTGGACAGAAAAGAAAAAGGGGAAGACCTGAAACTACTTGGAATGACATGATAGAAAAGATATTGCAAAGAAGAGGAATAACGATGAGTGAAGCTAGTAGGATGGCAAACAACAGGAGAGAGTGAAGAAAGTTTTGCGACGCAGTGACACGAAGCGAAAACGCGGGGGCCTAGAGGAAGAAGGAAAAAAAAAGATAAAGACTAACAAGCCTACACCAGAAATGGTAGACAGGCTTTACGATATATATATATATATATATATATAAAACAATAATAGGTATTTTATTAATATTAGTACCTTGGTAAAGAAAAATTAACCATAAAAATTGTGACAAACTTCGCTACTATTATAACACTTGGGCATATGTTGCAACCGTTTCTAATAGAAATTAGTATCGCGCCGTCTCCCTTGCGGATAGGAAATATGTCTATTAGAACCGCTTCCCGTGTCCGCAAACCACCCAACCGCGCCACGTGGTGCCATGCCGCCGAGTCAACCAGCGGATATTGCATCGATCGCCTCAGCATCATCTACTCGAGTTAGAGGTACCACGTTTCAGTAGTAACAGAAGCCACTGGGTGCCATTTCGAGACCTATTTGTGTCACTAGTCCACGCAAATGAACAATTAGATGACATTCAGCGATTTCACTATCTTCGTGGTTCCGTCAATGGAGAAGCCGAATCTCTGATACGCACACTGCCAGTGACCGCTGCCAACTATCAGACTCCATGGAATATTCTGAAGGAGACTTATGATAAGCCCATCTTCATTGTGGAGTCAATTTTGAAGGAATTCTTTGCATGTAAAACCGTAAGTACCGATTATTATTATTTCCGCGCCACATCATTTATTCCGAGAAACAATAGAACTGTTGCCTGATTAAGATACATATGCCAACTCATGCGATCTTATAGTAAGTATATTAATGCTCCAGAAATTTGATTCGGAGACAGATCATGCATGGGCTACTTTTTCTCTAACTATTCCAGCGCCATCACTCACAACCTTTTTAGATTTTCTAAAAGACCGATTTCACATCCACGAAAGACGACTACAAATTTCGACGGTGTTAATTTAAACACCAGTACTCTGGATCATGGCGAATACTTTCACTGCAAAGAATGAAATTAAATTTTTAACTGCAAAGCATTCACTTCACTTTCAATTCCATCGCGAGAAAAAATTGTTACACCCTAATCACAGTGCCACAATTGCCTTGCTAAGGGCCATTTCTCAAAATCGTGCTTATCACAGCGAAATTGCCTAACATGTCAACAGCACCATCATACGCTATTGCACATATCGACATCCATCCCTCGTACCGCTTCATCACCGTCACCATCACTATTGGCCACTCCCATTCCGTCTCATTCGTCCCTTAGCCAATCAGCATCTTGGTATGGTCAAGCCACATTTAATATGCCACATGCAGTTGATATCGCTTTAGGTGGATATCGCAAGGATCCCTTGCGAATTGGATAGAACCTAACATCGTTCTCTGCTAATGGAGTGCGGTGATGGTTAGGGTGTGAACTTGGTAGTGGTTCACAGTGCTAGCATAGTGAGTTTGAAGAAGTCCGTATGCCTTTTGGTGGGTCGGAGCCGCAACACAAATAAAACATGCTGATGCCTATCATCGACATGTTGGTTGCGGTTAACAGCAAAAGACAGGCCCATGTACAATGCGATAGGGTGCTTCCACCCTAGGCGTATGTCATGGGTATGTTTGCTGTTTACGATATTATTGTTAATGTAGCGGTAATGCGGAATGTGCAGCTCCCTCACTCAATTCTTTACATATAACTGAAAAAACAGTTGCTGATGATCAGCTGCTAGAGCTATTTTTGTGAATCGAGGAACCATCAGTTGGTCAATATTCTCTATCACCCGATGATCCCGCTTGCGGGGCACATTTTCAGCAGAACACTTGTCGGTCGACCACCGGCAGATTTTGTGACGATTACCATTCCGACGTAATCCATCACATTTAGAATCGACACCGCTTTGCGCCGCTTTCAATCTCCCGCCTGCAGTCCGACTTAGTGCAAATTCTTACTCGCTTCTGTCTACGTCAATACGTACTAACCGCCGATATTGAAAAGATGTATCGGCAAATCGATGTTCACGAGGATGACCAAACCTTTCAACTTATTCTATGGAGATCAAACCCGCTCGATCCAATTCAGATATATTGCTTAACTACTGTCACGTACGGTGAAAGTTGTTCTTCCTATCTAGCTCTACGCAACTTACGTAAGCTTGATGTCCAAGAAAGAGCAGCGTATCCAAAAGCGGCTGAAATTTTACTCCAAGGAAGCTACGTAGATTATTTGTTTTTCGGTGATTGCGAGCTTGACAATCTGTTTTTCATTAAATCTGAACTTATTCAACTCGTTGAAAAGGGGTGTTTCCTTTAAGGAAGTCGACCTCAAATCATCCTGCTTTACTGCACTCGATCCCTGAAGCTGGTCAAGCTGTTCCACGTATTTTCCAGTAACGTCTCCTCATTACGCACTGTCGGTATTGTTTGGCAGCCACCTGCTAATGTCTTCTCATTTCACTTTCAAAATGATGAGCTCCACATCCGGACGAAACGAACGGATGTGGAGCGCGTTTATTCGATCCAGTAGGGTGGATGTCGCCAGTCACTTTAAAGTTAAAATTTCTGTTCCAGGAGACGTAGGTTCGCAAATTAGAATGGAAGTTCTCCCTTCCCGATGATATTATACAACTTTGGCAATCAATGCGATTGCAATTTCCTTAGTTAAGTCAAATTGCCATTCCAAGGCGTTTTGAATCAGACGTTCGTGAGGCTTTGCAGATGCCTCTGAAATGGCTTACGTGACAGTGGTCTACGTCTGTACTTGATCCCCAGACGATACAATGCAGGTAATATCCAACACTAAGCTAACGGCTCTTCAACCCGTCTCGATTCCACGTCTTGAACTATTCCGCCCAGTGCTGGCAAAATTAGTTAAATATGTCAAAAATGATTTTCCTGGCGCACCAATAACGTTATGGTCCGACTCCACCTTCGTTCTCGCATGGCTTCATTCTAATCCTCGTCCTTGGTTTACCTTCGTGATTAATCGAGTACAAGACATCCATGCACTTTGTCCAGATATCAGATGTTCCTATGTCAAATCCAAAGGCAACCCTGCCGACATGCCATCCTGTTTTTTCGAATCATCAGTTTTGTGGGAAGGCCCGGCATTCCTCCGTAATTGAAACCTTCACACGCAGCCCGATAACCAATTCTTGACAGAAGAAGTAATTCCAAACCGAACTCACTTAAACTACATGCAGATTTCTCACGAATTTTGAGTTAACATTCATTAACAAGTTCTCTTCATTAACTCGCTTCTTTTACACTATGCTATATGCTGCGTATCTGTGATAAACGCAAAATTATCTATCCTTCCTTAGACTTGTGTCCCAAGTAAGCTCAGCGCGCATTCGCTTCCATTGTTCGTCATTCACCAGCTGCCTATTTTTCAGATGAAATCAGCCACCTCTTCGCCGGTAAATTGGTACCAACATCCAGTCTACTTTATTCACTGAATCCATTTCTATATTCAGTCGTCTGTTGCGAATCGGAGGGCGACTGCAAATCAACAAGATTCTGCGTTCAATCTTACTCCAACCATTCTACCTAAAACCCAGTTCAGTGACTTCATCATCATCAGAAGTCATCTCTTCCCCACTCATCTTTCCCCAGTTCCATGGGGGTTTCGATTTGATTTGCACTCAAGTTCGTCTGCGATTCTAGGTAGTGAATTTTCGGAGATCAATCAAACGGACTCTACATCATTGTACTCGTTTTTACCGTTACAATGCCAAAGCTTATGAACCTCCAATGGGTCAACGGCCATTGGTTGCAACGGTTGCACATTTAACGACTCCACACTAACCATCGAGGAATTCGGTTTTGTGCAGCATTGAATCCATTTTATACTCAAGATCGCTAACTCCACTATCATTCACCGATCCCGTCACGGCCCTAACTCTTGCCCATTTGCATGGCGAGCCAGTTTCCCAATTAACCGACTTCTCGTCAAGAAAACCTCTAACTTCTTCGCAGCGGCTAGTACAAGCCTTCTGGAAGAGAGAGAGTTATGAGTACCTCGATTGCTTAATGCGATGTCCGAAATCGCATCCAGACCGTGCAGTCCCTGTTGCTAACGTTATGTATCTCGTCATAATTATACGGAAAATAGACTCTCCATGTTATTGGCCAATGACGCACATTACCAAATTATTTCATGACATTGATGGTGTAGTGCGAATCGTGGGCTTTAAAATAAAGACCGTTACGCGCCGTCGTGCGCATCCTAGTTCCATTACACGTCCAAATTAACCATGCAGACAGCAAACGTGTAGCTTCTTCAAGCAACCGCCCTTCTTACCTTACGGTCCAGCACGATCTAGTTACCTAATCCCACTACTCTTTCATTGCCTATATGTCAACGCGGTTGTTTTGAGTAATCAGTCAGGTTTAGTATAAATTCTCAATAGGACCAGCGAATCGCTATTCTTTCGACAGTTCGCCGTTTGTGATATTGGCTCCAGTATAAAGCAACCAGACATTACAAGAAGCTCAGTTCAATTTTCTATTTTCGTGCTACTAACCGCCATTTTGTATTTAAGTTCGACTAATTCTACCGCATTTCTATTTTATTATTTAATCACTGTGTATTTCTGAACGAATCAACCTGTTATTGTAATTTAAATTATAAACAATTTTGTATTTTATTAAGTAGAAAATATACGCGTGAAAGAAAAACCCGAGCTTCAATAGCTGTCGAAACATGTGCTCGAAAAAGTAATCATGCCTTTTTTCGAGGCCTATCTAGCAAATTCTCTGGTGCCCGAGCAATACATATCCGTTTTGCCGTCATATTTACTTAATAAACATTTGAAATTAAATAGTATATTTAATTAAAAGTAATGTTTTTACAAAAAAAAGGAAGATTTTCTTGCAACACAAGAGTCTTAAAAGTAATAGTCCTGAAAAATTAACTATTCCCATTTTATAAACTTTCATACTTTCCCTAAATTCAAATTATTTGGATAATATATTCGAAAATTGTCAAAAAAAATATGTCGAAATTTCTATCATGCCAATACATGTAAAAAAAAGTAAACAGATGATGAACACTTAGATTCTCCTCCTATAAGTATCACTCAACTATTGGCTATAAAACTGAAATTATTTACATTTAAGGGTAAAGTGACACTTATGAATTACTGGATTAAGTTTTGCTTAAGGTATACTTATCAAAAAAACTATAAATACGGCAATTAAATCGATGTGCTTTGCCATTTTTGAGATAGGGCGGAGAAGCCAATCCACACATAACATCGACAACCAAAATTGTCGGGTGACTGGTCGTCCAAAGTTAAATGTAAAAAAATTAACTTCAAATATATTTTGAATTTTTTTAAGTAAAAAAAAATGATTTTTTTGATTTATTTATTAGTTTATTTATTATTTAAAACCGAACAAATAGTGCCGGTCAATAAAGATTTTACAATAAAATTATCTTTTAGATAGGTAACAAACAATAGCAAAGTTATTGTTATTATTAGGAAGAAGGAAGAGACACAATTCTTTACAATGAAGGCGAAAGCTCTATATCTATGATTTCCATAATATTTAACACCCAATTAAATAAACAGAAATACATTTTTCAATAATTACATCAACTATAACCTACAACGCAAAATAAACTTTATAAATGAAACACAAATAACATTAAACACAACACAGTACACATTGTTGCCAATTACACTAGTATCGCTAGACAAAACTACTGAAATTCCCTAGATTTCCCGTAAAATTCACATGAAGTTAAAATAATTTAAATTTCTTATGTCTAGGAAAAACACTGACATAAAGTGACATAGACATAATCCTTATATTCGATCCTTGTAACCACTAAAATATTAATATAATGCGTTCTAAAATAATGATGCAAATTTGTGTTTCACATTTTCCTTATGTAGTTCTTATATCCATTGTAAATGATGACTTCTTTTACATAACTTTTACAATTTTTTTTTGGATTTTTGCAATAAGTGTTTTTCTAATTCGGTGCCGAAAAGTGCACTTTTCGGCACCCGTTTTAGTCGATTTGAGTGCCGAAAAGTAGAAGTTTTTCGCACGCAATTTAATGACGTATAATAACGTAATTTCGTAGTTTTATTTATTAGATTATATTAAAATTCATCTTCTAAATTCACTTATTACCACAAAACCTACTTTCAGCAAAAACAAAGCAATTTCTGGATTAAATGGCAGACATAATTAATTTTTTAAATTAATTATTTGTTGAATAAAATTACCTCATCAGAAAAAATAGCGTTGAATACGCGTATGAAAAACCGATTTTTCGTGCTCACTAATGAAACACTCACTGCTTCGCAGCTCGTGTTTCAAACTCGTTCGCACCAAAAAACAAACAGTTTTTCACACTTGTATTCAAATATACTATTTTGAAACGTATTTTTAAGATTTGATGAACAATGCTCAATTACTCTTTTTTTTATTTTATTTATTCTAACTTAAAGAAATAAAAAGATTAAAATAAACAAGTTGACCTTGGCTCATTTGCTCTGTAAGCAAATCATTGTACGGGTGATTTGAGCAACGTCTGTTACGGCTGTCTCTGTAACGATTGTTTACGGTTGGTTGGCCAACCATTTATAAAATTAACAATTTTAATAGAACCATAATTAACCATTTAACAGAACCATAGAACACAGAACAGAATAGAAACAGTAACAGAAATACGCATCGCAGCGAAGGCAATAGACGATAGTCGCCATCGCCGGCATAAGTAGACTTAAGGACTAAATGCTGGCTTAAATCATGGGCATTCATCATGACTTAATAAATTATAGCATAGATTGTCAATTTTTTTGAATCAATTGAATTTTCGTACATTTCAGGAAACAGCTGATTTTCTTCAAATGGCATACAATAGATGGCGAGCATTCATGATTATAAGTCGAATACCAAGCAATGATTGGCCACAAATGAAAATAAAAATTAGTGCTGCGAATGCACTTATAAACAAACGTTTATATTATGGCGTTAATCGAAAGTGGGAGGGAAATTATCTCTCCAAATCGGAAGAAAACAATAATTATATTGTTTTTAATGAGGCTATTAATAATCTTAAAAATACGAAACATTTCAATCGCATTTTATTTTCATCTTATGGCACGAAATTCAACAAGTTCAACAAAGTAGCTGAAAGGGTAATGGTAATAACAGATCAGTATATATTTAAATTGGATTGTGAAAAATTTAGAAATATGAAAGAAGGTGTACCTATTAAATTATTGAAAGGTAAAATAGAAATATAAGTTTCAACTAGCGGCTGAATTATTCGAACTTAGCGCCACCAACGTTTTTGCAGTTTTTCCATAAATAAAAAAGAACGAACTTTATATTTCGGTCGGTTGATATTAACTATACAAAATGACAACTATTAAGATTCGTGATGTCTTCATCTTGGAATAGGAACAGTGACAACAGAGTTGACAAAAAAATTGTGGTCTCGGTTCAACGAGAGATTTAGTTAGTATTTCATCCAGTCTAGCGCTGCTCGTGAAAATATTTTGAAATATAGAGAAAGAAAATGGTGTCGGAGCTGTTATTTATAATCATATTACAGTAGCGTATTAAAGCAATATCGTATATTGAAAATATTTCTAACCAATAATTTTTCAAATAAATACAGCAATAATTTGTTACGACAAGTTAACAATACGACAGGTTGAATTGAAATGCACCTCGAAGCGGGACTTTATCTAATCGTGTCGTTAATATATATTTACGACTCATTACAGCTATAATTTATAGCTGTAATGAGATAACATTGTTACCTACAAACCTTAGTGTATGATGTCAGATGTTTAAAACCTACGCGACTCAATTGCCGCTTTGTCCCCGAAGAGAAAATTATTGAGTAACAATACAAAATGTTGTCTTGGCGAATCAAATTGACTACAAATAAAATATTAGACTAATACTGGTATCCAATATAAATGACACCTAGGTATTTTTCCATTGTTAAAAAATATCCAAGAGGTGATATTTCCTAACAAGATGAGAAAAATATTTCTGTGCTAAAAACTATTTTTAGTAGAACTTTAAATTTTAAGTATTTATATTTTTAAGGTATAAGTATCAGTCCAGGACAAGATCAATTAGTTGTATTACATTATCCTGGTGCAAATGATTTAGTGCTTTCCTTACATTCTTTGCAACAAGAAGATAAAATTGGCGAATGCATCGGAACAATATGTAATAGATATTATCAGTAAGTACTTTATACTTTGTTATTCGACGAACTACCAATTAATTATTGTGGGTGAAATACGAAAAAATGATTAAAGATTTTTTAAAATAGCCGTGCAATGGATTTTAGTATTAGGCCCAAAATTAAAATTTATCTTAATTTTTTTATGTTGCTTTTGGATCACAGTATCAGAAGTGATTAGACAATTAAAAAAGTTCTTTTATTATGCAACCATCATTAAAAGTATCACTTGCGCAATTTCAATCTAATAACGTAGCCAATTTACTAGAATCATTTTATTCAGTAGCATTTACCTTCTTATATTAAGCGACAATTATAAATGAACGATGAATTGTGTGGATACAGTAAATAAGGAAATGCGATTGGAAACTTGAATTTCTATAACAGTCTATTTTGGTATATGCGTTTTATTTAATTTTGATAAGATAATCATACACATAATACTATATAATTGTTATTAGTATATAATAGTGTGAATAAGCTGGCCCAAGGGAAAGGGGATAGTTCTTGCAAATACCGCGTGTATTGGTTTACTAGTTAGAAACTTATAGTTATAATACTCTCTTTAAAAACAAACGGAACTAAAAATTTTTAGTCTAGATAATCAGCATTTTCCGATTTCTTTAAAACTATTTGTGAACCACAGTGTCACTGACGTCCGCATTACTGGGTATTGAAAAATCGAATACACATTTGAGTGCGTATTCGTAGTATAAAATTTCTACATTTTCTTTGAGAGACAATAGCGACGTTTTAATCCTTCAGGCGAATTTTAAAGTTTAGATTTTTTTACAGATTTTCAATCTCTTAATATCGAAATTGGTGTATTATTTTGGCTTGTAGATAAATAATTGGTCTTTCGTTTTATACTTTATTATTATTTGTTTAATTACCAGATACGCATTACTTATTACACAATGTACATGCTGCTTATTCTACCTTCATTCTTAATGTCCTCTCGACGTCACTAGACGTTTGACAACTGTCATGCGTCTTCGCCATAGTAGGGATGTGGTCTAGTACACATCTGATTGTGCATTCCCCCACTTAAGAAAATTAATCTCTAAATCTAATTGGCTTTACGATCCTCTTACCAGATCTTGCTGACTGGATAGTTGTGCTTGGACTTGGATGAGAGACTTCTTCTGGATCCTTGGACCTTTTACAGTCATTATTGATAACTGTCTCGCTTTCATTATCTTCCAACAGCATGCTATGATCTTCTCTCAGATATTGATCCCAAGATGGTCTAAGAAAATAGGAGTTCTTTCTTAATCTTCCTACATTATCTCTGAGAATGTATGATTTCGGCTTATTACTTATATCTACTATTTCTTCTGGAAGCCAGCATCTTTGCTCCTCTTCTCTTAGCATAACACTCTCACCTTTAGTAAACTCTTTACGCTCATACACTTTTTTATTGTAATAATGTTTATTATTCATTTCTTGCATATTATGCATTTATTTTCACTTCCAATTTTTTTGAATTTAAAACTTTTTTACCTAACAAATTGCTTATGACTGGTAATGCCGTTCGCGATAGTCGACTTTGTACTGATTCTGCCGGAGACACATCTAATCCTTCTAACGGTGTAGTACGATACTCTAACAACGCTAATTGAATATTAGTAACACTATCATTACATTTTTTGGCATACTTTTACAAATACCTACTGCTCGTTCTGCTAACCCATTCGACTTTGGATATCTCGGACTAGATGTAATTAGATCAATGTCTCTGGTTTTCGCAAAAGAACCTAAATTCGCTACTGTTAAATGAGTTATTATCAGCAATCAGTATTATAGGAATTCCGAATCTCGAAAAAATATTTTCCAGTTTATTTATTAGCTCCCGAGCCGTTTTGCTACTTAACGTAACTAATTTTAACCAGTTACTAAAATAATCTACAACAGCTAAATAATCTTTACCCCATACTTGAATATATCCAGTCTTATCTTTAAAAATGGGTTTTGGGTCTTTCATGTTGTATATAAGTTTCTTTATTATTTTAGATATTTTGAAATAATTAAAATTGAATTATCGAAAAAAAATTATTACGAAAAGTTGCTTGTACTGATGTCAGGGTGACTAATGCAATTTGACTATGCATTAGTCAAATTGCATTCAGAATTCATATGTAAAATTTAGTTGCAAGATTTTGCTTTATATATTAATTTCATTGTTGATTTTCTATGTTTATTTCTCTGTTCATATAATTAATATTGTAAGTTCGATTTTACGTGTTTTCTCAGTATTAATCTATGTAAATTTAAACTCGTTAAATTACCCGCCAGTGTCGTACCGGAACCCCGTTCAATTTCTCTGGCCAACGCCCAAGCGTTGTTCGGAAAAAAAATAATTAAGAATTGTTCAAGTTGCTCTCGTCGTGATCAGACCGTTTTTACCCTTTTTTTATACTACTAATTTTTTACTTTATACTATACTTTTCCGAGAGATTCTCGGAACCAAATCACCCGTCGTTAATCATTTCGTTTTCCAAGTTTATTGTGCACTTTACAAGACTTTGTGACCGCGCCTTTTTGACGCCATATTGCTGCACAGACACCAACGGCCCTACGTCGTTAATATCCGACAAGTAAGCTTTTGATTTAACTGTTTGATTGATTGAAGTCCTCCATTCAATCATAAGCGATTACGGCATATCGCAGGATATCGTTTCAGACGAAACTTGCTTCCTTAGACTTTCGAAACCCACCACAGCCTTTCGTTTAAATTCTGCGTCACAGTTCCACTCCCTATACAAGGTGTCAATTATGAGTCGCGTGTAATTTTCTTCTCACATTCCATACAGGTTGTCAATCATGAGTCGCGTGTAATTTTGTTCTCACATTCCATACAGGTTGTCAATCATGAGTCGCGTGTAATTTTTCTCCCACATCGCATACAGGGTGTTATCGAAGAGTAGCCTTTCATTTTATTTTCTTGCCCAACGTGTTGGATGTTAATCAAGAGTGTATTTTATGTTGTATATAACTTTATTTTGCTTAATAAATAACTTGTGCTTAGAGAGTAGTAATTATTTGTACTCCACTACATCAGTGCGTGTATCTTTCCCCTCCCATTTCACATGCTGGCCATCGACCCATACGTCAACAATTATAATTACAGTTTTATCAGCTTAATTATGTTCTCTATCCCATATATATATATGAGATATATATGATCATCTCGTTCCTGTTGTTTCTCTTCTTCAATGAATTTTGCCCATTTTTATTTTCTGCTGACATCATTGCTTCTCCAATTCTTTTGCCTCTTTTCTTTAATATTCTTTCAATCGCTTGATCCCATATCTTCCCTGGTCGGCCGTTAAGTGTTTTTTCCTTGTTCTTACCTCCCATACCTTCTTGACCTGTCGTTCATTATTAATTCGAACCAAATGTCCCCACCAGCCTAGCTACCCCTTTCCTATGAACTCTTGAAGTTACTTTGTTACTATTTCACTTCTTAGTCTGTCACATTTCGTCACCCCCTTAACTCTCCGCAGATATTTCATTTCTACTGCTTGTATCTTACTCATGTCTCTTCTGCTCGACACCCATGCTAACTCACAACAATATGTACTATTCCACGTTCAAATATGAATACGGCTGCCTAGTGGCAGCACTACGCCCTGATAGTGGGCGTTATTTTAATGTAGGCCGAGAAGACTTTAGTATCTATGTGGAATCACTCCCTTTTTGTGGTTGAGATGAAATAATAATGTTCCTCAGTTTAATAAATTCGTTTATTTAAATAAACAAATAAAGAACAGTCCAGCGTTATATAACTCAGGGGTGTGGTTTTAAACTCGAATTAATGATAAATATATAATATTATAAAAATAACGCAATAGCAAGAATTATAATAAAGAATGTCTTAATGTCTTTCACTTGTATCTATGCTTGAATTAGGAGATATATTTTTACTCGATGATTACTGATAAAACCTATAACCACGTCAATAAATCAACAACAAATTTCTTGATTTGTATTCACTCTGCCTCCCAGCTTTTAATTTGTTGGTAGTGATGGGAATTTTTCTTCATTCCATTATCAGCAATCAGGTAAATTAAGGCTTGGACGTTACACATTATTAAATTGAAATTTTATTCTACGGAATGTTAAATAGTTAGCTAGTAATATTAATTAATACTAATTTTTTAAACTTTAAAATTCAACAAAATTGTTAATCATTGTTGTCATTTAAATTATGAAAGCACCGCCACTGACTTCAAGATAATAGAGAATTCTTTTTATTTTTAAATTCTTGAATTTTTCTTTTCTTCATCTGCACTTCAGGTAACTACTATAAAAATGAAAAGGGATAATTCGGAAACCTCCTGTATATAGTCGGCGCAAATTAAGAAGAAATTATTTAATATGTTGCAAACGGCTTGTGACAGACATCAGATATTTATTTCCGGGAAATTATTGTTTGGTTCGCCAATATTTCGGATTTTTATGGATTGATTCAGCAAAACAAAGCAAAGAAATTGGTTTAACAATTTTTAAATATGTCTACGCTGTACCATTTGTGACGTTATAAATCGGACTTTTTTGATTGGTTTAAAAACCAAAGCCCCTGTGGACCTACCTCCCCCCCTGTAAACCTACCTCCCTTCATCTACTTATTTTGGTATTTGATTGCGTAATTGTCTTGTTAATTTGCGCCGACTATACTACTTGTCATTCTAGCCGCATTCAATTATGACATTCAAAGTTTTACAATAAGTGTTGTTTCCAAATCTTTTCTATAACAATATTTTTATACAAGTTAAAAAACAATAATTACTATTTAGGAATAATTGCATTTCTAAATATTTGTTAGTTACCTAGCAGTACTAAAAATAATTGGTAATAATTGGTTTCGTTAAACTAAAATTGTTTTACTATTCTTAATATAATAAATTTAGCCGACACCAGTTGCTGGTATAAGGCATCCAGACATATATATAATATAATAAATTTGGCTGCTGTTGCTGAGCAAGCGCATGAATAATTTTATAAAACCCCCTTTATTTGGTACACTAATTATTTTTGATAAGTAAGTTATAGCAATATTTAACTTATCTTTTTTGGAGTTTTTTTTTTTATATTTAATTACGTTTTACTCAACAGATTTTTGATTTTTTAAATCTTTCTAAAGAATATTTTTCGTTTTTTCGCTTTAATCTCGTTCTGCTGATTTATTTTGATGCATGATTTTGTTTCTATTATTTTGACTAAGGATGCTAAATATTGTTGTTATCTGTATATAGTCGTACTTTTTATTTTTAGTAGATGTTTGATAATTTTTTATGTATAAATGTGTAATCTATGTATGTTTTAAATTTATATAACGTTATAGTATGCTTTGTTTAAATATTGTATGTCTTTTATAGCTTATACCGTTTTCACGTTTTTTAATTTCTATCTTGTCTAATATTTTCAATTTGTATATATTTTTTTTTAATGTTTAATATTTTTGTGTCATCAAAATTGATTGTGTTTTGTTGCTTTAGTATGGTATGTTAATGCTGTTTTGTTTTTTTATCTAGCAACCATAGAAGTCGCAATAATAGAACCAGGAAAAAAATTACATACATCAAAATTAATCAATCAAAAAGAAATAAAGGCAAAAAACGGAAAATTTTAAAAATCGAAGTAGCTGCTGAGTAAGAAGTAATTAGAGATTTTAAAAAAGGATAAAGAACTCCAAAAAAGATAAGTAAAATGTTACATATTACATACATTCAAAATAAAAAATAATATGTTATATGTAGTATTACGTGTATGAAGATACCCAACATACTATAACGATATTTACTTTTATAAGTATTTATATTCGTATTTATATTTATATTAGTAAGTCAAATTGTCTAGAACTGTCTTGACGGACATAGATTATTCAAATCGATAGGCCATAGATTAGTCAGAGCCATTGAGAATATTCCAGGATGTACATTTTATATAAAAAGGCCGCAATTTTCGCTTTCGATCATCAGTTTATCTATTGGTTAGATACGAGTTGTTGTAAAACAACAAGAGAATTTATGGCATTCTTTAAAAATAATAACAATGACGCCACGTCACAACAAAATGCGGGTCGTATTTCACTTAGAAACGAGCTGTTTTCGACGTGACGTCACACTACTACTAAGTACTGCTATATTAACACGATTTTCTTTTTTTTCTTTGGGTTCTTGAAAAAGAACATTTCGTATTTTAGTACGATTTTCTACATTTGGTTCTTGAAAAAGAACGATTTACTTTCAGCATGATTTTCTACATTTGGTTCTTGAAAGAGAACGATTTACTTTCAGTATGATTTTCTACATTTGGTTCTTGAAAAAGAACATTTAGTATTTTCAGTATGATTTTCTACATTTGGTTCTTGAAAAAGAACGATTTACTTTCAGTACGATTTTCCAGAATTTGTTCTTGAAAAAGAACGATTTGTTTACAACACTAATATCTCTTCTTTGTTTTAAAACAGAACAATAGATTTCTATCCAAATTTTCTATTTCTATTTTTCTATTGTGTTCTTGAAAAATAACGATTTTAATTTTAACCCCATTGCTCATTTTGTTTCCGAAACTATGTTCAATTTGTTCTGAAAAGAACAGATAGGTTTGTAGCCGTCGTCTAGGTGATGATGTGATGTCGCCAAACGCAGGACCAGCTACTGCGTTCGCGCGCTGGTATTGTCGTCTTTTTATGTTCATTACCTCTCCTCTGCCGCGCAACCCGTTTCTAATCGTAAGCTCCGCCCCGCGTCTGTCATCATGCAGAGTCAACTACATTGATTATTCTAACTCATTTTAAACAATGAATTTTCTGTTAATAATTGAAACTGATATGTAACACACGTAAAATCATGTTGCTGCTCTATCTACGATTTATGTGGGCCAATTTTTGACCATTTATCCATATGATAATCTAGTTTTCAAATGAATAAAATAACATACAACGACTAAATATAACCAATGCTCTTGACCCATATAAATAATACCATTCAATTATGAACTCAAACAAACTGCAAACTATTAACAACAACATAACGGTTCAAGTTTTTTACTTTTCATATACACTACGTGAGTAAATCTGCATACATTGGAAATTTACAAAGAAACAATACATCTGCTTTATAGTACAAGGCACATAAAATAACACATTTTTACCAGCACATAACACTAAGGCATTCGAAAATACAGTTTACTGCTTATTAACGTGACGTCAGAGGAGTAGCCTAAGAAATCCGTCTTGACTACATATGGCACTTGTTTTGCCGGCGATAATTGTCTACACACTACACATTTAATCACACCTTAATTATTTTACAAAATAGCTGCTCTAATTAATTATACGAATAATCAACAATTCTCTATTTACATTTTTTTTGCATTTGATTATATAACGCCGTTTCTTTGTCGTACTCCTCTTGACATTTATCATGGCGACACTAGAATCTCTTATCAAATCACGCGGTGCCTATAAGGGTAAAATCACTTCTCTTAACTCATGGTATGAAAAAAACCATGAGGTCGAAACTGAATGCTTCATGTACGAAAGTAGGCGAAATTCACTGAGTCAATTTTATCACAAGTATTCAGATATACAACTTCAAATTGAGCTTATAGATCCTCTGAATGAAGATTCAGAGGATGTGGAAAAAAGGTATTTCGATTGTTTAACGAAATATAGTACAAAAATATCAGAATTAGCAGCATTGAAACTACATACTTCTACTTCTGAAATCTCACAAAATACCAGTGCGATAGCTTGTAATTCAATTCAACCAGTGAATTTGCCACAACTTAATATTCCACAGTTTAGTGGAGATATCACAAAATGGAACGCATTCATCGAGCTGTTTGAAGCGTTAATATCGAACAACCACACTTTAACGGACGTACAGAAGCTAGTATATTTACGCTCTTACTTAGAAAAAGAACCACTGCACTTGATAGAAACACTACCATTAGTTAATGACAATTTTAAAATGTCATTAGAGACCCTCAAAAACAGATATGATAATCAACTTTCAATTATCTTTGCTCATATCAAATTATTAGTTGATATCCCCGCGCTCACTAAAGTTACTGCTCACACTCTTAGAGACTTTATCGTAAAAATCAAACAAAATATCGCGTCTCTAAAACTTCAAAACATTCCAACTGATCATTGGGATTTAATACTAATTTATTTACTCTCTAATAAATTAGATTTCTCCACTAAAAGGGCATATATCGCTGATAGAGGCAGTCGCGTTAGATCTGGTACAACTTTAAAATTACCTACGATCTCTGATTTTTTATCATTTTTGGAACAAAGGCGTATTGTATTGGAAGATATGTCTGAACCAATTCCACAATCACGGAATAACTTTAAATATCCAAGTAGTGTGCATAGAGTGGCACATCATGCACAAACCGTATCTTCCAATAAACCACCTTTACCCTCATTACAATGTGCTTACTGTACTAACTCAAATCATAAAATTTATAGTTGCCCTTCATTTAACTCTTTAAAGGTACTTGAACGCAGTAAAGTTGTTCAACAAAAAGGGTTGTGTTATAACTGTTTAGGGTCCAAACATAGTTCTAAACAATGTATATCTCCACGTCTCTGCTCTATTTGCCAAAAAAGGCATCACTCCCTCCTTCACGATTCATCTCGCAACCCTCAGCAATCAGTTCGGTTAGCGAATGCACACAACACAACCCAATTCACACCTAATCACTCAGCTGATCGTTCCTATCGATCAGCAACCACATCTAGAAACACACAAGCTCAAGAATCCACACAAAACACCAATGTAGTGAAGTCTAGCACAGATGATGACGCTAATACACAGACCACATTATCAGTTCTTGGATCTGATAGTTATGAGGTACTGTTGGCCACTTGTGTGGTGTTAGTTTCTGATGTGGATGGACAGCTACATCAAGCTAAAACCATCCTCGACCCTGGAAGTACCATATCCATACTCACTACATCATTCATGCGGCAATTGAAACAAGTTCCAAATGAAGAACACGTACAAATCTCGGGCATATCTGGAATAGTTAGGCAATCTAACAACTCAGTTACGATAGATGTGAACTCGTCAACTGACCCTAACTATTCCATAAAGGTCAATTGCTGCGTGCTTGACAAAATCACTAGTAACACACCACAACGATTCATCAGTAGGCAAAGGCTAGCTTTGCCACATCACCTTCCACTAGCCGATCCAAACTTTAACGTTCCTTCCAGGGTCGACATTCTCTTAGGTGCGGATGTATACTATCAAATTCTCCTCCCCAATATGCAAAAAATTAATGATCACTCTCACACTAATCCAAACCAAATTTGGATATGTACTATCAGGTATAATTCCTGACACAGCTTCTAATAAGCAATCTCTCTCACCGAATAGGGAGCACAGTTGTTTTTTGACCCAACGCCCTACAATAGAGCAACTCATGCAACAATTCTGGGAAATAGACAACCCAGAATCACTCTCGCCTTCTCTCCTTTCAAAAGAAAATCAATTAGTTGAAACACACTTTCAAAACACTACACGTATATTAGAAAACGGGTCTTTTCAAGTTGATTTACCCCTTAAACAGCCCACCAAAGAATTTCCATTAGGTGATTCATTCTGTATCGCCAAAAAGAGATTCCTCAACCTCGAGAAACGACTACAAAACTCCACAACTGCACGATGAATACAAAAAATTTATAGACGAATATGTCGCTCTAAATCACGCTAAAATAGTTCCACTCACATTAGTAAACGACATTGGTGCCTCTAAGTATTTTCTTCCTCATCACTGTGTAATACGAGAGGAAAACAAAACAACTAAACTTCGCGTAGTGTTCGATGGATCCATGAAAAGCACATCTGGATTATCTCTCAATGATATAACGCATAAAGGATACACGGTACAACCAGAACTGTACGACATTTTATTAAGATTTCGGTCATTCAAATTTGCTTTAACTTGTGACATTCAAAAAATGTATCGTCAAATCTCAATTAACCCCTCACAGACTTACCTTCAAAATATTTTATGGAGGGAGAGTCCATCTGAAGATTTAAAATGTCTCGAGTTAGTCACAGTGACGTATGGTACAAATAGTGCACCTTATTTGGCCACTAGGTGTTTAAAACAATTAGCTGAAACACATGCAGCTGAATATCCAATAGCAGCTGAATCTCTCCTCAATCAATGTTACGTAAATGATGTATTAACAGGGCATGACTCCTATGAATCAGTAACCACCCTACACCAGCAGCTGGTCGACTTATGCGGAATAGCTAAACTCACACTTCATAAATGGTCCACAAATTGCTACCCTCTACTCAGAAATCTATCAAATGACATAGATAATGACAACAATGGTATTCACGAGATTACTGACAACAATCAGTCTAATAAGGTGCTTGGAATATTATGGGACTCTAATAATGACACATTTTCCATAATTTTGCCAAATTCTACTGTCAATAAACATGCAACAAAACGAGAGGTGTTATCCAAAATTGCTCAAATGTTTGATCCATTGGGGTTGATTGGTCCAGTCATTGTCATCGCCAAACTTATAATGCAAGAACTATGGAAATTAAAAATTGACTGGGACGACAATTTGCCAGCTACACTACTCCAACAATGGAATACCTTTTTTGAAAACATTGGCCAGTTGAAGGAATTAAAAATTCCAAGATACATGGAAGATGCCACCCCAATTATAGTAGAGCTCCATGGATTTTGTGATGCAAGCAAACGAGCTTATGGTGCTTGTATTTATGCACGAGCTATTTTCCCTTCAAAAAACATTTCGACACAGTTATTGACATCAAAAAGCAGGGTAGCACCAATAAAAGAAATCACCATCCCTAGACTGGAGTTGTGTGGAGCATTATTGCTTTCTACTCTAATGAAAAGAGTATCATCTATCTTGACAAACAGATTACCCATCACTAATATCCACTGCTGGACTGATTCGGAAATTGTTCTCGCGTGGTTGAATTCAGACTCATCAAGATTCAACACATTTGTATCAAATCGCATTTCTCAAATCCAAACTATTACTCAAAATTACACTTGGAATTATATCTGTTCGACGGACAATCCAGCAGACTGTTTGTCTCGAGGTCTTATGCCTGCTACACTGTCAACATCAACACTTTGGTTTCACGGCCCTAATTTTCTTCAACAAGAAGAAATCACAACTAAAAGCAGATCACCATCACCATCCATCCCCGTGCTAATAGGTGAAGAAAGAAAATTAAAGCCAATAGTTTCAGCTTGTCTGGCAACACAACACACATCCACTGAATATTGGCAAGAAATTTTCAAAAAATTCTCATCATTTTCACGATTGCAATACACTTTGGCTTATATAATAAGATTCACAAACAATTGCAAGTCTGATGTTGACAAAATCCAAGGACGGTTAACAGTAGCAGAATTGACACAAGCTGAAGCACTAATCTGTAAGCTGACACAGTTTCATGCATTTCCAAAATTATACAAGGAACTCAATGAAAGCTCATCAAGCATCACTGATCAATACTTACAAAAATTAAGTCCGTTTTTGGATAATAATAAACTAATAAGCGTTGGAGGTCAACTAGCAGCTGCAGCTATACCGTATGATAAAAAGTTTCCTATACTACTACCCTCAAAGGATCACGTGACTACTCTAATACTAACTCGAGAACATATCAAGCTAGGACATGCAGGTCCACAAGCAGTATTATCCAATATCCGAGCAAGATATTGGCCTTTAAATGGACTCAAGGACATCAAAAAATTAATCATAGAGTGTCACCCATGTTACAAGTTTAAAGCAAAAAACTTCGAACAAATAATGACCCAGCTCCCTAAAGAAAGACTTACACCCTGCCGCCCTTTCGAAAAAGTTGGAGTGGACTTTGGAGGCCCATTTTTAATTAAATCATCGACATTAAGAAGTTCAAGAACCGAAAAAGCATACATCGCCTTATTTGTATGTATGGCCACCAAGGCAATTCATCTGGAATTAGTGTCAAGTCTATCAACAGAACCCTTCTTAGCAACGTTAAAACGTTTCATTTCACGTAGGGGTTGTCCTAGCATCATATACAGCGATAACGGCACCAATTTCGTAGGAGCAAAAAATCAACTTAAAGATTTATATAACTTTGTAAATTACACACACACACGCACTACCACGGAGTCGTTTCTCGTCACCAAAGAAATCTCTTGGAAATTCATTCCTCCGCTTTCACCTCATTGGGGTGGGTTATGGGAAGCAGGCATCAAAAGCACAAAATATCACTTACACAGAATAATGGGCAATCAAGCTTGTACTTTTGAAGAACTCACCACTATTCTCTGCCAAATCGAGGCTATATTAAATTCACGACCACTACAACCCTTAACCAGTGACCCCAGTGACAACCAATGCTTAACTCCAAGCCATTTTTAATAGGAGGACCTCTAACTGCATACCCCGAGCACAATGTAACAGAAATTCCATTAAATAGGTTGAATCGTTGGAAAAGACTCACTCAAATCCAACAGTCTTTTTGGTCTCGGTGGTCAAAAGATTATCTCAATCTCCTCCAAAATAGGCCCAAATGGATCACCCCTGCTCCGAATATTAAAAATGACGATATTGTTCTCTTAAAGGGAGAAAATTCCCCACCACTCGAGTGGCCATTAGCCAGAGTTTTGGAAGTATTCCCTGGAAAGGATGGGAAGGTAAGGGTTGCGCGAATTAAAACAAAACAGGGAGAGTTTGTTAGGAACATTACGCACCTATGCCCGCTTCCACTCTGTAAATAGTTCATTCTACTATCCAGCATTCACGCTGTATATATATGTATGTACTTGTAAATATTTTTCAGCTTCTCAAATTGCATTAAGGTCACTCATATTTCAGTCACTCACTCAAAACATTGACACACATCATTGCCCAGATCGTTCACACAAGGCGGGAGTTTGTTGTAAAACAACAAGAGAATTTATGGCATTCTTTAAAAATAATAACAATGACGCGACGTCACAACAAAATGCGGGTCGTATTTCACTTAGAAACGAGCTGTTTTCGACGTGACGTCACACTACTACTAAGTACTGCTACATTAACACGATTTTCTTTTTTTTTTCTTTGGGTTCTTGAAAAAGAACATTTAGTATTTCAGTATGATTTTCTAAATTTGGTTCTTGAAAAAGAACGATTTACTTTAGTACGATTTTCCAGAATTTGTTCTTGAAAAAGAACGATTTGTTTACAACACTAATATCTCTTTTTTGTTTTAAAACAGACCAATAGAATTTCTATCCAAATCTTCTATTTCTATTTTTCTATTGCGGTCTTGAAAAAGAACGATGTTAATTTTAGCCCCATTGCTCATTTTGTTTCCGAAACAATGTTCAATTTGTTCTGAAAAGAACAGATTGGTTTGTAACCGTCGTCTAGGTGATGATGTGATGTCGCCAAACGCAGGACCAGCTACTGCGGTCGCTCGCTGGTATTGTCGTCTTTTTATGCTCGTTACCTCTCCTCTGCCGCACAACCCGTGTCTAATCGTAAGCTCCACCCCGCGTCTGTCATCATGCAGAGTCAACTACATTGATTATTCTAACTCATTTTAAACAATGAATTTTCTGTTAATAATTGAAATTGATATGTAACACACGTAAAATCATGTTGCTGCTCTATCTACGATTTATGTGGGCCAATTTTTGACCATTTATCCATATGATAATTCTAGTTTTCAAATGAATAAAATAACATACAACGACTAAATATAACCAATGCTCTTGACCCATATAAATAATACCATTCAGTTATGAACTCAAACAAACTGCAAACTATTAACAACAACATAACGGTTCAAGTTTTTTACTTTTCATATACACTACGTGAGTAAATCTGCATACATTGGAAATTTGCGAAGAAACAATACATCTGCTTTATAGTACAAGGTACATAAAATAACACATTTTTACAAGCACATAACACTAAGGCATTCGAAAATACAGTTTACTGCTTATTAACGTGACGTCAGAGGAGTAGCCAAAGAAATCCGTCTTGACTACATATGGCACTTGTTTTGCCGGCGATTTAAATTTCGCTGCTATATGTTGTTTTGGTTCTGTAATTACTAATAATTTTTTTGTTACTTAGATTTAATTATGTATTTACTTTTCACACAATTTTTGTTTGTATACAATATTTACGTTAATTACTATGCACTTTTTTATCGTTTCTGAACGATGAACTCTACTTATTTTTATATGATTTTGATTGTATCTTTTTTATTGATTGATATTTTTGTTCAGTAGTGATATGTATTATAGAATAAGATTTCCACATTCTGTTCTTATCAAACTTGCATCGAAAATTGTTCAAATTTATTAATTATAAGAATTTTCCAATCCCCACTTCGATTAAATTCACGCTTGAGAGAGGGCCCATCAATATACGTTTAATTGTGGTTCAGTGCTCAGTGCGTCCTATTTATTATGTATATGGGAATGGAACATTCAAGAAGACAGTATATAGTTTTACAGTGACTAATTTAAAGTGTTTCTACACAAGTGTATCTCACAACCAATCACTTACGTGTCTCAAGGATAAGCTCTCTCTCTCTCGCGACAGTAAAGTTACTTACTTGTCCTCAAGTGATAAAATAAATCACTAGCTCACTCCATCGCGACAGTAAAAGAAATCTACTGATCGGGAACAAGATTAGCACTGTAAAGTTTATATTCACGGCAAAAGACTTTCTCTCACTACATGAATTTGAGGTGGTTGTTTTGTATTTACATCAAAGTTGTATTATTTCAATCATTGTAAATAATCTCAACCAGTGTTGTAAATAAATGTACATAGTTCCAATTTGGTTTTTTTTTTGTTGGTGAGTCCAATTGAGTCAGCACCTACCTATTTCTCTTGTTCTGGCAAGAGCCATCACTATTAGCCGAGGCTAGAACACGAGTAGTATAAATAAATATTGGTAAAGCTGCTCGGCAAATCTGTATACAGCGTGTTAATTTAGAGTTGTAGAATATTCACATCTCGTACTCCTGACATCAATACAAACAACTTTTCTTAATAACTTTTTTCCGAAAAATCAACTTTAATTAGTTCACAATATTGCGCAACATTTAAAAGCTGCTAGAAACAGTGTATTTAATTTTTTTAATTCTAATTTCAACTTTGTTGGCACAATTTTGTTCTATTGTATAGTACTTTCAATTATTTTGTTTTTAAAACCAACACAAACTTTTTTACTTATGTCTAGTGAAAAAAAATACTTTTCGTAATCTGGCTGGCAAATCAGATAGCAAATTACAATTACACAAACAGTTCTTTAATATTACCTTCATTAGGGCAAAGTAAATTAAGACAATACCTGCATACCACTAATAATTGGTGTAATTATTACGATAAATTACTAATAAACTTTAACTTACCAAGCGAGATAGTATGGCTTACCACCCCGCTACCGTCCGCAATTAATAATTCATATCATCACATAAACAAATGTTCACAGCACTAGACAATGAATACTACATTAGGCAATACAAATCACACTTAAATTTACAATAAAAGTACAATATCCAGAGTAATAATACACTACAACATATTACACTATCAATTCATTAGTAATTGGTTAGTTATTTACAGATTGTCTTCAATATGACTACCATTTTTTTCAATCCTATGCTAAGTCTGATTTATAAAAGATTCATGAACCCCTGAGAATAGTTCTGCAGCTTTTTCACGAATTATTCTTTTAAGTATAAAAATTCGTGCATGAAGTGCATCTTCAGTATAAAGGGCTCTTTATATGCCAGATATTTCCTGTCATCCCATAAATAAAAATCTAAGAAATTTAAATTAAGGGATCTAGCTGGTCACGCAATAGGTCTTCCACGGCCTATCCATCTATTTGGAAAATTTTCATTCCCAAACGATCTAACATGAGGGTAAAAATGAGGTGGGGCTCCGTCATTGATAGACCATGTATCATGACGTAATTTTAATGAAACATCTTCCAATAGTTCCCATAAATTGTTTCTTAAAAATTCCAAATACGTTTCTCCAGTTAAACGGGATGGTAAAACAAAGGGGTCGGTCGAATAATTCCCCACAATGCCGACCTATACATTAATACGTAACTGTCTTTACAATCTACTACTTGCAGTTCCGAAGAATAGACACGTTGTCTGTGGATAGTTAATTTTTCCGTAATACACAATGTGTAATTAGAAACTTCGACATGCCACGTAATTTCCCGATTACTGGCAGACGGCTGATTAACCATTCGTTAGCTAGGTATGCACACACATACACCCACACAACTCAACAATATATTTCCCAAAGAGGAAATATATTGTCCGTATCTTTGTCTTGCTCTTGTGCATAGTATTTCATCTCTCTCTCTCTGTCGAATTAAATGATTTACACCACCACTACCATTCCATTGCTGTCGCTAGTAAATTGTTTCTTTCTAATTATCCTTTTTGGCTTTCTATATTATTTTCAGCTCTCACTATAACATGAACCCATTTAATTCCAAGAAATAATTATTGATAATTCGCTAGTGCAATGTTTTTATGTTTGCTGTGTATTGAAAGAATGACTAATGCAAGTCAAGCTAACGCAATGTTATTAAATAAGTAGATATTGCTGCGTACAGGTTAATAACACATTTTTAATAAACAAAAAATGTTACGTATGTTCTGTTAGATGATACGTAGTACTTAGTACTTACATTACGATATGAAGTACTATTTTATTTCGAAATTAAGAGAGTAATCAAAAGCAAAAAAAATCGTTTTATTCATGGAGACGTTTTCTTCACGCATTCAAATAAAAATTATTAGAAATAAATTTCACATAAACTTCATATTCAAAACAAAAATCAGTTAATAATAAAAAATAATTACTTCTGATTTATTGCTAAAATGAAGTTACCGCTTCTCAAACGAGAAGCGAAGCTTTTTTTTTTTTCTCTAAATAACGATAACATTTTGTATCGCAGCCGGCTAGTGAGCAACCAGCGTCGTCGCAATTATTCCTTTCTCTCGATAAAAACCGAAATTAAATTAAATTATTAAATCGATATTTTGTTTTATGGAATGTTAAATGTTTAGTATTAATAGTTACTATTCGTTTTCAATGCAATCTAACACATTAAAAATTAATTGAATAACTTAAAATTCATCTTTCAATCGTGTCAAAAATTTTATAAGTCAACGACGACTGCATTTAATAATTCATTTAATTGCAAAGATAAAAATTTATTATTGACTAAATAATAATATTAAAAGATTGAAAATCGGAAAAAATTAAAACTTTAAAATTAGCCTAAATTATTAAAACGCCGCCACTATCTCTCACAGGAAATAGCGAAATTTTATACTACGTGTGACATTGAACTCGTTAAGGAGTTCAATGTTTATTCTACTTTTCAAGACCCAGTATTGCGTAGGTCAATTACACTGCGGTTCACGAACGTTTTTGAAGAAATCAGAAAATGTCGAGTATCTCGGAAACTATTGAAGATAGACCTATTCTTCCTTAGCAATTGTCGGTTTGTTTTTTAATGACCTATACGTGGTGTGGCTTTCCTACAACTCAAATTTTACACTCTGTATAAATAGCCTTTGTTATATTGTTCAAATAGTGTTCCTGAATTGTGTTTTTATAATTGTGTCTTTCTTTAGACATTTTTATTTTAATTCAATAAATAACATTTTTTATTTTATTCAAAGTGCGATTATTATTTTTACACCCATTCGAACTCATAAGACAAGAACGTTACAATACGTATGTATTTTAGTTATTTAAATAATCCACATTTATTTATTTAAATTCGTTTATACGTATTAAATAACGTTCAAGACTTTTCAAATTATTTTTCTTTAAATGACTTTTTCCATAGATGATAGTTTGTTTTAAAAAATTTTAAAAACATTTAAAAAAACTACATGTTTCTTAAAATATTTTAGTAATTTTTTATACTTAAGTTTGATAAAAATAAGTTTTTAATTTTCCACTCGTGGAAATGATAGGGGCAATAATACCTAAAACTTATTTTAAAAAAATTACAGCTTCGATGTTTCTCGCCCTATCCATATGAAATATGGATAAGGTGAAATAATGTATATTATACCTAACAATAGCAGTTAATAATACTGTGCTAAGTAATTAACATTATGCTTTCATTTATAATCCGATGCTCAATTTTAGTTATCCCACTTATTGACTTTGGCGGAAATAACAAGGTGAAATACACGATCAAGCGAAGCGTCTTACGCTTAGATAAAATATTTGATCTATTAATTTCAACGTATTTTGTTCATAACCATTATAGAGTATGTCACGACGAACTTTCATTGAAACTACTTGACATATAAAACTGAAATTTGGTGCATTGGCGTATTTCATTAAGACTGGTTAATTAAAAATATTGGCAGTTTTGTGCTACTTCTGGTTCTGCCATAAACAAGTGCCGACTTAGCTATTTTAAATAACGTACCTATTATTTTATTCAATATTACGATTTCGATTATAAGTGTTAAATGTAACATTGATTATACTGCAATTTGATCCGGGTGGCAACAACGCGGGTATGTAATAAATATGAGAATGACGTGCGGCGTAAAAACAACTAGTAGGAAGAGAAGTACAAAATGTAACAGAAGAACAATAAATCACAGAAGGGTAACGTCATAATGGGTAAAAACAAATGACAATAAATTTCTGAAATACTAATTACACTTATTGTAGGAATCATAACGAACTATATTACACACTACAAACTTATTCAAATACAAAATTACCGACAAAAGTAATAATCCCACCGAATCTCACCTAAAAATCCAATTAATTGTTATTTTTTTAATATATCCACTTTATATCTAAAGGTTTACAACACTAATAAGTTTACGACTATATTCTAGTAAAAATAAAAAAAAAAACACAAAAATACAAATAAAAAAATTATACGTGCAAACCGGTATTGACAAGGATTTGTGATTACCCAACGCCAAGTTGATGACGACATCACTCCTGCGTTCTATAGGTTTCAGTTCAGTGAAGGTGGTAACAATTTATTTATTTATTTCTTTATTTTTTGTTCATTATAATAAATAATAAAACAAAGTGGGAAGTGTTTTTCATTAAACATTAAAATCAGCAATAAGAACGGCTCTGATGCAAGTCCGTCGTGACGTAACCTGCGTATTTATAGTTTATACACGCTTAGTATATAATCTGCTTTTCAGAAAATGGCTGTTAAAGTAACTAAATCTTATATCAAATCACGACGATGACTCTTAGAAATAATGTTAATTGTTAAAGTAGCATAAAAATAAAATGAAATGAATTATTCTGTTAACAAATCTTAAAACATGTAATTTTTTAGATTGACCCATACAGATTTAGTGGTTCAAGTGAATAAAAGTATTCAATGTTCATTAGGAGGGAAACAACGAATAATAAACATGCAAGTATCATCCGAAATTGTTCAGCCTACTTTTAGAAAAGATGGAAACAACATACTTTACATACTACCTCCACAGTTTGCCTATTTGGAAAATGGCAAAAATCATAATATAAAGTCTTAAGATTATTTACGTTTTATTATGAAATATTTAGCATTTTATATACATTTATATCACAATTTATATGACTCACAAAAAATGTGATGTCATATAAATTTGTTAAATTATCTTGAAATCATAAGAACATTAGAATATAATTCTAATTCTGATTCTTAGTTTATTCAAATTACATCATTTTAACTTGGTTTATTAAGCGCCCAAATATTTATAGTAAATAAAATCTGCAACAAAGTATTAAACTACTTATTTATTTTTTTGTCATTTTTTGAAAAGTCAAAAAGGCAGGTTTTTTGAATATAATTACTGTTTTACACTTATTTCATAGATGTTGCTTCTTAAATATTGTGTAAACTTAATTTCGCCCGACTAACAGTGATGCGGCTTAGAGCTCTTATTAATAAATGTTTCACAGCCATTATAAAACATATCGGATATTATTACTATAGTTTTAGGCTAATTTCAGACATCCTTAAGTTGTTGCTTAGATTCGTACCATTACAATATATATATTTGTTTCTCATAGGTACTTGATTTGCAAATATTCGGTGCAGCGAAATCCATAGATATGAGCAACCATAATATATATTTTGTCACAATGTGAAGATTGCATAAATAGTTTGTTGTTTTATCTATTCTTCAATATTATTATTCCGACTTCTTTTGAGATGCAATAATACTTTTAAATATAACTTATAATGATTTCACTGGTTTCTTTTGGCGCTCATTTATCGGCCTTAAAATTTATGCTCTAATTCCATACTGACTTAGATATACACGAGTGTAAATTTCACCACAAATTAATGACATTAAAATTAAATAGTAGTATGCTACTAGTTCTACCCTATACATAAATTAAAAAAAAATATTTTAAGAAGCCGTATTATATACTTACAGATATAGAAGTAAGGTTTATAGGTATAGCTTTGACCATACTTTACATATGTGTTCTAGTAGAGATATTTGGTTAACCAATGTTCAACAAATGAGTATATACATATATAGTAGGCCTGACCAATCGGTGTTCATAAGTCATTATAATATATGGACAGCATTTTATTAAATAAATTTGTACGGCTAATCTATAATAAATTATAGATTAGCCGTTGCTGATTGCTTGCTACAATAATAAAATTTGAAATTAGACGAAAATATTTTTTATCGATTAGTTTTCTATTTTGTCAAATTTCAATTGGCGTAATCTGTTATTATGCTTGTCTACGGTATTCATTAATTGTATCGCAATTTACATTACAATGTAATAATTATTATTTTCCGCTGTTGTCAAGGGGTTAGATGTTATGAACAGATCTCACCCTAATGACTCATACTGTATATTGTAGAACCGCCCCTTCAATTATTTATTTAATCTATATGAAAAAGATACGAACAATGATATTGTAAAAAAATAAAGTGAAATAGAATAAAAAAAACAAATAAATAATAGACTTCAAGAAGTATCCCAAATAATTATATAAGAATTGTATGTATTTGTTATTATCCAGTACAACGCGAAAGTAAAGTTGGGCATGTCTTACAGTAAAAGTGACATTACAGTAAGCCAAGTCAATATGTTGCTTTGATAAAACTAAAAAGTTGCGTATACGATAAGATCCCTAAAAGTATTGGTTTGGACTAATATCTTAAATTTGAAATAAATAGTTGATTATTGATATTGATTAATAGTTGAAAATAATGTATATTCAGATTAAAAATGTTATTATCTAACAATTCGCAAGTGATTGGCCGATTATCAGTAAGTAATCATCGCAAGTGAGTATGTGAGTACGAAAATAAACTGCTTGAGCTGTATTTTATAATTTGGTCATCATAAATGTTTATATCTTACTACAATGGCTTGATTCACTTTTTGTTTTTGCATTTAGCTCTGCCATTTAAATTTTTTTAACTGTATTTTTTGATATTAAGCCATATTTATTAGTAGGACTTCTCCAACATAGGTACATGAACTCTAATCATTTTTAATTTCTCTTGTACTGGTTAAAATGTTTGTTGTTGTCGGTGCAAAAAATATGACTGCAAATGTAGTAAAAATATGCGTGCAGATTAGCATTGGCGTCTGTTTCAATGTGAATTGTCACACTATCCTTGAGCAACCTCATCCTACCATCCTCGCCATTGCCCTTCCACTCATCCATGACAAGAATTCCATACACTTCAATAATCGTTAACTGTACAAAGTAAGATAAAAATGATTCAGATCCCATAAACAGTTGTCGGAACGGTGGATATAATTAACAACTAACATGTATATACCACGTGCCCGTTCTCAAAGTCGAACATTGTTGACCAAAATTTCTTATCAAAAAAGATCTAAAGTCTTGTAATTAATTGTAAAATGAAATTTAAGGTTAGACAAATTTTAGAAACACATTCGTAAATCATAATGACTTTCTGGTTGTAACTTTAGTTTCATTTCATGGGAATATTGAAAAAAAATTTTTATTATATATAACATCAATTTTTACTTATTATATGTTTATCATGTAAAATTTATGCTTTCAGTGTAGAGACCAAACTCACGATTGGTATGCAATATATAATTTTTAACTAATATGTGCCTTATAAAGCTTAAGTTTATATGTTTTTAAAAAATTTTAATAAATATATGTTCATTGTTAAATGTAGATATTTAATTTCGGAGGAATACTTGAACAGACATGGTGAGAAATAATACCTGGTGTTAGAATAAAACATGAGATAACATACGTCATAAGAACATAAAATATAAACAATTTTACTTAGCATTTTTAGATATTCTATCCATGTTATGATATTTTTCTTTTTGTAATATCCTCAACTCTGACAGCTGTTTCGATTTTTTAATCTTTTGCAAGGAGTCGCGGTTAAAAAGCTTTTTAATGGCTATTGGTTTTGGTTATTAAAGCAAATTAATGGTTATTTGGTTTGATGCCAATTTGAATAATGTGGAAAAAAAATGGTTGTGCTGTATGGAAATTCTCACTTTCACCCAGAACAGGGAGGTATTCCTTCCGAATTCAAAAAAAAAAACGAATAGACTTGTTTAATACCTGGAAGACCGTTATTGGCAATATAATCTTAACAACTCATTGTTCAGATGAGGAAATATATAAAAGGTAAACTGAGTATTTATCTAGTCGTCTTACAATTGCATGTACTCTACTCATTAGAAATTAGAATTCAATTTATTATTTACCTAATTCCAATTTGGAAAGATAAGTACTTATGTCTAATTCTTATTACAGCTAATTTAGCTTTCATTGTATGTTTTAATAATAGACCATATATTATATTTAAATTTTCAAGTTTTATCGTGCTGTGCTAAAGTATATGCTCAGACTAAAATTGATATTAGAACACATCCAAATTTAAAAAATATGCTAGATCGAATTGTTATATTGTGCATAGAAAATGTAGATTTATATTTTATTGGCTATCAGCATTCAACTGCATTGAAAGGGGAATTGATAAAACGTAGTTAAATTGTGCCTGAAAAGCGCTGTTCCTACATTAATAAAATAATTAATGGTAAAGATACAAGACCAATATCTTTTAATTCATGAAATATTTTCAAGCAAGCAAGAAAAATTTATTTGGACAGAAAAAGGCGTAAAATTTAATAACTAGTAATGACAACACTTCGCAAGTTTATTTTTAACGTCAAACTTATCGTACTTCTTTTTACAGGGCTTCCATGTTCTCCATGATCCTCCCCCTAGACGTATCATTGATTTTTTAACGTCTGTTTGTTGCTGAAAGACAGCAATGTTTTGAATTACAAATCCATACAATTTTAAGAAATGTTGCACACGTAAATGGTAAAGATAATCATATAATAAAATTATTATTAACTTGCTTTTTTTATATCGTAGGACATGGCGATGTTCGTTATTAAAAACTTATACTACTTATATAAAATATAATAGGCATCTATTATATGCGGGCTCTGCGTGAGTGATGAGAATCCATTTATTTTCAACAGTACTGTCTGGCATTCGTTATTTAAACATTTGTTTTCTTGAAGACATTTTATCGTTACATCGAAATATTTTGGACGATGTCTCTAACCTATTGTAGTTCGACAACAATTTCAGATATTGTTTGCATTTGGGAATACTCTCCTGGGACTCTACTTTCTGTATAATATATGATGTTAGATTGTACTGAAACATTCAAATTTTTCGACAATTGCTTAAAATATAGTTATACGATCTTTTACATCAGATTAGAAAACACATTGTTAAACAAATATCGATCCATAACTTATTCATATTAATGAGAAAGAAAAATTTAGTAGTAAATATTTCAATTGTTTTTTAAACAATAGATTCCATACCAAGAAGAAGACTATTCTGAAATTCTTGATTTTCAAATCTAAATTTGAGCCTACTGTTATTAAAAATAGTTGTATCATGTGTTGATCCGGACCAGTTAACAATATCCATTATTCTTAATTGCCAGTCACAAACTACTTGTGTATTTACGGAAAAATAGCCCTTTCTATTTCTAAACACTTCTCCATCATCCCCACCTTTGCATTACATTAAAAAAATATGAATTATGATGTGTGCAACCTCTTTTATATATTATTATACTCTCTGTATATTTATTTGTTATTATCAACAACAGTTATTTATACCTGGAGATATAATCTTAATATGAGTACAATCTATGCAACTAATCACTCTAGGAAATCGAGCTATATTATAAAACTTATTTTGAACATGAAGTCTTGTTGAGCTTGTAGGCATCTTTATATCTTGGGGTCGTAAATCAGCTATCGCAACACTGACTATTTTTATTACAGGTAAAGCTGTAGCCGGATGTATTCCCATGAAATCGGAAATACTGTTTTGGTGAGAATTAGAAGCATAAAATCATAAAGTAGCAAGTAATTGGTTTATGGGTGTAAGACAATAATTCCTGCAATAATTTATATTGCATGTACTATATTTGAGAAATGTGTCTTGGAAGGATAACATTTTTTGACCTTACTAAAAACTAAATATTACTCACACATCATTTGTAAATTCCAACTTATCCTCTATTTGTTCCAAAAAACCACAGGTTTATTTAAACGGAATCGCCTGTAAAACGACAGTTCGCCCATTGAACGAAAATAATCCGTTCTTTCATAATAACGACATGGAAATCCAATGTCTATAATATCTAATATTTGTAGGTCATCGTCAATAAATATTTTATCTTCAATTTCAAACAATTTTCCCAAAATTATAATATAAAGTAAAAAATAGTATCCTCTAGTAGATATACAACAGCAGAACTAAATCAAGGGTTCCAAATTTCGCCACTAGATGGCGCTACAATCGAGGTGGCTCCATTTTTATGTCATTGAGTTTCTTGTGGTGTCCACTAGATGACGCAGTTTGTAATTTTCATTTTTCAATTTTTATGTTAGATGCCGCTGTATGTGTCAATTGTCATCGTCATATTATTGCATTTTGTGTCAATAAAATGTCATATTTATTTTTGGAATGTGGCGCCATGTTGTAGTCGGTAGAGTAACTTTCAATGTAGTTTCCAAGGTATCTTTTGATGTAATGTTCGAAGTTTGATGTTGTGTGGATAGATGTCGGTAGCATCGGATATTGTCAAGAATTCGAAAAAAGGTGAAGGCTTTTTGCTTACCACATGGATAAGTATAAAGATGCCGTCGGTGCGCAGTCATAATAGGCGTCCTTACACCTATCCTCAATGTGATAAGCACACTCAGTAGTAAATGAAAAGGAGAGAGAGAGCGAGAGACAGATGATAGAGAAGATCTTTAAAATAAAATTTTTTAGATGTGAATAAGAATTGAACCATTAAACATTTATGTGGGGTATAAGGACCTTACCACTGTACCACAAAGCCAACCGACATCCCTCATGTTGGGTTAAGTTGAATTTTGGGTTGTGCCGAACAATAATCTGTATTTTAAATATAAAATCGCCCGAGATCTTTAACAGGATGTTATTTAAAAGGATTATAAGGGTGAAAATTTTTTCTATAAATGTTATAATCTGTATTAAATCTAAACTAACATATTTAGCCATATGCAAATGGCTATAAAATCAGCTTTTATAAAATTATTATAAAATGTGATAAAGTCAATTAAATTTAGCGTATTAATTAAGGGAACGACATGATATGTATTGATGAAAATTATGTTTACCAAATCAGATTCTGTTAAGCATATAGTCTTTTCCTGTCTAGTAATTTGAATCATTTTTAATTCTTCATTATAATTACCTGTTATGATTATACTCTTATAACAAATAAAACGTAAATAGTCTAATTCCATTGTACTAAAATATATATGACGAATCCACTACATATTTAAAATCAGTGTTTCCAATTCAAATTCTTTCCAAATTCGAGGGCATTATTTAATTTTATAAAAGGTCTAATGTTTAGTCGATCATCAATCATTCTTTATTGTATTTAATAATAATAAATGTTTATCGATGTAATCGGCACTTAAAACACATGTCTCTTAAGGAATTTTAGAATGCGTGGAATAATAATCTGTATTCTTAATATAAAATCACCCCAACTCTTTAACAGGATGTTAGTTGTATTAAAGGATTATAAGGATGAAAAATGTTTCTAGAAATGTTATAATCTGTATTGTATATTTAGCAAAATATAAAATCAGACCAATTTTCTTTTAAAGATTTAAAGGATTTCTTATCAATGGGACTATGATTTTCGCTGGTGGTGGTGGTACCTGCATCAGGTATTTAAGCCGTATGCTCATAGCAATGTTATAGTATTCTACTACAAAGAATTAAATTTATGGTTGCTTGTAATATTATAAAGTTACTAGTATTGTTTTCAATTGTATAAGTGTGCATATAGTGATAATGGAAAGTGCAATTAATTTAAGCACTGATATAGTAAATATACTTTCAAAAGGTGCACCTTTGTTACAAGAAAGTTCCAGTCTAGAAAGCAGCACATGGATCAGGAAAATCAACAAAAGTATCCGAGACATCATGAAAATCATGCGCGAAAAGCAACCAGTAAGTGCTTGTATTAAGCTTTCTACAAATTAATTTTTTTACGAAGATTTCGTTTTATGTTAAAAAATAATTACCAGATTCATACTACTGGCAATTGGCGAGCTTCTAAGAGAAGTTATAGAATAATTTGGGACGATATAAATTCTGAATTCAACAACCGTATCCGAACAGGCATCATTTATAACATAAAGCACATAGATGCCACTGAATTTTTAAAAGATTCATTTGAAATTTTTAAGAGACGTATGAATAATACGTCTCTTAAATAGCCACGACGAAAATTATTGGCTGGAAGGTGCACGTAAGGTATTGCATTTAGACAAACACTTAAGGTAGGATCTACACCATTGACTGATTGTTGCATGAATTTTTCATTGAGGAAAAACTACATAATTTCATGAACTGCGTGAATTTTTCTCATGGCGATGCACGGGCTTTTCACTAACATTAATTTATTGGGGCTGAGGATCGTATGTATATGAAGTTCTTCCTCAACGAAAAATTCATGCAACAATTAGTAAATGGTGTAGATCGTACCTTAAGTGTTTGTCTAAATGCAATACCTTACGTGCACCTTCCAGCCAATAATTTTCATCGTGGCGATGATGACGTCCTCGGGGTGCTAATAGCGTCTCCAGTTACAGGGGCGGCGAGAACGTCGCACGCACAGTGGTCAGAATTATGGCACCAGTTAATTGTACATTATTTATTAATAATGTACAATAAATAATGTATTGTATATTGTATATACATATAATAATGTATTAATGTATTTATTAAATAATATTTAATGTTCATAATACAGAAATAATATTAGTGGAAGAAATAGTGCGTATGATAAGATGTCTTTATTAAAACGTAAGTAGAAAGTGTCCTTATCGGACTCGAAATATTATTTAGCGAATTAATTAATTAAATAAGTAATATTTACAATTGGTAGAAATAGATTAGGTGCATTTTTTACATTACTAATCTGATTTCTGTCGTTGGCGCAAACACCTCACAAAAATTGTAACTAAATTGTATCGTAGAATTTTACCTTAGTTAAAGACATGTTTCTTCACATATTATCTGTTTTGCATCTGGGATAATTTTGGCAGTTGTAACTGCCAGTTGTGTGTTACAATCACTTGTAAGGGATTGTAATACATATTAATTTTTTTATGTCAGGGCATGTTTATAATAAATTACACATTAACATTACTTATTGCACGTTAGATACCGTTTTCATTAATAACATTTGTCTCCTTAATTTAGAGATAAAATTATAGAATCTTTTCATTGAAATTTAATTTTCAGAATTGTCTGATCTATGTTAAATTTTCTCCATAGGATATTTTATTATTTGATTACATTTTATTTTATGAACAATAAATAAGTTTATTAGTTGGAGCAAAGGTCTTTTTTTATTATTTTTAACACCTTCGAGTTTCCCCATTAATCCAGAGGCTGTTTGATATACATACGATCAGTTAGCACTAATAAATTAATGTTGGCGAAAAGCCCGTGCATCGAAATTTTCTGGTTCTTCGAGCCGGATTTGCCGGAAAACTACTCCACGGGCGAAAGGCGATTCTAAAATAAAAACAGAGTTATTTTAGACCATTTCAATTTCACTTTCCAAACAAGAATTCTTTGTTCCAACTGGCAAAATACAATTTCCTTTTTTTTATTTTTGTTCGGGTTATCAGTGTTATATTTTCAACCTTATCTGTTTAGTGTAATTAATTTTTATCAGCCATTATCATGTCTCTTAGTAAGCAAGAGGTGAACGCTAATAGGGAAATTACACTTACTCAAGTAAGGCTCAATCAACTCTGTGAGAATGTAGAACGTGATCTCGAAAAATTATGTTCTACACAAATGAAATTGTTTAAAGATGACGAGTGAATTTGAATTATATCGTACAATAGTAAAAGAAACTTTAAACCGTGGTGACGATCCAAATATAGTTTTTGACTTTACTTATCACAGCAATGTTTATATCAACTTGCCGCTGCAGAAGAGAGCTGCCACCAAAACTCACCTACTGCTTCACCTGACAACACTAATAATTTACAGCAGATTTTATATGCATTAGTACAACGTGTAACGGTTCAATTTGGCCGTTATTATTTTTATTCACATGTACTACCGGTAGTACCATCGATGGTAATAAAATTCAACTAATTTGAAATTCATGAGATGGGGTAGTATGATTTTCTATTATCAGAGTGGGAGTGCCACTACCAACATCCTTTCCGGGGTGACGAATGAAGAGGAGTTGAATTCGGGCTGCCTCTGGGTTCCGTGGTGACAAGTCGTGTGTGCCCACTGAAATGAGATAAAGTTCCGATTCGATAATCGTCAAGTGATATCACCTAAGGGGTTGTTTTGGGCAGCTATTTTGATTATCGAGTGTCAAAATTTAATTGGGATTAAGCCTCTTATGGTGAAGATTTTGGTGGTCAATCAATCTCATTGGAAATAGATTCCACTAGTACATATCTGGGGATTTTCTAGTCACTGATCGATCAAAGAATCGTGGACCATAGCATGTCATTCAACGCACCTCCACACTTAGAACGACTGGATCCAGAGCGCAGACCCGATAAGTAGACATCCACGATCAACTTAATTTTTCTTTCTTTAATTCTCTACTAACTATCTATCGAACATTTAAAACATTGAACAAATATATCTTGTCTTACCCCATTCAATTCCATCTTTTTTTATTGCAATACAACTTGTTTCACGAATCACATTGTTCTCATCGCCATATGAGCTAATTAAACTTTTCCGTATTAAATTCCTTAGAGAGACAGATATATAATTAGATGAATTACGTCATTCATCTTTGTCATTAGGACGAACTACATCCGGTCTCCCAAATCATATACCACGAATCGCACCGCATCCATCATATAGAGCGAGACCTTAAACCACACGGTCAACAAGCAGACCAGTAGTACAAGAAAAACCACTGTCTCTCCCAGTACGACAACAACAGCCGTGAGACCAACGTGCTGGAATTGGGGAGACGAAGGTCATTAGCCAAGAGATTGTCAACAACAACGTAGACTGTTTTGTTCGAGATGTAAAAAACCTGGTATATTGTCTCGAGATTGTCCTTGTAATCTAACAACCAATAACGAAAGACGACAGCAGCGAATTAATGAAATTACACGAAAAGTCGAGGCTGGGGACAATCGGCCACATATTGAGGTAAAGATGTTCGACCGACCTCAAATTATGTGCTTTAATAGATACAGGCGCAGTACATTTATTTATAGTTATACAACATGAAATTTATGCCGGGAAAGAAAGTTACCGATTAGTCTGCCATCAACTATATATGCGCGAATGGGCAAGTCACGCATATTACAGAAATGTATGAAATACCGTTAGAGATAGCCACAATGAAAAGTACTGAAAGGGTGCAATATTTTCCCGGTAAGAGTTATGATCTCTTGATTGGAGTGGACATACTTAGTCAGTATCCGTTTCCTATGGATCTGCAGACTGGGCAAGTTTGACTAGAAAACGAAGTCATGCGGTATATGAAGAATCACGAGTATACAGTACGAGTGGAGCCTCTTGCAAAATTATCGTTGTGCTTTGAAGAGGAAAGGCGACTGAATGAATTTTTGAAGAAGCTAATGTAAGAACTCTCCACGCTGGAAATCAGGCAATATGGGCATACATGCGAAGGAAATTTTGGATAATAAACGGTAAATAGCGATGCAACAAATAATCCATGAATGCGTCAAGTGCAGAAGATATGTGGCAACAAGCACCAGTCAAATTATGGGAAATCTGCCAGCAGCCCTGAGATGACGCCCTCAGATCCATTCTCGCATACGGGATTAAATTAAGCAGGGCTGATAATGATCTGGATCACCAAAGGACGAGGCCACAAGTCTTATAAAGAATATGTGGCGGTGTTTGTATGCTTGGCAACAAGAGCGCTATTGGAGGCGGTAACAGACTTAACGACAGATACATTCATGGCCGCTCTCAGAAAATTTACAGCGAAAAGAGGCAGATGTATCACGTTTACAGTGACAATGGCATAAATTTCCAAGGAGCCAACAAAATAATAGAGAGGGAAATAAAATAATCTATAAGCGGATCCCTAACGTCAAAATAAGCTAAATAACCAGGGTATCCAGTGGCATCTCATACAACCAGGGGCTCCGCATTTTTGTGGTATGTGAGAAGCTGGAGTGAAGTCTATGAAACATCACCTAAAGCGAATTATAGAGGATACGAAGTTTTGAGTGAAGAATTGAGTACTTTATTATGCCAATTAGAAGTGAGCCTCAATTCTAGACCTTTATGGACACCCACAGACGGTATAAATGACGCCATGGCTTTGACCCCCTGACATTTCTTAATCGGAATAGCCCTAGTAATGCCACCAGGCCCTCTAGACATGCAAATAACGGGTAATAAAAACTTGAGATCGAAGCTGGTAGAGAAAAGGAAAAAAGATTTTTGGAAAATATGGAGTATCAAAATACTATATCAGTATCAAAATTTATCAAAATAAATATGGTTATATCAAAAGGCACGGTAAATAAAATTTATAAATAATAACTATACTAACGAAATTAAATACGTATACACAAATAAATTCGACCTGTGTACTAAATAGAATAAAATAGAATGATAGGATATAAAACGTGGTGATTTTTTAACTATAGAAGGTGTTTCACTTCACATGAATAAAATTTACACATCGTATAGGTAACATTATATTATGATCATCCTAAAAGTTTGAAGGAATTTGCATTAATAATAACTGAGGTATGGCTATTTTTACATATTTCAATTTTTCAGTACGGTTCTGTGAACAAGGCAGGTCATGGTATAACTAACTGTAACCTAAAGAATGAAGGCAATTAAATATGACACACATTCAGGCTCACGCACTTGCGTTCCTTTTTTTTGTATGTGGTTTGACTTTGCGGTTAATTAAGTTAATGAACTATTTTTGAAGAGTAATTAATAATAAATAAATAAGACTCTATGAAAGAGACGTTACGTTATATGTTTTACGTCATTGAAAAACCTTGTAAACGTATAACTAGTAACCGATCATCATCGATTGTTTCGCGTACAGACCAAATGGGATTGAAAGGACGCAAATGAGACTATGGTGTATCCATGGTTGAATGTAATTAAATAAAAGCGAATAGAAATTTCAGACGAATTTGATCGCTAGAAATTGCAGCTGACGGATTTTTAACATGTTTATATAACAGGCCGTTCTCAAAGCGCAAATCAAAATATTTACGTGCATGCAATTCTATGTTGTCTACCATAAAATGATACCACCTATCATTCGTATCTTTAAATGATGCATCAATGTTCTCGAATTCGATTCTGCTGACTTGCGACACCCTACGAGAAAGAAAATCAGGGACCACATTGGCTTTGCCAAGACTAGAATTACATAAGCACTACTTACTATTATTTAAAGAACAATTATTACTAACACGATTATTAAAACAAAACAGCCAAACATTCTTTACGGTCTCTGTAAATGTCTGCTCTTGTTTAATTAATGATCTACTTAAGTCATAAATAACCTCATCAAATATTTGGGTTAAAACGGTGCCAATACCGTATGGTGAAGCGTCTGTTTGCAGTTGAAATTCCCTATTAATATGGACAAGTTAATATTGGTGCAGTCACCAAACATGCTTTTGACGTTCTTACCGCGATTTCACATTTTTCTGTCCACTCCCATGCAGCTCGTTTCTTAATTAATGTCGTAATTGGTGCAATAATTATTGAAAAATAAACCGGCTATACCAGGATGCGGTAGCGATAAAGCTACGAATTTGTCTGACGTTAGATGGCGAAGCAATATTTAAAATAGCTGAAACTTTATCGGGATCAGAGTGTGGTCTTTTCTTATATATTACGCAACCAAGGTACTTTAATTCGGGAGCACAGAACTTGCATTTCTCATTTGAGAGAACTAAACCAGCAGCACGTAAGCGATCGAAAGCAGTGTTTAACAACGACAAGTGCTTTTCAAAGCTTTTGCTTATAATCACAATATCGTCTTAATATACATAAACATAATCTGCCAAGTCTGTGCCCAAAGCACGGCCAATGACTCTCTGCCACATAGCGGGAGCATTGGTCAAACCAAACGGCATTCGACAAAACTGGAAAAAACCTCTTCCACATACTGTAAACCTAGTTAGCTCTTTTGAATCAACAGCTAACTGTACCTGCCAAAATGCCTTGCAAACATCAAGTAATGTTATAAAGTATAATTCCTATAAATGGAATTTTAAATTCCATTTATGCAAAGGTACGTACGAACAGTGAAAAGATGTTAAAAGCGTTATATCAAAGTAGGGATTTTGACCTACCATCAACGAAGTATCAGAAACTGGTTTTCTCGCAGCTCGTGAAGATAAATTTATCGTTGCGGGAGTTACCCTTTCTAACTTATCCAACACGCACACAACATCGATAAAAAGCTGATCTTTATTTTTTTTATGATTTGTTGAAATCTGATATTATTTCAAGCGATGAAAAAGATGTGGCAATCTAGCTCGACATAAATCTGAATGTCTTTGCTCGTATTTAGCTGTTAATTTTTCAATCTCAGCTAAAATTGTTTCTAGAATAACTGATATAAATTCTAATTCGGTCACTACATCTATTGCGACATGAAGACCTGACAAAGATTCATTAAAACGTTCTAATCTTATCAGTGTTCGTACTGAAGCTCTGATTTCGCCATCACTCTGTCATGTCACATCAATTTCTGAACTCCGTGAACATGCTTCCCAAACGAGCATATTCCTACTCAGATAATCCAAATTAAACAAATCCATTTTCAAATTTAAATTTAAATATTTGAATCACAAGAAATAATTAACAACACCAATAAGAAAAATATATCGAAATTACACAATATTATTTAAATAAACTTAATTTTCACACCAGAAAAACAAGGCCAGATATCAGCAAACAAAGAAAAGCAAAACCAATCCAAACTGTCTAGACCTCTTCTCGCGTTCCATTTATTTCTGCCTTGCTCGACCTCGGTGATTACGAGTTACGGTTACGATCACGAGTGATATTGGCGCAATTTGAAGAGATCATCCGATACATTAGGTTCCTTCTATCGACGCTACACAGATCGTGATGTTCGCTTTAATAATTCGGTAAGTTACTTTTCGCACATCTAATGTTGACGATTTTGTCTCTGTGAGTGTGTGGCTCAATTGTAAATCGAAAGTAATGGTCTCTGACACTACTGCTCTTGCATGTGTCTGTAATTAAGTCTCTTATATATTGTATTAACTCTAATTTCACTTACGTAAAATAAGCCGACCAGGAGTGTTGTTTGCCGTCTTGATGATCACATGTTTATTGACAGCTCTGCTTGTAGCCGGCCGTCTCAACTGATCAATGTTGTAAGTCGATCGGGCAATCGATGTTACAGTTAGCTTTTCACATGTACATCCGAATACATTATACAGATGTATTACACACGCATACATTAATCGTATATAAATACCGATTTTTTTGTTTCACTCAATACCGTGCTGTTGCATTCGGATTTTAATCACACTGTATCTGTTGATTTGGTGATTTCTGAATAATATATTAAATGGTCTATTTTGCAACTGTTTTGCTAAAATTGTTAATTTCATAATGGTACTATATAACATATATTGGAATTTTCCAGTCTTCATCTTCCATTGGTCACGTGATCTGTGATCCGCGTCTTTGGATTTTCATACACGTCGCAACGCTAGCAAACAACGACAGTCCTCCAGATACTTTCAGCGCGAGACTACGCACCTTTTTAGAGCGAAGAGATGCTCACTCACACATCTCTAGTTTATCTCTTTGTTCGGTCGAAAGTTTATTCTTTTCTCGATTATGATTCTCTTAGGGCTTCGGCCATAATAGTTTGATTATAACCAAAACCGTATTATTCAGTTATACAGTGACTATAAATTTCGCGATTTCCAACGAAATTTGCCTTTCAACTCAATAGTGATCAATAATTGCGTATCATCACCGGTGCTGAGGATGCAGTTTTCATTCCAGAGAACGCCCAAGATCGCGACGTGACCGGTTCAGTTTTTTGTCAGTGATTTAACTCGACGCGCTTTGCAGATTGCCCCTGATTTCCCTAGTATTTTCAGTACTAGTACCAATAATATTGACTATGACTCAATAATGGTTACACTGGTACCTCAGTACCAAGTGTAACCATATATAAATGGTTACTTACTTCAAGAAAGAAGATTGTAGTCATTTACATCAGGTGTTGCGTATTAAGACGGGATAGTGCGCGCACCTGGCTGTCTCCTAATGTCCTCATAGTATGACTTTCCAATCGAGCGGATATGTAACCCGGGACTTTAATTGTCGGGACTTAATCGTAAGTGATTTGCGAACTCTAATTTAAATACCTTAAACCTGAATGTATCAGTGCGGTGATCTGCAGCTAGTTAGCGCCACTCATTCCAATGGTATTTTGCGTGACCACTATGCTTTAGATTGGCACACGCTGTGCTCCTTTGTTAAGAGCAGGAATCAATGCTTCTGCAGCAAAGAGTATATATCGGTAAGTAAAAGTTTGCAAGTCCTAACAACCATGTTGGGAGAAAAACAGTATTGCTTAAAGCTAATTTTGAAACGACTTCTTAAATTTCAACAATCATTAATAAGACTCAACTAGCAAAATATTTGAAGTTAAATAATACAAAACATCGTATTATATTGTATAACAGCAATACCACATGATAAACAACAATATATATTGGAACAATTTAACACTTACAATACAAAATTACAATTTACCATAGAAATAGAAAAGCAAAATAAAATAAATTTTCTAGACAACCAAACAGAATGGTATAAAAAAGGAACATGGTTTGGGAGATATATAAACTATAATTCACACTATCCAATATCACAACAAAAATCTGCAATAATTGGAATAGTAGATAGAGCAATGAATTAACAGACCCAAAATACAGACATCACACTATACTAAAAGCTAAAGTAACTCTAATTCAAAACCACTGTCCATTAAAATTTGTTCACCGAATATTTTATCACAGAATACACAAATTTTTGAAAAATTTGCGTATGTGCGACATATAGGTCGCACATAAAGGACACAATCTTACAAAACAATATTATACAAAAATTAAATCACATACACATACAAATAAAAAAAAGCAATGAAGTATATAAAATTCCATGCTCAGATTCTAATAAAGTTCATATTAGATACACGAGTCAATATTTAAAAAATGACATTACTGGCATAAATGTGAAAAAAACAACAACAACACACCACATTGAAGAAACAAAACTCATTCGATTTTGATAACACAATAATATTGAACACTGAAAAAAATACATACAAATGAGAAATATAAGAAATGATACAAATCAAAAATCATGAAAACACAATTATTTATAAAACAGACATAAAATACGTAAGCAAATCATACTACAACATAATATAAATAAGATACAACCAACATAAATACATAATACTTATTTACATACATAACTATTGAACATTAAACGCTTAAATTTTGAAAATATTATAGGTAGCAAAGAAAGCGTAAACTTTAGAGACGAAAAAAGCGAAACTAATCAGAAATTGATAACACATATCATTAAGCTAAGAAAACGAAAAAATTCTTTGAAAAAGATATAAAATATCGAAATATCTGTCGAGTTAAGAAGATTAATAAAAAAAGAACTAAAACAGGATAGAATTGGCACAAAAAAGCTAAGTAATATGGGCTTACTATTTAAATACAAATTTTAGTTATTATGTTTCGTAATAGAATTTTCTGTATTCTACACTACAGTGCAAAGGTTAACTCCAGTTTGTACTACTTTTAGAGATTGATTCCCTGAAAGAAATCAGCCAAGTATGAAAATGTTTAGTAAAGTTTTCCAACAAATGGCTCACCGCCATTCCTTTGCAACGTAAGTAGAATAATTTACTGGTCAAGGAAAGGTTACATGTGAAACTGAATTGCAAGCATTGTTATCCATTGAAGAAAATCGTCACATATTTCTAAGAATACGTGCTAAACAATTTGAATTATCACATATGACGATTTTGAATATATTAAAACTTCATAACTACAAGTTATATGCATTTCATTTAGTTCAAGTGCTACGAAATGGCGATTATCAACGAAAAATAGATTTGATAGCACATGTAGATGTCGTAATAGTTGAAAATAGTACGTTCTTATCAAATATGTTTTTTACTGGCGAATGCAAGTTCACAAACAATGGGATCATTAGTAGAAGAAATTCACGAAATTGAGACGTAGAAAGTATCCCCACTTAGTTGATGAGAGGTCGCCCCAGGTGGTTATTGGAATAAATGTGTGGTGTGTAATCATAAAAAACCGCTCGATAAATCCATTTTTCTATTCAGAAAATTTAAATTCTGATTTAAGATATCTGCATTTCCTGATGGAAGTGTTACCAAGCATTTTGGAAGGTCTACCATCAAATGCCAGACACGTTATGTGGTTTCAACAACGGATACCCTGCACATAATGCTGTCACTATTTAGATCAAGTTGTCGGAGAAAGAATGATCGCAACTCATTCAACCATTAAATGGGCAGCAAGATCACCAGACTTAAATCAACTCGATTACTTCTTGTGGAGACATCTGAACAATAAAGCTTATACTCCTTGAAAGCCGATTACAGATGTACAAGAGCTCAAACAACAAATTATCAATGCCTGTAGGAAATTAACTGGGCCTACGTTACAGTCAGCAACGACAACGGAATTTTTAGTAAGTTATGTCTTACTAATGATGGAGATTATTTAGAACAATTTTTATAATACGGTTTCAACTGTATTACTATAAAGGTAAATATTGAAATTATTTTTTATAAGCAATCAATGTTTGTCTGTTTCTATATATATATATGTCATATATTATAGAAAACCATTGTTAGACCCTTTAGATATAGATTCTTTGATGTATGAAAGTAGAGAATAATAAACAGATGAAGGCCAGTTCAGGCCAGACCTTTTTGTAGTAAACATCATTTATTTTTACATCCCTTAACAATAAGAAGAACAAATATAACATGGCGCAGCCGGTAGTTCAATTCAGATAGTGAAAAAAGAGTGATTATAAGTATAAGTAATAAAATGGAGAAAACAATTAAAGAAATGAGTTTCGTAGGAAACTTATCTGAAGGATGGAGAAATTGGCGACAACGATTTGAGATTTATACAGTTGCAACCGAATTATTTAAGAAGAATGAGAATATACAATGTGCTCAATTATTGCATTTAATGGGTCAAGAAGCAATAAATATTTATAATAGTTTTACGTTTGAAAATGATGAAGACAAAGAAAAAATTGAAGTATTGAAAAATAAATTCGAAGAATATTTTGTGCCTAAAAAAAAATATAATGTATGAAAGGTATAAATTTTTTACTTATCGACAAACAAGCGAGACAATAGAACAGTTTGCTACGGAATTAAAAAATAAAGCGGCACAATGTGAATTTGGTACGTTGAAAGAAGAAATGATAAAAACTATGTTGATAACAGGAATGAAGGACGATTCAACAAGAGAGAAACTTTTACAAAGAGAAGATATTAGCTTAGAAAAAGCAATAGTGTTGTGTAATGACTGAAAGTGCACGAAAACAATTAAAACATATGAAAACTGGTCAACAACAAAATTCTGTGGATTTGGAGAGTCAAGTTGATGTCGTCCATCGTCCAGAACGGTATGATCATAAAAACAAATCAGGTAAATCATATTATACTGAAAAATATAAAATTAAAGACTCTAAGTATAATTCTAGTTTGACGAATAAATGTACACGCTGCAATAAAACGCATCCAAGCAATAATTGTCCCGCTTATGGATAACAATGTTTGAAATGCAAAAAATATAATCATTTCTCACATTGCTGTAAATCTATAAAAGTTAATGAAATTGATATTGGTGCAAATCACCTGTTAATTGATAATATTAATAAGTTTAATTCGCATAAATGCGAAAAGTTTTTACATGTTAAAGAATTTACTGAAAACAGTCATAAGACTAAAATTAAATTTAAGATAGATACAGGTGCTTGTGCTAACTTAATTTCGGTAGCTGAATTAAAGAGAAATAAATTTAATTTGTCAAATATAAAATCTACAACTGATCGTCTTCTAACGTATACGAAAGAAAAAATTCCTATTAAGGGTATATGTTATTTACATGTGCAATTTAAAAATAAAATTCATAAGCTTCAATTTTATGTAATTAAAAATAATCATGAATCTCTTTTGGGGTTATAGACAATTACCGAATTGGGTATTGTAAAGATTAATAATGATATTGATACAGTAGTTACTAATTATAATGATAATGATTCGAATTTCGAAGCAATTATAAATACATATAAAATATTATTTCAAGGTATTGGAAAGTTAGCCAAGCCTTATCATATAGATACTGATAAGAGTTTTAGGCCAGTTATTAAACCTGTCAGGCAAATTCCATTCGCTTTGGAAAATAAATTTAAAAAATCACTTATTGAATTAGAACAATTAGGCATAATTAAAAAACATAAAGAAAGCGTAGAATGGTTGAATTCGTTTGTGATTGTGCAGAAAAAAGACGGATCAATGAGAATATGTCTGGATCCGCGGGATTTAAATAAAGCTATAAAAAATCAAACATATAAATTTCCGACTATAGAAGAAATTACGTCAAAATTATCGGGCGCTAAAATATTCACTACATTGGATGCTGCTAGCGGATTTTGGAATATCCCTTTAGATGAGGCTTCCAGTAAATTATGTTGTTTTGGAACCCCTTTTGGGCGATTTCGATTTCTTAGAATGCCGTTCGGTATAAAAACTGCTAGTGAAGTGTTTCAAGAACATTTCAAAGAAATTTTTATTATTCCCGGGGTTGAAATATATGTGGATGATATCCTGATTCATGCTAAAACTACTCGTGAACACGATGAAATTTTGAATAAGGTGTTTGAAATAGCTAAAAAACAAAATATTAAATTTAATTTTGAAAAGTGCAAATTTGCACAAAAGGAAGTAAAATACTTAGGATATAAGTTTTCTAAAGAAGGAATAAAAATAGATGAAACTAAAGTTGAAGCAATCAATCAAATTAAAAAACCGTGTAACAAAAAAGATGTTCAAAGGTTTTTGGGCATGATCACATATGTCGGTAAATTCATTAATAATTTATCAGAAAAAACACAGCCATTAAGAGAACTTTTGAAGAAAAATATGTCTTTTGTTTGGGAAGACATTCAAGAAAAAGCATTTAATGAACTTAAAAACATAATTGCAGAAGAATGTGCATTACAATACTTTGATTCAAACAAACCCATTATTATTTCTGTGGATGCATCACAAAATGGGCTAGGGGCGGTTTTATTACAAAATGATAAACCAATTGCATATGCATCAAGAGCTATGACCGACACCCAATCAAGGTATGCCCAGATAGAAAAAGAATTGTTGGCCATATGTTTTGGTGTTAATAAATTTTACCAATACGTGTATGGAACTAATTTTATTGTTGAAACGGATCATAAACCATTGATTCCGATAATTAAGAAATCACTTTATGAATGTCCTCCACGACTACAAAGAATGCTGTTATCACTTCAGAAATTTAATTTTGAACTTAAATTCAAACCTGGTAAGGATCTGGTAGTAGCTGACACTCTATCAAGAGCATATATTGATGAACAATATGATGACAACTTAAATTTGGAAGAACATGTTGCTGTAATCGAAAAATCCATAATTCAAAATGACAATGCACTGCAGAAATTAATCAACGAAACTAATGAAGATTCAATATTAAAACAGGTAAAGATTTATATTAAACATGGGTGGCCTAACTCAATAAATAAGATAAACTCTGAATTGAAACCATATTATAAATTAAGATCACAATTATCAGAAAGTAAACATGGCATATTATATTATGCTGAAAGAACGATAATTCCAGAAACCATGAGGGATCAAATATTAAATAAAATTCATGTAAGACACTTAGGGGTAACCAAATGTATTCAAAGGGCGAAATATTCAGTTTATTGGCCAAATATGTGTTTGCACATTGAAAATTTTATAAACAAGTGTATGGCTTGTAATAGATTTAATTCGTCAAATGCAAAAGAGCCGATGATAAATCAAGACATAATAAAGCAGCCTTGGCAAAAAATAGGAGCCGATATATTTCAACTTGACAACCAATATTATTTATTGGTAGTGGATTATTACTCGAAATATCCCGAAGTAATAAATTTAAATAAGAATCTGACGAGTAAAAAAATTATTGATTGTTTGAAAGAAATATTTGCCAGACATGGAATACCAAAGATGGTAATGACGGACAGTATTTGGAGTATCAAAATTTTGCAAAACAATGGAATTTTCAAATGTTATCCTCATCACCCCATCATCAACAGTCTAACGGCCTTGCTGAACGTACTATACAAACTATAAAGCGGTTAATCAAAAAATGTATAGTGAATGGTGAAGATATTAACCTTGCGCTTCTAGCTTTTAGAAACACTCCAATTTACGGCATGTATTCCCCTGCTCAAATATTAATGTCAAGACATTTAAAAGAAAATTTACCAATTTCACATAACAAACTATCTCCAAAAATCATTAATAAAAAAGAATTTCATAATAGAATGCTTAATATTCAGAATAACAATAAAAAATATTATGACAAGAAAGGTGTAAAAGAATTATCGAAATTGAAAATAGGTATACATGTTTGGTATCAAGAAAGGCCAAAAAGTAATTGGAAGTTAGGTAAGGTAGTAGAAATAATTAGACCGCGAACCTATAAAATTGAAAAAGGGGATGGGAGGTGTATAGTTAGGAATAGAATTTATTTAAGAACTGCTAAAATTAATTTTCAATCTGAATACAATTCAACTTATGTATACGATTTGGAAGATGATAATTTGTTGTCTGTAAATTCTGATCGTAATAGTAATAATGATAGAGATAAATTTAATAATAATGTAGAAGTCAATAATGATAAGGATGAGAATGTTAATAGTAATAATAATGGTGAAGCCATTAACGATTATAACGATGAATCAAGTAATAATTCTAATTCAAGTGTATTAAATCCTATAAATCCAACAACAAGATATACAAGACTTGGCCGTGAAATTAAAACAAATAAATATAGAGATTATGTTCAATAAATAGGGGAGATGTCATATATTATAGAAAACCATTGTTAGACCCTTTAGATATAGATTCTTTGATGTATGAAAGTAGAGAATAATAAACAGATGAAGGCCAGTTCAGGCCAGACCTTTTTGTAGTAAACATCATTTATTTTTACATCCCTTAACAATAAGAAGAACAAATATAACAATATATAACTATGCAATAGTAGAAAATCATACGAAGTTTTTAAAAAATGCAAAAATAATGGCCATCTTTGAAGGCTGAAATGAAATCCCATAATGAAACAGCGTACTAATTCAAACAAACAAATTTGATTTTTACTTTATTGATTCTTTGTTTGATTGTTAAGAGAGCTGCAATAATTCATTCAAAGTTGTCGTAAATCTCGTTGAAAATTGGTATATCGCACTACTTCACATCAAATAACTAGGAAGGTAATAAAGTCGGTAATTGAGAATAAATAACTTTATTTATTAAAATAAGTAACTTTATTTTCAATACCTCTTTTGTATGTATGAAAAACATACATACAAACGAGAAATTTTGGAAATGATTCAAATCCAAAATCGTGAAAACACTGTTAACTATAGAACAGACATAAAATACTTAAGCAAATGATACTATAACATAATATAAATAAGAATAACAAAATAAATATATGTATTTACATATATAACTAAATAACTATTTGAACAGTATGCGCTCAAAATTTTCACAATATTATAGGTGCACAGAAAACGTAACGATAACTACCATAAAAACAATAATAACAGGTCAAAAATTGGCATAATAAAATTGGTGTCACATAAGCGAAAATATACACGGAAAAACTCTTGACGAAGATAGAAATATCGAAACGGCCGTCGAGTAAAACAAAGAAAATAAAAAAATATATTACAGGATAGGAAATCTAAAAAAAAGCTAAGTAAAATTATATATTAACTATCCAATATAAAAAAATTGTATATAACATTTAGGAAGGCTTTATCAGAAATGGACCGCCAAAATCAACGCCCACTGCACTGAATGGTTGCCGTACAGTTACTCCCTCAATTGGCAGATTGACCATTAGCTGCTCACAGGCGCGAGCTTGAAACCTGTGACATAGTACACAACAATGAATTAGTCGCTTTACTTGCCTCCACCCATTTATCGGCCAATATTGTACTCGTAAATTAGCTAATACCAATTGAGGCCAGTAGATATCCAACATCAGAACTAGACCATGGGTTCAAAATTTCACCATTAGACGGCGCTACAATCGCGGGGCCCCATTTTTATGTCATTGAGATAATCATTTTTTTAATCAATATTTACCAGACCATGTTTCTTCTGTGTACCATTCGGTTCTAATATTGTTAATGACTTTGTGTAGTGTTAAATCAAGAAAATTAATTTTATTATGTTTTTCTATTTCTATTGTAAATTGTAATTTTGAACTGTAAGTGTTAAATTGTTCTAATATATATTGTTGTTAATCCTGTGGTATTGCTGTAATACAATCATTAACATATCTGTTTAAAATTTAGATTTTTAATTACCGTTTCTTCTTAATCTTCTAAAACCAATTGTGCTATCACACTTGATATTGATGCTCCCATTGCACATCCATCTATCTGTTTAAAAAATTGTGTTTTATAAGTAAAATATGTTGAGTATAGTGTAGTTTCAATTGCTTTTGTAAATTTTGTGAATTAATTAATTAAGACCCATAGTAGCATGTAATCAATCACCATTTGAACAACTATCTAAGCACCTTAAAAACATATTACAACATATATTATACAAAAATGATTATTACATATAAAATTCTTTTGATTTCAAAAGTAAAATAAAGAACATTAAAATACTTAGTGATTGGATATGCAAATTTTTACCACAATAAATATATATACAGGATGTTAATTTACGGTTGTAGAATATTCACACAACGTAATCCGGACATCAATACAAACCATTTTTTAATAACTTTTTTCTAAAAAATCGACTTCAATTATTTCACAATATTAGGCAACATTTAAGGATTCCTAGAAACAGTTTGATATCCACTGTACTCTACGGCGGCTCTAGCCAACCTACCGTAAATAACCGTTATCGAGGCAGCCGTGAGAGACGATGATGAAATAACACTGCGACAACTTCCTCACACAGCAAATGAGGGAAGGTCACTCTTGTTTATTTTAATTTTTTTATTTGCCTTGAAATTAGAATAAAAAAAATTTAATCAGAGAAATTTAACACTGTTTAACAAGCTTTAAAAACACATTTTCGAAGTTTATTTAATTCTAATTTCAACTTCATTGGTTCAATTTTGTTCATTTCATAGTACTTTCAATTATTTTTTTTTACCAACAAAAACTACTTATTTTACTGATGTCTAGTTAAAAAAATGTACTTTTTGTAATTTTGCTAGCAAATCAGATAGCAAATTACAATTGCACAAACAGTACCTTACTGTAACTTTTATTAGGGTACAGCAGATTAAGACAATACCTGCATACTACTAATTATTTCGTGTAATTACTACAATAAATTAGTAATTAACTTCAACTTTCCAGGCGAGGTGGTATGGATTACCACCCCGCTACCGTCCGCAATTAATCGTTCATATCATCACATAAACAAATGTCCACAGCACTAGACAATGGATACTACATTAGACAATACAAATCACACTTAACCTTACACTAAAAGTAGAATATCCACAGTAGTATTACACTAAAACATCACACTATCAATTCATTAGTAATTTATTATTTACAGATTGTGTTCAATATGACTACAATTTTTTTCAATGGCATCCTGAACCCGATTTATAAAAGATACATGAAGTCTTGCGAATGGTTCTGCAGCTTTTCACGAATTATTCTTGTAACTTTAAAAATTCGTGAATGAAGTGCATCGAAGGGCTCCTTGTATACGAGCTATTTCCCGTAACCCGATAAATAAAAATCTAAGGAATTTAAATTAGGGGATCTAGCTAGTCGCGCAATAAGTCTTCCACCGCTTATGCACCTACTTTGAAAATTTTCTTTCGATCTGATGAGAGTAAAAATAAGGTGGATCTCTGTCATTGATAGTCCATGTATGACGTAATTGTAATTAGACATCTTCCAATAGTTCCCATAAATAGTTTCTTACAAATTCCAAATACGTTTCTCCAGTTAAACGGGAAGGTAAAACAAAGGGTTTGATAAAATAGTTTGTTTTCTATAATCAAATAGTTCCCCACCATGCCGCCATCCCTATCACTATTACACGAACCCATTTAATTCCAAGCAATAATTATTGATCATTTATTAGTGCAATGTTTTTGTTTGTTGTTTCTTTAAAACATGGCTAATATCAATCAAGCTAACGCAATGTTATTAAATAAGTAGATATTGCTGCATGCAGCATAGTGACACATATTAAATGTCACGTAGTTTTTGCTGGCTGATACTTGATGCCAATGGAGATTTGATTTCGATATTAAGTGTTTAATCAAAAGCATACGAGACGTACAGTTATTAAAGGGTTAGTCTATTCATGGCAAGCAGATCTTGCTCAAATGGATGCATATTCCAAAGAGAATAATCAATTTAAATATTTTCTACTTGTTATTCATTGTTCTTCTAAATATATTTGGGCTGAACCGTTAAAAAATAAATCTGGTAATTCAGTGGCGGAAGCGTTTTTTAAAGTATTAACTACCTCAAAGCGTAAACCTAAAAAATTACAGAAGCATCAAGGCAAAGAATTCTACAGTCGTTATTATCAAGATGTGCTCAAACAATACAAAATGAATCACTATGCAACATATTCGTGAAAGAAAACAGCCATTGATAAACGAACAATTCGTACCATAAAAGAACGACTATATAAATATTTCAGTTTAAATGAAACGCACAAGTGGATTTCAATTTTACCAGTTATTGTCAAAAATGATAATGACGCAAAACATAGTACAATTAAAATGAATCCATGTGATGTTGTGAGTGAGACGACTGAGAAAAAATTATTGAATACAATCTATAACCTTATCAAAGTCTTTCCAGAATCGAAATTAAATGTTGGTAATATGGTACGCATCAGTACAGAAAAGCATGTTTTCGATAAACGGGTCGACAAAACCTTACTGGACCACCGAACTATTTAAAATTATCAAAATCCAACACACCAATCCTGTGACGTATTTGTAGGAAGATTTAAATAAACAACCAATAAGGAGATCTTTTTATATTTGTGAATTACAGAAGACAAAGCAACCAGACATTTATTTAGTTGAGGAAGTGTTACAGAAACAAGGCAACATGGCATATGTAAAATGGCGTGGTTTTGATAATTCTCATAATAGCTAGATTCATGAGACAAATATACTATGAAAAAAAAATTAGTAAGAATTCAGTAAGAAACAGAAGGCGTCATGTTTATACATGACGCCTTCGGAAAATACATGTGTTTTAAGTGCTGATCAAATTGATGAACATCTGTTTGAACTATTAGACATGTTCGAAATTGAAATTACTGAAATAAATGAAGTAAAACCTTTATTATGTTAATATAAATTTCTATTATATAAACCATAAACAAAACATATAATTTCATACATATTAGAAGCTTGGGGACTTGGAAATCTGGAAAAGAAATTATTGACTTGAAAGAAAAATCATGAAGATAACTTTAATTTTTCTAACGTTTTGTATTAGCTGAATTAACTGAGAGCCACTTCAAAGACCGAAAAAGAGTCGAATTTAAATTATGAACTGCAGTTAAATCATTAAAAGCATAGCTGAACTTGTCCGGCAATAAATAGTGCAAATTGTTCTTAAAAGTTTCATATGACTAAATATGTTTATTTAGATTTAATACAGATTATAACATTTCTAGAAAAATAGTTCACCCTTATAGTCCTTTAATACCAATAACATATTTTTGACCTATATCAGGTTCTAAAAATGCAATGATTATTCTGCTCACCCCCAAAATTCCGTTTATGTATCCAGCCCAACATAATAGTGGTCGGTTGGCTTTGTGGTGCTGTAGTAAGATCCCTATACCCCACATAAAAGTATATAGGTTCGATTCCTATTTACATCTTAAAAATTTTATTTTAAAGATCTTCTCTATCATCCGGCTCTCTCTCTATCTCTCTTACCTTTTCCTTTACTCCTTTACTTTACCGCTGCAATCACGAGCTGGCTTACCACATTGAGGATAGGTGTAAGGACGCCGAATCTGCGCTCCGACGGCATCTTCATACTTATCCATGTGACAAGCAAGTAACAGCCAGCAAAATTTTTTCGAATTGTTGACAATATTCGATGCTACCGACATTTATCCAAACCACGTTGACACTTACTCTACGACCACAACATAGCGCCACATTAAAAAAATAAATATGACATTCCATTGACAAAAAAATGACAATTGATACACAAAGTGCAAGTATATGACAATGAGAATTGACACACACAGTGCCATCTAAGATGCAAATAGCAAAATGAAAATTTGTACAAAGCGCGATCTAGTGGAAAACATATAAACCGCAATTACATAAAAATGGGACTTTTGTGTTTGCATCATCTAGTGCCGAAACTTTGAACTCGTGGTCTGGTTCTGTTGTTGTGCATCTACTCACGTGACTTGTAGTTATGACATTTTAATGTATTCAAAATGGTCATATGTGATCATTCCAATTGTTGAGCAAGCCTTCTTAGAGATATGTAACAAGTTTCTTCGATGGATAACCAATACTTGCAATTCAATTTCAGATGTAACTTTTCCTTAGCCAGTAAATTCTCCTACTTGTGATGTAAGCAAATGACGTTGAACCATTTGTTGGAATGCTGCAGTAAACATGTTTATACTCAGCTGATTTCTTTCGTAGAATCTAGTAGTGAATTATATATAAAATCTCTTAGATTTGTGAACCCGCTATTTGCCCAAAATAGAAAATAACAATATAGTGTTGTTGATAATATTGTATTTATAATATAAAGTATGGGAAACAATTACAAAATCAGTGTACAAAAGCAAAATAAAGTGAGTACCAAACAATAAAAAGAAACTTACTCTAACTAAATTAAGAGTACTCCAAAAAAGATATTTTTTGTCAAACATATTTTGACAAAATACGTTTATATTTTGGCGCTGGTGCGTTCCTGAATGCGAGTTACAAACATCGGCTGCGATTACCGTGGATTTTATCGGCGTCACTGGAATTTTTAGGAAAAATCCAGGACCTTCACGATGTTGAAGGTAAGCTCACCAGGATAAATACAAGTGATGATAAAACTATTATTTTTTAATATATTTTATATAAAATATTTAATATCAATTTTTAAGTTAAGTTTTAATAACTTAATATTATAAGAAATAAATTAAATTATACGCTTACGCCAACGGGGCGTTTAAAAGATTAAACTTTTAATAATATTGAAAATTCCAGAGCCAAATTCGGAATGAACATATAATGATGGCATTCAGAGCATAGAGTAAATGATGAGAATAAAGATAATTAAATGTTATGTATAATTTTACGCTGTTAGAACTGTTATCAGATAACAGAAAATATTAATCCCGTAAAGAGAGAAAAAAAAAAAAAATATTGTGGTAGATTTGAGACTACGAGGAATCATTGAAATGTCTTAATCATTGGTTTGGCCTTCGAAATCCCTGTAGAGGGAATATTGTAATTGTCTTGTTAATCATCGCTCTGGTTCCCAACATCGCTTCCACCCTGGAGAAACCATCGCTCCAGTGTCACCAGCTCTAGGAAAGTACCACCACAATACCTACCATCAACTGTACCACCAGAAACCGCAAGTAGAACTCTTACTGTATCTTTTTTTTTATTTACTGTTTTTTTTCCTATTTGATAACTATTTTACCTGCGTAAAATTATACGTCACTTTAGTCTTTACATTTACTCTATGCTCCAAAGGGCATAGATATCTGCATCATAGGTCCTCTCCGAATCCGGCTTTGAAAGTTTTTTTTGTCTTATTAGTTTTTAATCTTTTAAACGCCCCGTTGGCGTATATGTAATTGTATTTATTTCATTTCTTATCATTTTTATTATCACTTATATTTTTCCTGAGGAGCTTACCTACTTTCGTTGTTCTCTGGTTTGTTTACATTTAACATCGTGAGGGTTCTGGAGTTTTCCTAAAAGTGGCGCCCATAAAATCCACGGTAAACTCAGCCGGTGATTCTAACTCGCATTGAGGAGCGCACCAGGATAAAATAACAATTGATCCTTTTTGGGTACCCATCATTTTATTAGAGTAAGTTTTTTTTCCTTATCGTTGGTACCCATTTTATTTTGTTTCTCTTAGAGTTTATAGTACTAATATTGTAACTTTGTATTTTTCATACTTAATACTGTAAATACAATATTATTAAAAAACTTCGAAATTTCATTAGTATTATTACTATTATTAACGTTCTACTTGTGTGGTACCAACATTGCATTATTCGTCAGAATTTTTATTTTATTCTCTATGTTGTTTTGAATCAGTGACAAATTTTGGAATAGCATTTTTTTATGTTTTATTATTATTATTATTTGGCAAACAAGGATGGCAAACAACAGGAAAGAATGGAGAAAGTTTTGCGACGCAGTGACGTGAAGCGAAAACGTATAAGCATAGACAAATAAAGGAAAAAAAGATAAAGACTAACAAGCCTACACCATTCTAGGGTAGACAGGCTTCAAGATACATATATATATATTTGGCAAACAAGCTCATAAAGCATTTCTTTTGTTTAACGTCGATTTTCAAAGATTTGTTTTTCATTTTGAGAATTGTTTGATTATTTTGCAAGTTGCTATGTGAAAAAGTACCTAAACTAAACATATTTAAATTGTGCAGGAACACCCAGTATTCAACTAAATTGAATACGAGAACAGAATAAAAATAAAAAAGTATAAAGAAGTAAAGTAAGTTAGTTAGCAAATTAATTGCTAAACTTAAAAAATACAGGAATACTTGAATTCCTGTATATTTTGAAGATTGATTTCTGTAATAATTGAAGGAATTCCATGACAGTTGAACAAAAATAAAATAAAATAAACAAAAATCAAAAATTCTAATTATCGTCTAGTTTGAGCTTATTTGTCTCGCGACAAATAAAAACATGAATCCCAAAACGAATCCATAACCACTAGTTACCCTCATCCAGTGATCGTAATAATGGAAAGGTATGTAGCCAGCGGAGTACTGGCCACAGATGCAGCAAGCGCTGCATAGTGAAGCAACCTAAGGTGCTTAGGTATAAGCATTTTCAGGTTGTTTTTAGGTAAGATACATATATATACATATACAGTTTCTATAAAATAAAAATAAACTTCCACTACAAGCCTATCTCAGTGGGTCAACCAATTAAATAAATAAATAAACTGAACAAACATGTAATTGAGGTGGGAAAAGAGGGAACTCAACGACAATAAAATTCAGTGTCAAAATCAGCAGGCATAAAGATACATAACGGTATACTTAACAAAAGTCGTAATTAGTGAAGATAATCTAAATATAGTCAGTGACAATCACACAAATCAACAAATTTAAATACTCAAAGACGCTTAATTCGTGCCAGTCTATCATCTTAAACCTCAAAACAAAAAAATAATCATCAGTACTTACTGCAGCAAATCCAAACCCATGTCATCAACCGAAATAAACATGAACATAAACTATAGACTATCCAGGTACACTACTTCGGGGAATACAACCCAAAATAATAATATTCAATAAAACTCAATATAATCAATGGATAAAACACTAATCCGTAATCCAAAATAAACATAACACTTCCACAAATAAATTAATTATGTGTAATCTAAAACTCTTATTAAAACTTCGAGTAGGTACGTATAATATATCATAGAAACAATTAAACGAACAAGATCAGTTGACAGATAATAACAAGGTCAAATTATCCAACAAAACGGTATTTGGTTTTTCAAAACATAAAACCCGATAAAATTCTTATCACAAAAATCATACTTCATATAACTAAAATATAGAAAAGCCCAAAATAAAAGATTGACTGATTCAAAATCTGACAAGATTGTTGAATTCGACTTCATTCTATATAGGAATTAAATCATATAATTAACACATGGTACTATATACAAATAAACAAACTCAAGGATTACTGACCCTCTCAACAGTCATCGACGTTTGTTGTTAAATGTGTTATATTAAAGAAACAAAAATATAAAGAAATAAAACTCACGAAATAAAAATGAAAAAAAAGTGGAATAAAAATGAAAATAACGTAAAAATTACTAAAAAAAAAAAAAATGAAAAATACTTAAAATTGAATATTGTCTTGTCACTTACAAACCAAGTAAAAAAATTAATTCTATGATAGATTGAACGAAACTCCACACGATTTTTCTAAATTATTTTCCAATTCGTAAGTACAGTAACCCGCCTTTCTTTTAATTTGAAATGGACCTACATATTCCGGAGCTAACTTTGCGCAATAATTAGTAGTCGCGTCAGAAAGCGATTGATTCGTTTTCCGAATTTCTTGTCCAATTGCATAATCAATTTGTAGTCGCCGTCTTATTACTAGTCGTTCACAATAAACGTAATACGAAATGTGTACGTAAACGCAATAATTACTAAAAGTAATTTTTGGGTATAGTGCTACGTAATAATATGAACATCTTGCGCAAGCGTACTAGCTGCTTAAAATTTGGTGTTCACTGAAAACAAAATTTATCAAGTAATTGATTGTATAATTGAGTAAACTTATATTGACTTGTTTATTTATATTTACTTTTTATTCCACTTAACTTTATATTTGTCACTGAAGTTTAAGCAAAAGATACGCAGAGTTGAAACTATTCCAACTTTTCGTACGTATTGCGGGCATGCGTACCTTGCGCATAACCGTAAAATTTATGTTAACGTATTGGTTTGGTTGGGAACACGTATAGTGTTCCCACTATAGAGTGGGAACACTCTATAGTGAATTCTATGTGGATGTCAAATTATAACTTTATGTATTTTGTAAAAATGACGTATATTTCATGCATTACGTCCATTGTGAACAACCACTTAAATTAATAATAAGGTTCATTCAGAGAAATGGATGGGATTGCATGACGGTGGCTGATGGAATGCCTCTGAGCGGTGGTACCAGCCAGGTTTTTAGTGGGTGCGAGGGCCCCATTACCGACTGTCTATACAACATCTATGGATCGCCACACGGCCGTCGGTGTGCGTTCAGGCACCGTTCAGTTCACATGAAGGAATATGTTTATTTAAGAAAACTACCCCAAATTTCACCTATTAACTTTACCACTTATACTTTACGGATAAGACCGATCTTCACTAACCGGCTCAACAGAACAATCGACAGATTCTAACCTTTTCAGCTTCGGACTAGCAAGTGAATCCTCCGGCAATCCGATTCTAATCTTTTCTCTCCCGTCTGTTTAGCAAAAGAGTTCTCCGGCAGTCAGAGTCTCTTATGTTTGGTTGATTGCGTAGGTCGGGGGGCGTATGCCCCACAAACACCGGTAGCCGCGAAATATGCCGTTTATGTGTGAAGTTGTCGTGCCTGCTGCCGTTAAGTATTCGGTAATTACGCTGCGGTCCAGTGGCAGAGTAAGTTTTTAAATTTATGTTTCTGTATTTATTCTGCTTTGTTTGATTTTCACTTTTTTAGGGACCCAGTTACCAAGTATGTTTATGTTTATTATATTAGTTACAAGAATTGTATTTTATTTTATTTTAATTTTATAACATGATGTTTTTAGTATTTCTTCTAGCTTTTCTTTCACTCTTTCTTTAACCCTAGACTATTTTCTCCACTGTCTAAAAGCTGCGCGTACAGGCATTTCTCTCAATATTCTCTTTGGAGTTGTGAGGCAGTCGCGAGGCATCTGAAGTCAAAGGGTGGCGTCCGAGCAAAAAGCCGATATATTTGAAGAAACGGATTCACCGACAAATGGCCATTATCAAAAATTTGATGGCGAAGAAAAAGTTATATGTTACTTACCTCGATCATTAAATAACGCAGAGCGTAAATTTACAGTCACAGAAAAAGAATTTTTAGCAGTTATTTGGAGTGTCGAAAAATTACGGCATTATTTAGAGCATACGCATTTTAAAGTTAATACAGATCATCATTCCTTATTGTGGCTTCATAATTTGAAAAATCCACAAGGGCGTTTAATGCGTTGGGCATTAAGGTTCCAACTTTATAATTTCGAATTAATTCATCGTAAAGATGAATTAATTAATTAATTGATTCCTGGTAAAGATTACGTCGGGCCAGACTTCCTTTCTTGTAGTGTACCAGAAACTGATCGTTTAACAGAAAACAATTTAGCCAATTCGTTTACAAATTCTTCTGATTAGTGGTACCATCATATAATAGAACAAATGAATGTACACTCGGAACGTTATGCGGGTTGTGAAAATGGAACGATGATGACTGGAAAATCGTAGTTCCGAAAGATGAGCGTAAAAAGATTCATTATCGTTCCCATAATATACCATCATTTAGAGATTTAAAGGTTTTTAATACATTTTGGAGAATCCATGCAAGAATTTATTGGCTTAAAATGAAATCTGATGTAGTTCGTTATATCAAATCTTGTAGTGTTTGCAAAATAAAGTAGAACAAAAAGCACCGGCTAGTTACATCGGCAAAAGATCGGAATATATAGGACTTTTTATTTTCTTTCTTGGACTTTTTCCACGTTCTGAACAATGCAATACGTATGCTTTAATTATTGCTAATTATTACAGTAAATATGTTTGAACGCACACCGACGGCCGTGGACCGATCCATAGATGTTGTGTAGACAGTTGGTAGTGGGGCCCTCGCACCCACTAAAAACCTGGCTAGTACCACCGCTCAGCGGCATTCCATCAGCCACCGTCGCGCAATCCCATCCATTTCTCTGAGTGTATCTAAAAATCACAAAAAAAACAAACTGTATAATACTAAGATCTAACAACATTTACAACTAACCTACTATCTCTTTACAAATGTATGTGACCTCACAAACATCCATGTATATAAAATTACTCTGTCAATATAAGTTCGATTTAATAAATAATTATAACACATTTAAAAAAGCTATATAAGGGACTGTCCATGCACGGGCTTGTCGTCAATATTAATTTATCAGTGCTAAGGATCGTATGTATGTCAAACAGCCTCTGGGTTAATGGGGAAACTCGGAGGTTTTAAGAATATTAAAAGAAAGACCTTTCCTCCATCTAATAAACTTATTTATTGTTTACTAAAAAAAATGTAATCAAAGAATGAAATATTCTATGGAGAAAAATAACACAGATCGGACAATTCTGAAAATTACCTTTCAATGAAAAGATTCTATAATTTTATCTCTAAATTAAAGAGATAATTTAGTCTAAAAGAATGTACTTGAAAGACATTCAATTCATAAAGTTAATTGGTTGCATAGCTTCCATTAATGATGAAAAACGATGTGCATAGAATAATACAGAATAATTTTCAATTTCAAATAATGTTAATCTAATAACTTAAAAAACTACGTTTTGTTATCAACTAATTATTTTCATGTATAATCATTGGCTAAATAAATAAATAATGTACAATTGCATATATCGATTTCGTGTTTATCGATCGGCGCTTCGAACGCAATCCCATCTACGGTGAGACAAAGATAAAAAATCTGAAAAGTGAGACAGATCTATCGCTGTCATTTATGACGTTGAAATTAGAAGCAATGAATATTGGAAAGATGATTAGCGATATTGGTAAATGTAAAACATTTAATGGTTTATTTTTGCTACAGGTAAAACAGAATTAATATCTGGTCCGGTGTTCATATCCTATCGAATAAGTATCCCTTTGAATTATACCCATTAACCCTTTTGTGAAAGATAGACTGCTAACCTATTAATGTTACAACAGGCGGTTTGTGTTAATTGTTATTGTTTTCCCGAAAGAAATTGAAGAATCTAGATAAACTCGACCAGTGTGACTTACAGAAATAGTGCGTCTGATATGATATGTATTTACTAAATCGTAAGTAGAAATTGTCTTCGTCGGATTCGAAATAATCTCTAACGAATTAAAACAAATATTTAATTAATTGAATAATAATCATAATTTTAACTAATTTCTGTCGTTGGCGCAAACAGGGGCATTCACATACAATCAATAAATAAATAAAACAAATTAAAACCCTGTATATCGGGCATAACAACATAAAGTTTGTAACGCCCATCTGTGGGATAAACCATTCCATCAACTATATCGGCTCCTGGCTCGGACACCACCCTGTAATTTCGGATGCCTTGTGGCTGCCTCATAACTCCAAAGGAAAAGTTGTGGGAAAAGTCTCTACGAGCAGCTTTTAGACAGTGGAGAAAATAGTCTAAGGTTCAAGAAAGAGTGAAAGAAAAGCTAAAAGAAATACAAAAAACATCATGTTATAAAATTAAAATAAAATAAAATACAACTCTTATAACTAATATAATAAACATAAAAATACTTGGTAGCTGGCACCATAAATAAGCAAAAATTAAACAAAGCAAAATAAATACAGAAACATAAATTTAAAGACTTACGTATTCAAGGCCGTATTCAGAATCGTCCCGTTCAAGGGTCTTACAATTCTCCCTACCATCGTGCATGTCGTCGCCTACTCTTTTGCACCCGTGGATCCCGACAGTAGGGTGTGGAAATACTGGGCGTTATAATCGACTGCAATAATAGCAGTGACGTCATGCACCCAGTATGCATTGTTGATGACATTAACCGGGACAGACGTCACTTTTAACAAATCGAATCCTTGTACTTGGGTAATTCCGAAATACCCAAACACCAGCACGGCTTTTGTCTTGACTTTGACCAGGATTGGTAGTCAAAGTCATCCATGTATGGATGCCTGCGGAAACGTATATGCGACGGTAACTTCTCTTGTGTTCTGGCTATCGTTCGGCTACCTGTGCTGGCGTTATGAGGTCCAGAAACGTTTCCTTTTATAATTGCACAGTCATTAGGCTTTCGTGGTGATGTATAATTTCAATTATGCTTTTCGTTAAACAACTTTCACATCGTTACGTTACATGTTTTACGTCGTTAAAACACCTTTTAATTGGGTAATGGTTAACAGTTAATTAGTTGCTTAAGTTACCTCGTTCTCTTACCAATTTAGTTAATTCAGTATTAATTTTCCACAATTTACGTCGTTCAGGCAACGACATTTTCTCCGACTCTGAATTGAGTTGTTCTGTTGTTCCGCATGAAGTACTTCTTCCCTTAAGAATTGAATATCATTGTGTTGGTCATTAGCTTGAATCTGAAGCGCTGATTTCCCATTTTCAATTTTATGTAAACCATTTTGAAGCTTCTTTTTATCAATCTCACGATTAGTAATAACTGTTTTTTTTCTGACCAGCGCATCTCGATCACTTCACCATTCTTCTCGAACCCGTCTAATAAAGCCAGTTTTTCTTCCTCAATTATTTGTAGTTTTAATAGCAATAAATCGCTTTCAGTTGTTCTTCTAACGGTTTCTTCTTATTCTTCATGTAGGCGCATTTTTTTCAACATTTCAGCATTAATGCTTTCCAAAGTTTCCTGTACCAATTGCACATTACAATTTTCCTTTTCTAAGAATACCTTCTGGCACTGACCTAGTTGTTGTGCCATCATCAATGTTCATCATCTTCAATGTTCAATTGTAACTTTGCAATTGTTTCTTCATGATTTGTATTGTTATCTAATTGTATTTTCAAAGAGGAAATGCTCTGTTTCAAATCATCATTCTCCTGAATTAAATCCGAGTAACTACTCTCCATTTTTTTGTGAGTATTTATTCATTTTCATTTTCTTTAAATTTCATTATTATCGACACTTCCTGCATGGACTTCGTCTAAAATTTTCCTATCTACGCTAAGTAGGCCTTGTTTCGCGCTTTCTCGTAAATCTTCAATTTGTGTGTAGTAACTCTTGTGTTGTTCTTCGATTGTTGAAATTAGACTTGAATTTGGTGCAGATAAATTTTCGCATTCTGCTTGAACTTGTGAAAAATCGTCATGTAAATTGCGACAGCCCTGAGTTCCTTGTTTGCACCCTATGTTATGCTGTTCTACCCTGTGACGTCACGTACTGTTCATGAATGCGTATGCATCATGATGTTATCGAACATTTGGGGTTGGACAAGACATTGAAGGAGATCAAGCAAGCGTATTGGTTCCCATGAAACATTATATCAAAGGTTAATCTGAGACATGTGTAGAATTACATGGAGCATGTAATGATAGATTTAGTGCCCTTAGTTTGGTATCGAATATTTCTTTTTGATTACTGTCTTAATTGCTTATTTCAACAGATTTTATTTATTATTTATTGAGTTACCGAGCTTTACTAATATATTATTAATAATAATCTTTTCATTTTCCTTTTGATAAGACGTTTTATTTCTTTTGTTGTAGGGAATTTTGAGCCAGAGCCGCTGTTAACCGTATGGAGTTAACAATCTTTTGAATAATTATGGAAGTATTACAGTGTCTGCCTGTAGGGCATGTATTGTTTCATGTTATATCATACATTTATTAGCAAATATTTTGTCAAATTACAGATTGGCGAAACACTGCTTAAATATTACTAATTGTCTTTGAACCAAAAAATGTTATTTATAATTTAGAGAATATGTATTAATATACGTAATAGTGTATTATGTATTAAGGTGTGAATTTTATTGCTATTAAGATTTTTTTTATTTTCTTTGAACATTCTTAAAAATACTGTTCATATAAAAATGTGTAATGTAATTATAAACTAGGCATCCGTGGCTTTGAAATGTTCGGAATCAATTGTTGAATATATATGCCCTTCACTAACCAAAAATTCCAGAGCAGCGCTGAAATAAAGCAGTACTATATTTAAAATCAAGGACGTTCACGGTACAGAGCTATGCAAAATAGCTGATGCCGAGCCGTTAAAGTTTTTCTAGCAAAGTCTAGCTTTTTAATATTAGAAACTAATTTAATTGTTAATCACAACTTGATTAATATTAATTTGCTTAAGTTGTCAATTTTTTTAGTTAACATCAAGATTAACCAAAGCTATAGCTAAAAATAGCTAAAAGAATTCATGTAATTTTTTATTGTTTTGACCAGAAAGTAGTTAGAAATTTTACTTACTTTACTTCATTTTTTTGATCAGAAGGAAACTTGCTTAAAATTGCAGATCTATCTAAGCCAGAAATTGTATTATCCGATTCGAAAATTTTAAATAATTTATTTTGGAATGGAGTGAATGGCAATTGTTTATTTTCACTCTTACTCTCATCATAAAAACTCATGGAATTTGCAAGTTGAGCGCCAGGATTATTTCGTTTAACCGTAGAATGCTTAAATAAACAAAAATTATTGATGCTTGAAAAAACACAGTTAGCAAATAACACAGATTAATAAATAAATAAATAATAATGGTACACATGTTGCTATAAAACCCCACAACGACCCCATAAACCATCTAGCCCTTTACGTCTAATCTGAGTACTATTTTTTTTATTGACCAATTTATTTTGTGCCCAGAAATCGAGGTAAGCAATGCTTATATAATAACAGAAACAACTTTTATCGCCGTATTCATAGTCGTTACCTAAGTCTCTTCCCACTTACGCGACACTATCGGTTTGATACTCATCGATAAATGTCTCTTGAGATTAAAGTTCCTCAACACATGAGTGCCCATTCTACTATTGTTAAGTATATTTTAATAAGGTTATGTAGGAATTAATATATAATAAATTAGATTATTTATGATTAACGTCAACAATTTTTTAATTCATTTATTGCGTTATATGCTATGGTTACATATTTTTATTGTAAATAGAAGATTTGGAAGAATTTATAGCGTATGTAGATGATATGCAAGAGACAGTAGTGACCCCAAGAATTCCAAAACGTTATGTAAGGGACATGAAGACTGTTTTGAAATGCTATGATGAAAGACAATGTTTACCGAGGTACAGGTTCAGAAAATAAAGTGTGCAACAAGCTTTATTGCCATTGGTGACAAACTCTTTAAATATAGAAAGCATCAGGGTTTAGCAATTCCAACTCCTTTCCAGTTACTTGTGGCATTGCATTTCCAGTATGCTACTGGAACTTATCTAGTAAGTACTACATTTGATTAATTATTTGTTAATATATATTGATATTGCATAATTACAAAATAATTAGTTACTACATTTTGTATAGTAAGTAATTATTTACATATACAATTAAAAAGTAGGATTATCCACTGGATTATGCTTCTTAAATTTAATGCATAAACGTAAATATGTATGAAATAAATGCATATTATTTCTTAATATATAAACGTAATTTTAAAGTTCCGAATTTTTACGTATTAAAAAATAAGAATGAAGAAAGCACATGCCCTTTAACTACAATATTTTCTATCAGCTGAGAGATGGAACGTAAGCTTAACCGAACTATTCTGGCACTATTTTTTATGATAATTTTTGTGGAAGTTTAAATCGTTTATTTATAATGTCATTATTTATTAGTTAATTTTAGCATTTAGCGCTTTTTTAGCGTATCAATATCTCGATTCTTCTCAACAATTTCATTTCAATGCCAATTCTTTCAAATGCTGATTACGAATTAAGAAATAAGAAATGCATAAGCATGTTTTTAAATTTTAATCATTAAAATTTTTTTTACGAAATAGAAATTAAATGTACGAAGTTGGGTAAAAAGTTATTAAGAAAAAAATTGTAATCATTGGATTGTACGTTGATGATTTCTTTATATTCTATAATGATATTGATGAAGTAAAAATTCTAAAATCTAAATTAAATAATAAATTTAAAATAAAGGATCTAGGGCCTGCTGAATATATATTAGGAATGGAAATTGAAAGGGAAAAAGATGGTAAAATTATGATTAGTCAACGAAAATATATTAATACTATTTTAAAAAGGTTTGATATGTTAGATGCACAGGTAATAAGTACACCTTTAGATTATAATTGTAAAGTATTAAAAGTAGAAAAATGCAATTCAGTGCCGTATCAACAACTAATAGGTTCATTAATGTATTGGAGGGTCGAAACTAGATCAGATATATCTTTTGCGGTATCTTATCTAAGTCAATTTAATGAAATGCATACAGAAGAGCACTGGAATGCTGCAAAGAGAGTACTAAGATATTTAAAAGGTTCAACAGAATTATGTCTTTGTTTTCAACCTGGAAGTGAGTTAGATTTAAAAGGTTTTGTAGATGCCGATTGGGCGAATGATATAAAAGATAGAAAATCATTTACAGGATATGTTTTTAAAGTATGTTACTGTTTAATTTCATGGACTTGTCGCAAACAACTTCGCACTGCTTTAGCTTCGGCAGAAGCTGAATACATTGGGTATAGCTGAAGCAGCCAAAGAAGCTATTTATTTAAGATGTCTGCTAAATGAGCTTATAGAAAGTTAGGTAAATTAAATGAAGTTGAAATATTTAATGATAATCAATCAGCCAACAAAATTGTAGAAAATTATTTATTTTCGTATTTCATAACGCACTAAACATATTGATGTTAGATATCATTATATAAGAGAGTTAGTGTCGGAAGGAGAGATTAAATTGTCATATATGAGCAGTGCGAATATGATAGCGGATATTTGTACAGAAGCCTTGCCAAAAAAGAAACATATTTTTTGTATCAATGGGTTAGGATTAAAAATGTTAGATTTATAAGTTAAAGGGAGTATGTTGCAAATTGTTTTCCATAGATCCAAACCTTATGATCTAACATCAGTAAAATCGTAGATACTATTGATTTGTTAACTATTGTGTTAAGGAACAATGGTTAAGTTTTTTTGTTTATTTGTATGTTGGTGATGTTATTTATAAAATATAGTTAGTTGTAATTTAGATTCTGTGGAGTAAACATGTATATCAATTGTATAAAAATATATTACAAATAATATTTTTCTTATTACTTTCAAGAAGAGTTTCTTATTATTACTCGCATTATTACAACCAGCAATAGAAATATTGAAACACTTGGTTTAAAAATTGGTGTAAGAAAAAAGGAATCATTATGGATTATACCGTAGTCTACATATCAAAACCAAACGATAAAGCTGAACGATTCAATCGAAACCAGACTACTACTTTTTGATTCAGGTTTAAAAGAATAAATACGGGGTGAAGCTATGTACACTGCTACATATTTAATAAATAGATGTTACATACAAGGTATGGTAGTTACACAAGCAGAAAAATGGTCACGAAGGCGGCCCAATTTATGGAATATACAAATGTTGGGATGTGAAGCATACGCACTAGTTTTAGGAAATTTTAAGAAATTAGGACATATTGTATGTGTGTTAAAAGAATATATTTTTGTGTATTAAAATATATAGATGTAATTTTTAAGAATCCAATGTGGAGTTAAATAGATAATAAAATTGTTCCAGAAAAATTAATACATACAGATGAAAGAGAATTAAATGAGTTGGAGGCGATAGAAACAAGACAAGTAACAGAACAAAATGATAAAAAATAAAAATGAACCATAACACGCATTCGATGTTGTTACTTTTAGTGAAGCGTGACCAAAAATGAGCCAAGCTCAGGAGAACGTAAAAATATTAATAACCCACTCAGTAAAGAAAGATCATCAACTAATGAAGATGAAAAACGTAAAAAAGAAAAGAAACGAAAATGAAGGCAAATAAAATTGCCAGAAAGATTTAAAGACTATAATAGCATATGAAGAAGCAATTAATGGGCCGCAAAAGATACAATGGAAAAAAGCAATAGAAGAAGAAATCATTGAACAAAAACAACACATGGAATTTGGTTGAAAAGAAACGTGCAGAAGGAAAAAAGATTCTAACTAGTAAATAGGTACTAAAAGTAACAGAAGATGGTAGATATAAGGCAAGTTTGGTTGTACGAGGGTATGAACGATATGGTGACGATTATAAAGATACCTTAGTGTATCTTGTGTGCACTATGAGCTCTACAAAAATTATTTTAGCACTAGCAACAATATGTGAAATAGTGAAATTCGACAGTAGTCGAAGTGATTTCGACAATAGTGATCGACAATTCGATCCATATAAAAACAGCATTTTTATATGGATCGTTAAAAGCAACGATTTATATGGAAGTGCCAGAGGGTTTCCAAAGTTAAAAAACAGAAAAAAAACTATGTAGATTACACAAATCATTGTATGGGCTGAAACAATCAACTTTAGTATGGAATAATAAAGTCAGTAGTTTTCTTAAAGATAAAGGATTGGCACCATTAAAAAGTGAAGAATGTTTGTTCCCAAATCATACACGTACCATATATTTGGCTATACATGTCGATGATGGTAGCAAAAAAAATTCTGATACAGATTCGATATTGAAAGAACTTGCAGGGAAAATATTGTGAAACAATACTAGAAAGATTTGGCATGAAGAATAGTAAAAAAATAGCAACTCCTTTAGAGCATTGCAATCAAGAAAAGGGCAAATCAACTAAGAAACTTGATTATCCTTACAGAGCAGCTATCGAGTTTGTTATATTTATCAGATAAAACAAGACCAGATATTGCATATGCAGTAAGTTATTGCAGTCGAAGAATAGAAAATGAAACAGAAAAAGATGTAATAAACGTAAAAAGGATTTTAATATATATAAGATGCACAACAAGTGAAAGAGTTTGTTACCAAGATGGACAGGATGAAGAAAAGTTAATTGGATATAGTGATGCAGACTTTGCTGGTGACACTGAATCCAGAAGAAGTGCAACAAAATATGTTGTATTCTATTTTGGTGGACCAATAAGGTGGTCATGTAGATGACAATCAATCGTTTCAACATCTGCAACAAAGGCAGCATATATTGCAGCAGTGGAATATATAAAAAAAAATAATCTAATTAAAAACAGTGATAGACGAATTAATAAAGAGCAAAATAAAAATAAAGCTGAACGTGGATAATCAGAGTGAAATTAAATTAATAAAATTCGGACAATTAAACAAAAGAAGTAAACACATAGACGTGCGATATTATTTTATAATGGAAAAAGTTAAAGAAGGCTTAATTGATTTGAAATATTGTGAAAGTAAAAACCAGTACGCAGACATTCTGACAAAACCCTTAAATTCAGAAAAATTTACAAACTGTAAGAAAGCGATTATGTATGTCTATAAGATCTGTTCCCTGAAATAAATTTTGGAGAAAATGTTGAACTAAATAAATAAAGTTGTGTGGCAACGCTGTTGAGTAAAATGTATTTCAGGAAAGACAAATATAGATGTTTCAGTGAAAAAAAAAGAAAAGCGATAGAATATGACAAGTACACGACAAACTGGAACAAACACAGATCAACATACGAGAAATTTTCATTTTTTAAAATTTAATTAAGACACGGAAGAATTGCAATATTATGTACAACGATTTGAAATTGAAGTAGATATTCATAAATTAAACGGTGCAAATTCAGCACATGAACGAAAATAATTACTTCTATCAAAGTTAGGACCAAACTCGTTTAAAATACTGGTAGATCATCTTAGACCTGACTCAATTATGAAAACGCATCATTATATTATTGCTATATTAAATCAATATTACGGAAGGAAAACATATGTTTTAAGAGAAAGAGTAAAAATTGCTATGAGAAAAAAGAAGGCAGAAGAAACAGTAAAACAATTTTTAACAGCTTTGCGAGGTCTGGCGGCTAAATGTGATTTCAATTGCAGTTCAAATGCACGACTTTGAACGAGTTGCACGAACTTTGAACGAATGGAACAACTGGGACCAACTCGTCTTACGTATAAATGACCAATCTTGGCAACAAGAATTAATTAAACAGGACCCTACGAATGAAGCGACTTTAATTGATATCGAAGTTACAGCTATAAAATTGAAGAACGCAGAAATACACACAACAATCAAATTATCAAGCGAACTGTCTAACAAAGAACAATTAAACACCAACGTGAACAAAGCAGTACAAGAAAAATAACAGTAAACAGCAGAAACCGTGCATATTTTATGAGAAGGAAACAGGCGTCATTACGATGGAGCAAAATGCCCCGCGGTAGGACAAACATGCACTGCTTGCGGAAAACAAAATCATTTTGCAAAAATTTGTATTTCAACTGGCAAGTTAAAGTTAGATCAAAACGAAACCAACACTCGAAACATACGTTACCCAAATTCAGAGAATTCAGAAAGTGAATCGGACCAGTTTTCTACATATGATACATCGACTATTCGTAATATCAGCCGTTCTACCAGGGTAATGATATCTGTAAAGATTGGTGGAAGGAAATTGGAGATGTTAGTCGATCCAGGGGTGGCATATTCTGTGATTGGGAAATCAGTATGAAAAAGATTAAGTAAACCAAGCTTTAAACATAGTACAAACTTGGTAGCTTATACGGAAATCGAAATTAATACGTTGGGAACAGCAAATGTGGAAGTAATTGTTTTCAACAAGAAGAAGACACTCCGGGTGTATGTGGTAGAAATGGATGGCATACCCTTATTTGGTTTGCATTGGTGTTTAACTTTTAAAATACCACTACCGGAAAGATCTAGATTGTACACCGTGCAAGAAAGAACCTACCACAAACACGCAGTTAGCAGTGACATTGAGTTACTTTTAAAGAAGCACAACAGCCTTTTTAATTAAAATTTAGGAAACTGGATTATGCTAAAATTCATATAAGCGAACATGTAATACCAAAATGTTTTAAGCCTAGAACGGTACCGTTGGCTTTACGGAGCAAGTGGCAGCAGAAATTGGCAGACTGATTAGAGGAGATGTCATAGATGCCGTCGATACAACAAATACCCCCATCGAATGGGCGTCAATAGTTGTGGCAGTAATCAATCCGAATGGAAGCTAGAATGAGTGGTAATTTTCGAGTTACCATTGACAAACATGTTCTACCAGATGATTACCCTCTACCACGTTTTGAGAAAATTATAACAAAATTAACGGAGAACAACAATTTTCTCGAATCGATTTCAAAGACGCTTAGCTGCAATTACCAGTAGATGTAGATTCCCTGAAATTTGTAGTAATAGCAACAAAAAAAAACTTTTCATTCAAACCAACCTTACCATTTAGAATATCATTCGCACCCGCAAAAAACAATGGCTCAGATCCTAGCTGAAATTGACACAACAGTCTGCTACATTGATGACATTGTGATTACAACACCCTCCCAAGCATTACATCTGGAACGAGTAAATCAAGTATTTGAACGACAAGAGAAAGCATGAATTCACATGCAGAAATCAAAATGCGTTTTTTATCATGATTATATCATTTTTAGGACCCATTGTTGACATAACGAGATTACACCCACCACAAGACAAAATCGAAACAGTTAAAAATATGGAACACTTTCGAGTGTAACCGAGCTTCGCTCATTTTTATGATCAATCACTGTGTATTGACTGTTTCTCCTTATTATTCACCCGCCTTTTCCGCACTTATAGGCAATTCACCATACATACGTATGGGTCGATCGTTCGAATTGCTTCAACCAATCCGGTTGGCTGTATTTTTATTCGTTTCAAGCAAAGTTACGCGACATACACCCTTTAGTGACACATGGATTTTTATTGATTTTCGTATTTTTCTTATGTTAGATATTTTGTGCCTGCATATTTCATTTAATTAAATTGTGTTGTGAAAATAGAACCTTGAGAATTAAGGTAAGAATATTTTTTGGTTCTCACTTTCTTCTCTATCCTTGTCACATTTACCATACACTGAATACCTTATTCGCTCTAACCCGATATGTCAAAAATCTATTAATTGACACATTGCATCAAGTTGTCAGAAAAATTCACCATTACATTTATGCATTCTACTCGAAGTTTTCGCCACGATTTTAATCGCAAATGCTTTTCAATAGAAATTCATCAGTAATTTCCATTGTTCACCGCTTTCCCTAAATTAAATCCGCTAATAATTATTTCTCGACTGAAATAATTCTAAAACAGAACATATTCATATATTTTTGTATAGAATTCTAATAATACCGCTGGGATCTTTTATCGGATTTTCCATGAATTTCATAAACGCTAGTATGACGTGACGTAATAATCGACAAATTTACATAATTTATCGAGATTTTACGTGATTATTTATTCTTGGTTACATGTGAGTGATAACTCACACGATGAATTTCTGTTTGGCTTTAGTGTGTAATTTTTTGGTGACAGAGCAAAATTTTGCTGTAAGTACTGTACGTTTAATGTCATTATTCTCTTGTGGAGTCACATGATGCACCCGCATACGTGACATATTGACTTTACTTTCGTTATTCCGAAACATTAATTATTCTTTTTGTGATTATCAGACTTATTATTATTATTAGTGATTTAAACCACTTCGGGTTGTTCATGTAAATACATTTATGCACATATTGCATCTGCTAACGTGTTTTATTTCTTTCTGATTAGATCGTGCTTCCTTTCTGGTTCGCTTTTGCCGAATTGAGGTATTTTTGTTAAGATTTCGGTATCGCACGCTAAGATGAGAAATTTATTGGCCTGATTTCCACAATGGTATTTGTGCCCAACTTACATGTATTGTGGACACCGCTTCATGAATTGCTAGAAGAAACAACTAAATGGAAATGAAAAGTCAGGCGAAAAACTAATTACAGAACTTAAAGCAACACTAGCTTCAATTGCAACACCAGTACACTATGATCACATGTTCAGTATTATACTATTGAATACCAATAAGGAAAACGAAACGTAACAGCAGATGCGTTATCGACTGTTACGGGTGACTTGTAACCCGCTATATAGCAGTGCACCAGATAAAATATACAAGACCATTTTCTTTGAGTGCCCATAACTTTAATTAGCGTAAGTTTTTCATGCACGTTTTTTTATATCCTGTAAAATAGTGTTGTTTTAACGTATACAGTTATATATAAGACTTTATCTTGTTCATAGGTCATGCAGTTAATTTTGAATATGAAACATTAAGATTTGTATTATACAATTTATCTTTAAGAAGCAACCTTTTCTGATACACATAACTGTAAATGATTTACGAATCAGTTTATGCACTATGGATTTAAAACCACAGATTGTGGAGCCAAATGTATTAATTCAATATCCAAATTGCCAATTTGCTAGATATAAGATTTGATTACTTATTATGATTTTAACAAGTCAATTAGTATAAGATTGACGCCAGTGATAGGGCCCGTTCAGAATTCAGTGCTCGGTTTGCCCCTTTACTATTATATATAACAGACTTATGCTGTTAGAGTCGGTACTATTCACTCAAGAGTTATATTAGTTCAAGAATTATATTCGCTCAACTCAAAGTTCGGAAACTCGCGTTCGACAAGTTCAATAAGTACTCGCGGTAAAAGGTCTCTCTCCCTCTCTAGTGCACAAAGAAGTGAAATAAAGCATCTTACTCTCCCTCACACAGCAATCTCTCTCATGCACAAAATGAAAAAAAGTATCTTACTGTTCTTCGCACAGTAATCTCTCTCGTCCACAAAGTGAATAAAAGTCTCTTACTGTCCCTTGCAGAGTAAATTGTAAAACTGTTCGTATGTGTAAATTTCTATAAATATTAATTGCAAATAAAGCTGTTGAATCATTGTTGATTTCTTTTTAAAAGGGTGAAATCTTATGAATTAGCCTCTATATCTCTTGTTTGAAACGGGCAACTGGAAATGGCTCTTTCTAGAACAATATCTACTAAGTTACTCATATTGCTGCATTTTTTTGAAAGAGTTATTTTCCTTATGCGCATTTTGCAGTGTGCGAAAACTTCGCGATGCGCTTTTTTAGTGGAGTTTTTATTTCACCATGTCCTTTTTTCTCCTTGAGCTTTATTCACCATGATGATCTTTTACAGTGCGGTAAAAAATCAGTCAATTAGATTTATCTTGTAAGAATTTGTAATAATAAACTATAGACTTATTTTCATCATGCGTATTATTTATGTAACTTGTATTCTATTTGGAAAAATACTTACAAAATTATTACTTATTGTCTCCCCTTGCAATATTGTATGCATTACGTTAATATAATGTGTCGTAATAATATTACAATTTTCAATAGGAATCATTTTCAGAATCATTATAATTTTTTCACCATTTTGCCTTCGAACTGTGCCAAATATTTCAACATAACTTCCCTCCTTTGAATTAGACAATTTTGATAAATCATCGTCAGCATTTACATCAATCCAAAATACAGCCTTAATAGAACCTGATATGTCTGCCACTTTATAAGTTGCACAAGTTGATTGAATTTCCATTTCCTTGATCATACCCACAATTGATACCTAAGTAGAATTACTTGTATATAGTACATATAATATTTATTTATATAATAGTATATTATTGTTATAAAATTGTCAATTATATGGTCAGAAAATAGACTAATCTTAACCTAACTGAAAGTTCCTACTAGAGATATTCATCATGTTTGGGTACGGCGAAAATAATCCAAAAACCAAATTTTTCGAATACCATATTCTATTAAGCATAATAAGATTTCTGTAGTAAATTAGAAAATTTCGAAGTAGTTCATGTGGGACTTTTCGTCCAAGTCGAACATCTGGAACTGATCACTATTTTTACTACTACAATAGTAATACATATACATAAAATGACTAGAACTCACACTAGAATTCTAGTTCTTTTTATAGAACTATCAACTGCAATGTAAATTTACGGATCCAATATACGCACTTCGTTTACGCACCACGTTTCATGGTACCAACTATGTACCAAGCCACGCACCTAGTATGTGGTACCTAAACGAATTCAGAATTGTTTTTTCCTGCGTTTTATCTTAAATCTTTTTAAATTGAAATTATAATTAAAACTGTAGTGGAATTTATTGTCTATGACACAAATTATTAGTTTGTGTCAGTTTTTTTTAATATATGGTTTGAATAGTCACTCGCCGTAACCCGAACGTTATCTTACTCACAATTTGAACTGGCGATCCAAACAGTTTAAACTCGTCATTATTCTGATTTTTAACATGTCTAATGAATATTGGTACTACATTTTGCAATTTTCTTACTACCTGAAACAAATTACTATAAAAGTTAATATTTTGGACCGAATCGATTCATTAATGGACGTCCGAAACCAAACCAAAATTAAGTTATAGTCGTATTCACAGTAAATGATAATTTATTACGCACAACACAAGTGATTTATCTACCAAAAACATTAGTTCCCCTTGTCAAATCGAATACAGTGACGAGTCAGTGTATACTATTTACTATCTAAGTTTGGAATCTTTTCATAAGACGGTCGGAGACAGACTCTAGGGTAAACTCCGCCTTATTAGCAAAAACCCGGATGTACTGGTAAATCTCAAAGGGGTTCAAAATTTTGTCATACAAAAAGCGATTTGGCAGGGATGCTCTAATACTCATACTAACTTAATCAAATAATTGAAATTGTGCTCATCTTCAAAAGTTGGCCTGGAAAAAATAGATGAAATCTGAGATTTCGAAACAATCTACTATCTACTATATATAATTAAATGAATTGGCTTCCAGTGCTGAATATGATCTTGCCGAAATTGATTATCAAGTGCCAAATACAGTTTATGTATTATATGCTATAAAGGTTATAATATTGTTATATGATTTTGTAACTGTATTCGTCAACTGTATTATTAAAATGTCAGAGTACAGAAACAAATAATAAAAATTGCTGTAAACCACCCTGCAATCGGGAAGTTTAAAATCGCTTCCGAGTGCAATTGTTCAGTGCTAGTTCGCTTCCTTAACGGACAGCTCGAACAAAGTGCGAGCTGGCACAGAGCAAAAGGACTGAATTCCGAATGACCTATAAGTATGTATCAACATGATATATAAACTTTTAAATCAAATTTATTGAATTTGCGTTATATTTTCGTATGTGGCATCCTGTTGCTTTGGTAAAGGGTTCGGTTGGGTTTGGTTGGCGTAGATTTCGGTTTGCTTTAGTGTTGTGACCCTCTCATATTGGGATTAGTATGAGCCTTTAAAATATTTGGACGAATGAAGCATATGAATAGTTCATCATTTCATCATATGTAGACAGTAGAGAAAAATCTAGGCTTTTTAGTTACTAAATTTTAAGTTTCTCTAACAAATAATGGGTGTACCCAATTGGCCTGTTTTAGTGTTTAGTTTAATAATAATAATAGTAAACATGTACTGAACAGTCTTACAACCGACGATCGATGGACTGAGCAGGTATAAGTGGTATAATGGGTTACACATGGGTCGTTTTTACTGGACACTGAAGTACTGTAGTTATAATTTTCCACAGATTAAAAAGTCAATAAATTATCGTTTACTGTGAATACGATTATACAAGATGTTGTGATTATGAAACTCAGCTTTCTACTGATTGGGTCGGATCTTTAAAGAGCAACCTTTCTTATTCTTTTGACATTAATATATTTATGTCATTCGCCAAATTTCTTAGATTAATAAGATTGCCTGATTTCAATTTCAATGTTTTTTTGTATTCTAATGACGTCACGCTTTTACGAGTTCAATGATGAACAATTAGTTTAAGTATAGGCGATAAGGTATACCTAAGGGAGCCATACACAAGGAGTAGCAAGGATATAGCAGGCATTAGGCAAGCCCTAGGTTACAATTTAAATACAAAATTGTGTCAGCAGATCACGCTCAGCACAAACAATTATGTTATAATTAATATATATAATAATGACAATATAAAACATGACAAAACCAATTTTATATTTGTAAATATAAAATAATTTATATTTAACTAATTATTTAATATTTGTAAATAATTTTAATGGGCTCGATATGTGAAGCTCCAATGTGCTGAGTGACAGATCTTCAAGTAGATCCAGTTCACTCGGGCGACACGATTAAGATTGCAAAGTACAATGCTACCATCGTGGATGGTTCGGACCCACGCGCTTGATACTTGCGATGGGATACTAGTAGAGAATATAGAGGTTGTATTTAAGCTAGATTAAGGGTAGTGATAAGTTGAGCATTAGAACTAAGTGGAGTGTTAAGACTATTGAGTAGTAAGAGTATGAATTATTGGTAGTACGTGTGACGGTGGAATATATAGTAATTTTCTGAAAGCAGTTCTTTTACTCCCTTCCCAACAAATCCTAAATTTCTATTTAAAACCGATACGTCGTCGTTCAATGAGATAACAAAAAACAACTTGCCATCTAAAAAATACAGAGTAACTTTTAATATGAAACATAGATATCTGACAAAAATCTAACTATTTATTACGAGATTTTGTTAGTTGCTATGATTTATTATTTTAATAATATTCAGACGAATATCTTGTGGAGATTTTCACGAAGTGACGTCAAAGACAAAATGATTGCCGGTCGAAATCGTTATATTTTTTTATAATGAGACAACCTTATTAATCTAAAAACCTTGGTCATTGTCGTCATATTTCGCTTTACTAGACGATTTTCTACTGATGAGTAGAAGATAGTACTACCATGAGTTTAAATAGCAAAACCATTATTACTTTTTTAGTCGATGAAGGAGAATCAAATATATTAGGATCTTGAACAAAACCACCAGCTCCAGAGAAGTTTGCCATTCCTATCAATATTCATTAATTAGTATATTAATTTTTATATTAGATAATATGATAAATTTTATTTATCCTTTTTTAGTGGAGTTTTTTTTCTTTTATTTCTAAACTTTCTTTACCTCTTACTAACAGCTATTTCGATATTTAAATCTTATTTAAGAGCAATTTTTTAGCTTTTTCGCTTTACTCTGAGCACACTTAGCTATTATTTTGCTTATTGTGATACATGTGAAATGTTCTTGTTCCTTGTTCTATTTTTTGACTTTTTTTGTTGTTAACTGTAAATACTTTTTATTTCTGATGTCTGTTTAATAGTTTTTGTATGTATAAATATGAAATTATGTATGTTTGAACTTTATTTATATTATGTTACAGTATGATTTGCTTAAATATTTATATATAGATGTAAACATATAAACAATATATAATATATATTGTCATGTCAACATATATTTATATATACCGATATACTATATATACCATTTATCCTTGCAAAAACTATCAAACATCCCAGAAATAAAAAGTATTTACCGGTAACAAAAAAATCTAGCACCCATGGAAGTTAAAATAATAGAGCCAGGGATAAAAATAAAAATTTGATATACATCAAAGTAATCAGTAACATATTATGGAAAACAAAGAAATCTGGAATAAAATGTAAACACCGAAACAGTTGCTAAGTAAGAAAACAGGAAAACATAAAAGGTTGAAAACTCCACATAAAAAGATAAGTAAAATTCATTTATTAATAATGATAATCTGCAATCGACGAAATATATGTATATAGACATGTATGATACGTCACTAACTTAGTCTTAGACGATGTACCGGAGTTATAACATCCCAACTCCATCGACTATAAATATACTATGCTCGGCTATTCTCATAGCGGAAATTACATTTTTACTTAAAAATTTAAATTACTGTCGATTACTTTTCATCAATTGAATTTATTTGATCGATAGTAATGCCGTTGGGAATATACAAAGCTTTCCCATCAAGCGATAAAGCATCTAGATGTATCTGTTGAAACATCATGACAGCTAATTGAAAAGCAGCAGAATTTTTTCGATTATTCCAGTCGACGCTTATAATCTAATGTGGTTATGTTATAGTTTATGCATAAAACATCAAAATAAAATCATTTATTTTAATGTTAGTTTAAACATTTAATTGTCTTGAATATTGGTTTAATAAATTAAACTCGAAAGCAGTTGAGTAACAAGAAAAGAAAGAATTCCAAAAAGTATAGAAAATTCCAAAAAAAGATAAGTAAAACATAGTATATATATATATATATATATATACATATATATATATGTATAGGGTATACAGGGTGTTATACAGAGTGTTCAAGGAGCGTTGTGTGAAATTCATAGTACATATAGGTCATTTACAAAAAAATCGAAAATTGTTAATGAGAAGAGGGGTTTATCTATAATACTTCGAGATAATCAACATTTTCTGATTGCTTCTAAACCATTCGTGAACCACAATGTAACTGACCGACGCAATACTGGGTCTTGAAAAATAGAATAAACAGTGAACTCAATAACGGGTTCATGTTATACGTAGTATAAAATTTCTCTGATTTCTAATATTCTTAATTTTTAATTTAATTTGTAATATTCGGATACCACATAAGCGACAACTAACTAAAGAAAAAAACAGCATTTTTTTACTCAGATCATTATCTAAACATAAAGCTGTATATCCTGAGTTTTTAACTTTGTTTAAGGTAAGTAACTATTTTAACTGAAAGTTAAGTAACTAACTTCTTAAACTTTTTCAGAGTTTGAAGAAGCCTCAAATTGCAGGCGAAACGTCACAAATCGAAACCTTGTCTAATACATTTCAAACGCAGCCCATGAAAATAAATATACAATTACAATTAAAATTAAAGAAACTGTAAATGGACGGTAACAAAGTGTCGGTCTGCTAATTTCTTTTTGCTACGATCTATTTTAATTACCATATACCAACTTTAAGTTAGTACCATTATCTATAAAAGATCTATATAATATTGTCTATAAAAATAAAATATATAAAAAATATATATAATATATCTATAAAAGAATTGTCTCAATTAGAACACAAAGTATAAATTTAAACAAACGTCAATAATGTTCATCCTGAAATCAATTCATACTTCCTGTCACCTGATTTTCTTTTTCGCTTCATACTAACACAAAAAGTATTGTCTTAAATTAATATATAATCTACTAGGGTACATATGGACTAGGAATTTTGCCAACATCCATTAATATATATTTATTATTTATTGGTTGGCAGTTTATTGGAGTAATATGTACAATTGCTGATACAACAAATTATTAGATTAGTTTGTTCGACTAGTTTTAGTTAGTATAGTCTTTTAAAAAAAAACTGATAAGAAAATTATTATCGGTAACTCAATCTTATCTACCAATGAAGACAGAAGACAAAGATTTGTTTCGATTTTAGTGATCTTGAAAAGTTATCCACATCTACACATTTTATTTATAAATATTGATATCAGTTACTACCAGCGGGCAACATAAGTCATTACACACTTATAATTTTACTGCGCTATTATTTATTACGCATGGAAATAATATATATATCCTTATTTTTAAGTAACCTATTAAAATTTCTGCGTATTTAATTTTATATAATTTTTAAGATATTAATTAGTACCGTTGCAACGGTTCACAATATACTTTAATTTTAAATAATTTCTTCCTCTTTTTAAATGTTTTCTCTGTCTCTTTACGTTGATTTCTCCTGTTGCGCTTTAAATTCAGTTTTATCTACTATCGTTCCTAGTATTTATTACGCATGGAAATAATATATATATCCTTATTTTTAAGTAACCTATTAAAATTTCTGCGTATTTAATTTTATATAATTTTTAAGATATTAATTAGTACCTTTGCAACGGTTCAAAATATACTTTAATTTTAAATAATTTCTTCCTCTTTTTAAATGTTTTCTCTGTCTCTTTACGTTGATTTCTCCTGTTGCGCTTTAAATTCAGTTTTATCTACTATCGTTCCTAGTGGGGAACCACCTATATATTTTCAGTACGCAATTTTTGAGGGAACTTATTTTCCATCTTTCGGCCTGTGAAGAGTCCACCGTTTTGGCGTGCTTGTTTTACGGTGGTTGACCCCTAAGACAACTGGCCCGTCCGAAATTGTATCAATTCTAATAAGTTTTGTTTTATCTGTTTTTTGTAAATTATTATCAATGTTTTTTTTAGTTATTTCCTGTCAAGTCTTGAATAGCTGAAGTATTTTTCGGTTCGCTTCGAGACCTATACTTTTCTACCGGTATGCGTTAGTTAACGTACGACATGCTCGTAGAAGTTATTTTGTTAAAGTGGTTTTAAGGACTCAAAGTTATGCTGCTGCTTTGTTGTATATAGTTTGTGCCTTAAAAGTAGGCAACCAATTGTTGTAGGCAACACATATTCCAACCCAGAAACCAGCTACCAAAACAAACGGTAACTGAAGTATAAAATAACTTTTACTAAATTATTTTACTGAGGCCTAATGAAAAAGTTAATATCATCAATGTCACGATGGTTGTGGAAAAAATCATTACGATTTATTGCTCCGTGTTAGGTTGTGGTCTACTAAAAACCTAATGGAAATTTTAAGTCTAAGGTATAGTTAAATAAAAGCATTTTTCTCAATGTTGCTTTACTTTTATCGGACCTAAAAATTTAGGCAACTGATATAAGCTGAATAAAACTGGTCGATTAGTTGCAAGTAAATAATTGCAGCTGTTTATCAAAGCAGCAATCCCTGATCGATTATGATATGCAATAACATGCTTTAAGTTCGAATTCTAAAATATGATTTTTTTCAATTTTTGCAAATTTCGGAGTTATTGCTTTATTTTTGTCCAATATTATATATGCTGAAACAACAAAGTAATACTTTTGACTAGTAGATATACATTAAGAAAAAAATAGTTGATAAAGTATTTATTCGAGGTAAAATATAAGCCATTCTATGTAAATATAATCTGATGAATGTTTATTAGCATAACCACGTTAAAAAAATAAAAGTGCTCGTGGAATCATCACCACACCAGTAAACTGGGTTGCCCTAGCCTCTGTGATAAGCCATTATACTACGAAAGCGGACCAACGATGGGTTTCTTCTGGATAGGATTTCGGCGTACGGATCAGAGAGGGTAAGGCAGTCCACTTTTTGGTGCCCAAAAGCATTCCGACGAGTACTTAAACAAATTATATCCAAACTCTGCAGTGATAACTATTTCGAATCGACACCTAAGAGCGAGAAATTACTCCCTTTTTTTTAAATTTTGACCTCATTTTTATAGCAATAATTTAGAGATAATGCGTTTGTTTGGAGTATGAAGTGTAGTGAACATTTAGATTTAATTATCATAAAAAAATATCTCCATGAAAAAAAACATTTTTTACATTTTCATAGACCGTACAATGGAATGTACTAATTTTATTTCGAAATCAAATTGTACATCGTATCATAGGTACAACATTATGTGTCAGCTAATAAAAAAGCACGTGGTATGAAACAGTTCTACAATTATACACTTGGTACTAGGTTTTGTTACTATGCTGTATTCAGCAATGCCAACTTGTTTAATAACATTGCATTAACTTCGGATTAGTCATTCTTTAAAAGTAAAAACAGGAAACAAAAAAATTCTACTAGCAGTTTATCAATAAATTTCTTGGGATTGTTATGTTAAAGTCAGAATTGAAAATAAGACAGAAAGAGAAACAAATTAGAAAGCAACACTCTAGTGGAACCGTAAAATCAGATTAGTTAAATGTTGAATTTGGACCGAGTAACTTTGATTTCATTTTAACTTTGTTGAAAATGTCTTGAAATATTTTCTAAACAATTATGGCAAATTATACTACAGCAGAATGATCCGATATGCTGACGATTTATAGAGAAACCCGTGGAAATACAGCTGCTGCGAAAAGATTATATCTAAAACGATTTCCAGAAAGACAAAATCCTTGTGAACGGACATTTGGTAATTTAATGCAAAGAGTAAGAGATTAATTCCCCAATCCAATTTACCAGGAAGGCAATTAAGTGTTCTGACAGAAGAAGACATTTTAAGCATGATTGAAAATGAGCCGTCGGCCAGTACTAGCGAAATTGCGCGACATGTCGAAGTTTTCAATTCCAGTGTGGCGTGTATTACGGGAAAATGGACACTATCCGTATCACGTACAACGTGTACATTCTTTGGAACCGCAATATTATTTAAATCGACTACAATTTTGTCTATGAGTGATTAGTCAGAATTTAAGGCAATCTGGATTTGCGTCACAAGTTTCATTTACGGACGAAGCATGCTTTACACCTATTTAATAGCAAAAATAGCCACATCTAGAGCTAAAAAGCCCGCATGCTTATTGTCTTAGTAGTTTCCAGACACTTACGAATTAATGTATGGGCTGGCATTGGGTGAAATTATTTGATAGGTACCTTCGTTTTACCTTCCCGTTTAACTGGAGAACGATATTTGGAATTTTTAAGAAATAATTTCTGGGAACTATTGGAAGATGACCCATTAAAATTACGTCATGATACATGGTCTATCAATAACGAAGCTCCACCTCATTTTTACTCTCATGTTAGATCGTTTTCGAATGAAGATTTTCCGAATAGGAAGATAAGCCGTTGAAGACCTATTGCATAACCAGCTAGATCTCCTAATTTAACTTCCTTAGATTTCTATTTATGGAGTTACAAAAAATATCTGGTGTACCAAGAGCCCTTTGTACTGAAGATGCATTTCATGCACGAATTTTTAAACTTAAAAGAATAATTCGTGAAAAAGCTGCAGAACTATTCTCAGGAGTTTCATGAATCTTTTATAAATCGGGCTCAGCATAGGATTGAAAAAAATGGTAGTCATATTGAACACAATCTGTAAATAACTAATAAATTGCTAATGAATTGATAGTGTGATATGTTGTAGTGTATTACTACTCGGTATATTGTACTTTATTGTAAGGTTAAGTGTGATTTGTATTGTCTAATGCCGTATTCATTGTCTAGTGCTGTGGGCATTTGTTTATGAGATGATAGGAATTATTAATTGCGGGCGGTAGCGGGGTGGTAAGCTATACCAGCTCATACCATTTCGCCTGGTAAGCAGAAGTTCATTATTAATTTATCGAAATAAGTATACCAAATGTTAATGGTATGCAGGTATTGTCTTAATTTACTTTGCCCTAATAAAGGTAACATTAACAAACTGTTTGTCTAATTGTAATTTGCTATCTGATTTACTAGCAAGATTACGAAAAGTACATTTTTTTTTTAGCTAGACATAAGTAAAAAAGTTTGTGTTGGTTTTAAAAACAAAATTATTGAAAGTACTATACAATAGAACAAAATTGTGCCAACAAAGTTGAAATTAGAATTAAAAAAATTAAATAAACTTCAAAACAGATTTTGAATTTTTTTAAATTAAATTGTTTTTTTCTGTAGCTTTTATAACGTTTCTCAAATTTTGTGTATACAAAGGGGCCGATCGAATAATTCCCGACAATGCCGACCCATACATTAAAGCATAACTGTCTTTACAATCTACTATTTGCAGTTCCAAAGAATAGACATTTTGTCTATTCTTTAAATTTAAAATTTAACTATCCACAGTTGTCTGTGGATAGTTAATTTTTGCGTAATACACACTGTGTAATTAGAAACTTCGACATGCCACATAATTTCCCGATTACTGACAGACGGCTGATTAACCATTCGGTAGCTAAATATGCACACACATACAACTCAAAAAAATATTTCCCAAAGAAATTTCCGTATCTTTGTCTTGTTCATGTACATAGAGCTTAATGAAGGTATGTTGTAAGAATGAATCGAATTAAGATATGTATTTATGATGGTATCTAGATTTAGTTGCTTTACATATATATTTATTTATTTATTTATAGCTTATGTAGTGTTTTAACTTATAACTGGGACCCCTATTGGGGTGGCGAGTATAGTGAGTTAGGTAGGTTAAAATTGCTACCGGGGATGTAGTTTTTATTTTCCTCCCGTGGTCTAGTGTAATTAATCGAAACGGGTGTCCGAGACTGAGTCCCACACTACCACGGACCATAACGCGTGTTGTGCACTGTGCCTAATGCATTTTTCCCTCGAAAAAAAAAAGCTGTGCTTTTTTACAGGTATTATAAGGATCTTATTTATATATATTATTAATATGATATATATATAATAATTTGTTATAATTTCAAATTTCAATCTTTTTAACCCTATTTTCATGTCAAAACTCACTGCCGAATATACAAATCGTTGAAATTTGGAACGTCAAATATTAATGAATTTATTTGACCAAGATATTCACGCATTTATTAACAATAGCTTTGTTCTAACTAATCGTCAAACTAGCTTATGATTGTAAAGAGCATGCACAATACATAAAAATTGTTCCAACTTTACGCAAATTGAAACTGAAACTAAAAACTACATTATCCAACTTACTTTTTTTTTAATACCCAACTAGTTTGTCTCGGTTTGAGCTGAGCCGAAAAGTATCAGTCAGAAGCTTGCGCAATAATTGCATTAGCATCTAGTTTATTTCAAAATTATTAACAAGCATTGTTATCATGATTTTTACTTTCAGTTTTTTCATTGGTTTTATTATTGATTATTTATTACACTTGAGTTATTGTTTAATTTTAATTATGAAAATGAGCAATTTTGAAGACGATTTTGACTTTTTGTTTTCTTCTGATAGTGGGGACAGTGATAATGAAACACAATTTACCGCAAGAGTAAATAACAAAAACTATTTTGGTAGATAAATACAATAGTAGGAATTATTAAAAATTAACTTTGTAACTTCTTTTATCCAACAATTAGTATTATTTATATACCGAAAATAAGCTTATATACCTAAGTATTTTTAATTTGATAGATTATAATTCATACTAAAAATGTAAACTAAATGTGTTGGATAGTTGAGACTCGAAGTTGAATAAATGGATGCTTTATATATGTAAGTTACATCGTGCTGTAAATTGCTTAATTTTCAAACTTTTTTTGTAATCGTGTTCCAACCTATCCTACTCAGAGACAAATAAGCAACTAGAAGTTTCTGACTGCATAGTTTCAAACTAATCCAAATCTAGTCCGAAATGTCAAGTCGGAACAACCCTAATGTAATGTAATGTGTATAATTCAGATTCAAAATAACCTACTAATATAAATTTTCTTAAAACAAACACTAATTCAAACTCCGGTATATTGCTTGGAAACCTAAAATATAATACTTAATTACCAGGATTCCAACTATTCATGATTAAATCACAGAATATTTTCTTGCACCTAAAATAAGAACATTTAAAAAATTAAAAAACTATTCCGTTTTATTTAAACGCACTTACAAATTTAAGACAAGGGGATTAAAACTAGTGATGCCGATTAATAATCGATTCAAAAAATCGAAAAACCGAATCGACTGATAATATTTTCTAAATATGAAAACTGGCAACTTCAATCTAATTTGAAGTCAATCGAGTCAAAAAAAATTCAAAAATTTCAATTTGAATTTCATACTTACATTGCATCGCGCATACACATACATTCACCCATACGTTACAATTTTAAATTCAATTTCTGACAGTTCACAATATTTAAAAAATCTTTGTGTAAGTCGACGTTTGCTATTTTTCCTTCTAATTTTCTGTATAAAATCGGATTATAGATAGACTAAAATAAAATATGAGTTGCAGTCACGTTTTCCTTTATCTTTATCAATATTAATTCAGTATAAGTTATTTGATCATACGTGCTTATGTATGTTATTAATTTTTACATGTTGGTTTGGTAAACAAGAACTATTATGACCGAGAATAATAATAATGATAATAACATAACTTCGGGTCATGATACTAATAGCGTTTTCGGCTTACATTGTTAAGCATTGCGATTCTGCTTATTTGCTTACCAGCAATGCAGCAAAACAACTATATCAAGTATCAACACCAATGCTGTTGATGCAAAGGAGTATAGCGATTAATTCAAAAGATAGCAGCACCATAGTGACAAAGTATACAGAAAATTTCAGGAATTTCTATGAGTTTTTACTTATTTCTAGTTAAGACAGTTATATAAGTTATTTATATCTATTTTCTGTGTACATAACTTCATATAATATTAGTTGACATTAATATATCTGTAATAGAAACATCATTTAAAATTTTACGTTTAAATAATTGTATATCCAGACAGCTAATAAATCTATGTAAACTAAATAAACTAATATTGAATATATTAGTTATATTCAATTATTACATAGTTATATAAATATATTAACCAAACTTCCAATTTGTTTGCATTCCTCGCTACAATACACATATTGTATTTAGCGAATTAATTTTAACAAAATCAAAATTAAAAATAAGTACACAAGTACCAAAGCAACGTACAAATAGACAAATGTCAAATAATTTAAGATTACGTGATTCAAGCATATTGCTTTGCCTCAGGGTTGGGAACCGGTTCAAAAAACCGCTTTAAAAACACTTCGGTTTATTGTATATATGAAAGTCTTTGAACCTTACTATAAACTATTCGTATTGAACCCTTTAATATTTTTCTTGTCGAAAAGACTCGATCAACGAAACGCTGAACGGTCTGCACCACTTTTAAAGGTCGGAGACTTGTATCGGTTTGACGTGAAGCAAATCATATTCGTTTGCTTTCGTTTCACTTGAAGTGCTTTTCTCCTTCGGTTTACAAAAACGGTTTAAATTTCTATGTGATTCGTCGAAAGTAAAGCGTGGGAATAGTGAAATACAAATGTTTTCGAGCCGAAACGCTTTTTCGAAAGCTGCAGAAAAAATGAACCGGAATTGCCGCAAAATATTTTATACAGAGTGATTCAAACTTTCGTCAGATTACAAATTAGGAAACTTACCGCCGGTTGCAGAAAAGCGAATTATCCCTGTTGCTAGGATAAAATATTCAATTTGTTATTTTTAATGTATTTCACCTTTCGTCCAAAACTACTATTATTATAATATTATCCATGGATTATTCATAATCCATTTTTCAGAAACTGGCGGTTAGTCTAACTAAACTAAATTAAAGTGTAATTTTAAACAAGTTAATTGATTATTAACCACATCACATTCGAATATTTTTATCTAAAACATTTGACAACAAAATGAAATCAAATTGAAATTTGAAAATTTTGAAAAGGATTGTAGTTTGTAACTTTGTTTTGTAGTTTGTAGTATGTGCTACAAAATGATATATTGACAATATGTATTTTTATTAAGTTAAGCCTGTCTTATATTATGCAATGTTATTGTAGAATAAAGATGTATACAATTTAACTGATTAGTTGTAAAACAATGAAACATTTGATACAAATAAAATATAAAACACCTACAATAAAATGTATAAAAGTGTTTACAATTTTCTTGTACAACAAAATTGAACTAACATGACTAATATAATACTGTATATGTAATATATGTAAGTAATACATACTGTTAAAAGTGTAGAAACTTGCAATTTAGTAATTGTACTTCTTTTTAGTTTCTATTATTTTATATGTATATATTATTATTTATTATAAATAAACTTCTGTTTTATTTATCCATTTTCCACTTCTCTATTAATTTTATTTTATTATATTATTAATTAATTTAATTTATTATTTTATAATAAAATAATAAACTTTTTATTCAAAACAAAACAAAACTTATATTATACCTATTTGCTTTCGCGAACGAATTGAAAAATGATTTTGGAAATCATAATTCGTTAGTTTACATTTCGTTAACTGTCAAATGTAAAAACAAAAAAATATATTATATAAAAAATATACATAAATTATAAATTAAATATAAAGAAAAACTCGAAACTGTCAAAAGAGAACAGCTTATATTCAGCTACTATATTGATAATATTTTGTTTTAATTGGAGCCACTCTGTACGCAGCGGTTCGGATAAAGCAAAATTTTTGCTTTTTTTTTTCGTGTTATTTTCATAAATTTTTCCCATGAATGTTGGTTGAAGCGGTTCATTCAAGTTTACTTCGACTACCGTCGTTTCCCTGCGCACCCATTTCTTTCTAGCATCTGTATTGCTGCAGAAAACACTTCATGATTTTATTTAAGAGAGGTTTATATACCTGAAGCGCTTCGAAGTCTAGCAACATTTTTGCTGCGGCAAATACGAACCGCTTTGACAATTTTAGAAAACGGTTCGGGTCAAAGCATTTCATTCGGTATGCAGTGAAATTGAGGTTTGACAACAGCGGTTCTCGCATAATTCCCAACCCTGCTTTGCCTCTTCACTAGCTCCCAAAAATGGTGCTTAGTAGGGAATCGAACTACTTCGTTACAGCCGAACGTTCCGTTTTGTTCCGTTTTGAACCAGTCAGTCGAGAACGTCATAAGACTACAAGATAAATCAACCTGAGATCCAATATTCAACATTTCTACGTAAGGCGCTTTATGAGGCCCTTTTGTTTTTTTTCCATTGAGACAGTGGAACACTTTTTTTATGTAATAATTTTTTTATATATTTATTAAATATAATACAAATACATGTGTATATTACTGAAATAATGAACAAATTTAATGAACAAACAAAAGATATTACAAAGAAGAAGAATAACGATGAGTGAAGCTAGTAGGATGGCAAACAACAAAAAAAATGGAGAAAGTTTAGCAACGCAGTGACGTGAAGCAAAAACGTATAAGCCTAGAGAAAGAAAGAAAAAAAAAGAAGAAAAAAGGAAAAAAAGATAAAGACTAACAAGCCTACACCAGAAATGGTAGACAGGCTTTACGATATATATGTATATATATATATATATATATATTAATTAATTAAACAGAAACAAGCTGCGAGCTGTATTAAAAATTTAAAATAAAAAGCATAGATATAAAAACAAAATTAACACCAAATTAGAGGCTAGAACCAAATTTCAATTATCAAAACAAGCGAATTGCAAAGGGTCTCTCACTGACGTCACAACCAAATTGACAAAGCTGCGCGTTGACTTATCTTGTTAGTCTTAGTATCATAACTTCGGGTTATGTTGTACTGTCTATTCTATGTGATGCTGTAAGTGTCAGACACTTACAAATTTCAAATCTTACAAGTAGGGTTGCTGACAGGTTGCAAAATACTGTATAGTTTATTTAAACTGCGTATTGTTGCGTTATACATATTATAAAATTCGGAAATATTTGGTTCCCCTGTATTTATTCTCCACAGAAATTCATGCTGATATGAGGGAAAAAGATCAGTAGACGTTCCACACTGGCGTCTTAAATTTCTTTTCGTCGTCATCCAGAGGTTTTCTATAGTTTGTGTGTGTTTTTTTTTTATTTGTTAATAATATATTCAGTTAATTTTAAATATTTTTTTTATAGATATATTTTACCGGGAACTATTATTGTATTATGTCCGATGGTTGGCGAGGGTATAATGGATTAAATCAATTTGGTGGTGGAATATAAAACGAACAAGTTGTAATCCATATATATATATCGTAAAGCCTGTCTACCCTTTCTGGTGTAGGCTTGGTAACTAATCCATGAAGATAATTTTGTAAATCCCCAGCATCCTGATGTCCAGACACAAACCGTAGAAACTCTCTGGATGAGGGCGATGAGAAAATTAAAACGCTAATGTGGAATGCCTACGAATCTTTTCTTTTTATACCAACATGAATTCTATGGAGCAATAAATACAGAGGAACCGTCATATTTTTGAATTTTATAATATGTATAACACATCAATGTCCAGTATAGACTATACTATATATTCAATATTCTATATTGTATCTTTTAAAAAAGTCGAAGTTGCTAAAAAATTCATCTGACAACATCGAATCGAATAGACACATCGCATAGATAGTACGAGATAACCCGAGTTATGTAATGACTATTATTATTATTCTCGGTCATTAATGGTTCAGTTTTACCGTTAGCTTAATTATTTCAGTCTTCAGTTTAATTATGCTATATTATTTTTAATATCAGGGGAAGAACTTTGATAATTGGTATTACTAGACAATTTAAAGTCAAAGGTTTAGGGTTACATTTCCAGCTTCTTGAGTACATGTACTTGACATCATGCACATATATTTTTTTAAATCGAATATTTTTTCTTTTTGATCGATTCTTTGGAATATCGATTGTTTTGTTGGCGATTTTTTTTTCAATCGATTCAAAAGCTACGGTTTATAATTGTTTCTTGGAGAAATAATGGACAGCACTAATTAAAACAAAATTTAAAAAAAACATTGGATTCCAATGGCATGGTTCGCATGCCATTGGAAAACCTGTAACAGATTTTTTTGGTCACTCTTCAATGTGACTACCAAGTCACTATTGAAAATACCTGTGACTTTTGTCACTGTAGCGACAAGAATCCCCGGCGGCCAAGCCAAGATACTAACAGCACCCATAGTAGTCACTAGGTAGTAATACTATCGCAGTAGCATGATACTAGGCCACAGACTAAACAATGGTACCGGGCATAGTAGTCATTTGCTAATATTAGAAAATAATGTGAGACTGAAATATTTAAATTTTTAAATTATATTACAGTTCAAAATTAAGAAGCAGAAAATGCCATGTAATAAAAATTCTCTAAGAATTCCTTAACCCCATAAGATATAAGCTGTAAGTAAAGCTAAAGTGGAAATTAAAGCCACTAGGATCTAGTGGCTTTAGTCGAACTGTGACAGTCCCAGTCACCGTCTACTGTCATTTTAAAACATTAGTATGCATAAATGTAGGTGGCTGGTTGAAAATCTTATTGTAGTTTTTTAAATGATTTCTTTTAATTTGGAATAGCAAAATTCGGTTTTTACAAAGATTCAAAAAATGAAACGATCAATTCACTCAAAAAAATCCCACGAATCCCCCAACTTGTGTATCTAGAACAACTTACCTTTTTGTTTTTTTTAACTTATTTTTTTAACTTATCATAAAAATAAATTGTTAGGCAACTAATAATTTCTTTCCAAACATACCCTCGTCCTTGAAAACGATGCATTTCAAGACGTAATGAGGCAAGTAAAAGCCATATTAGAACAGTTCAATTACACACTTCTTCACTTGTGTCGGGAAGTGGAAGCAGACATAATTTTGGTACACATCTTCTGGTTGTACCGCTAACTGTGGAAACAGTTGCACATCGAACCACACCATATTTCCCAGGATGAACGCCTGAAATACGTCCCATAGGCAAAACCTAGGTGGCAGATTTTCATTTTTCAACAAAACTAGATAACCAATTTTAAGATTTCGAGTGGGTTTGTACAATTTGACTCGTTGCTTTAATTCTGAGACGTATTCCTTTTTCCATCTATTCCAAAAATGTTGTACAAGTTGTTGTAAGCGTTGAAAGCGACTCAGACGATTTTCATCAACATCAGGTATTATAGCTAATGGTTTTCCAACAAGAAAATGTGCAGGCGTAAGAGATTGAAAGTCATTAGGATCAGATGAAAGAGGAGTTAAAGACGAGAATTTAGAATAGCTTCGATGTGATAGAACAGAGTGCATAATTCTTCGAATGATAATGTAGCATTACCGGCGACACGCTTGAGGTGAAATTTAGCAGATTTAATTACTGCTTCCCAGATACCTCCGAAATGTGGAGAGTAGGAAAGAATGAATTTCCAATTAAGATTTAAATTAGAAGCGGAAGACGATATGAGATTAGAATTTTTCTTAATAAATTTACCCAATTCTGCAAGTTCGGACTTTGCCCCAACAAAGTTAAATCACCGTTTTGTAACCAATGTAGAATCAAACGAACAATTCATCTTCAAGTTTTTCAAATTCGGTTCAGTAGGACCATAAATATGTATAAATATATGTGGCTGGTTGCAAATCATATTGTAGTTTTTTAAATGTTCAAATTTAAATGTTATTAAATTTAATTAAGAACAGCAAAATTCGGTTTTTACAAAGATACAAAAACTGACACGATCAAGTTCACTCAAATAAAACTCACGAATCCCCCAACTCGTGTATCTATAACAAATTAACTTGTTTTTTTTACCAGCCTACTTTTCATTTAAAACTTATCACAAAAATAAATTGTTAGGCAACTAGTAATACATTTCTGAACAAACAGCATACATAGAAGGCACTACGTAGTAATACTATCGTAGTATCATGGTACTAGGCCATAGACTACCGGTACCAACAGTGATACCGGGCATAGTAAGAATTTGCTAATATTAGAAAATAATATGAAGACCTGAAATATTTAAATTGTATTCCGTTCAAAATCAAGAACCACAAAACGCCATTTAATAAAAATTCCCCAAACCCATAAGATATAAGCTGTAAGTAAAGCTAAAGTCGAACTTAAAGCCACTAGGATTTAGTGGCTTTAGTTCTCTGACAGTCCCGCCCAGCGTCGACAGCCGATAGCGGGCGTGACTCAAGTCACGGTTATTTTTGGAAACGTGGAGCAGTGACTGTTCGGTCACAGTGACAAAGTCCACAGGTACGCAAGTCACACCCTGTGTTATATGTATGTCGATTGTCTAGCGACAGCTCTAATAGTATGTGCTAACCTAGATGTAGGAGTAGACGGTATGTCACGATGGGGGGATCATTGAATAGCTTCGTGTGTGTACTATAAAATATAATATGGAAATATAACTTGTTTAAAAACTAAAATTTTTAATTTTTAAACTTGTAATTTAAAGTGCAATATTATACACACCCCACCCCTATGGTAGACAGCGGACGTACATGACATGATACTAAGACTAACAAGATAAGCCAACGCGCAGCTTTGTCAATTTTGTGATGACATCAGTGAAAGACCTCTTTGCAAATCGCTTGTTTTCATAATTGAAAGTATGATTATAGTCCCCAATCTGATGTTAATTTTGTTTTTTTGTCTGCTTCTTATTTTAATACAGCTTTGTTTACGTTTAACTAATTAATAATATTTTTTTAAAATTATTGATTATTTCAGTAATATATACTTAAATGCATAATTCTTTTTTTATTATATTTAAAAGTCTAGTTCGGACAGCGAAAGTGGTCGGGTGCTTGTTTATGCTTAAATCGAAAGTCGATACGTGGATAAGCAAAGTATTGATTGTTTGTGAACAGTGGTTCGGTTCGGAGAACAATAAAGTTTAATTTTTTATTTTTTTATTGTCTTTTTTTTTTTTTTTTTTTTTATTAAAAAATAATAATAGGAATTGTATTATGGAGGATAAAAATCCCTTTAAAAGGGCGACGAAAGTGAAAAGAACGCCACCAGTGGGGAAGGTGGAGGACAGAAAAAGGAGAACTTCAACGGAGGAGGAAGATGAGGAGGGTGTAAATACATCGTACAGAGGAATGGTGATGAGTGAGGTGGAGGATAAAAGGGAAAAAAGAATGAAGATAGGAGAAGATACTGGAGAAAAGACAGGCGGAGTGTCGGAAGAAATATTGAAACAGATCACATTGATGCAAAGGGAGGTTTGGATATTTAAAGAGGGGTATAAAAGACAAGAAGGAATAACACGGAAAGAAAGCGAAAAAGGAATACAAAACATGGAAAAAATATTAGGTAAAATGACTGCTACTGTATATGAAAGCATGGAGAATGCAGAAAAAAAACAAAAAACAGAGAAAACAGATAAGGTAGAGCAAAGGCTGGAAAAAATAGAGAGACAATTTGAAACCAGAATGGACAAATTGGAAGCAAAATTAACGGAATTGATAGGGGGAGCTACAAGAACACAAGATATGAGCAAAAAGACATATGCGGCTATCGCAGAAAAGAAAAAAGAAAATGATACAAAAAATATAAAGGGATGGAAAACACCGGAAAAAATAAGGGAAATAACAGTGAAAGCGGTAGAAGGTGAGAAGGTAATGGAAAAAATACGTGAAAAACTTACGATAGAAGAAGTAGGGGCAGAAGGTATAAAGGAAATAAAAAAATACAAAAGTGGATTGGTAGTGATGAAGTGTAGAAATGAGCTACAACAGGAGCAGATAGGGAAGAAACTGGAGGAAGTACAAGGAATAACAGTGAGGAAAATGAAAGAAACAAAGCCGATGTTTATAATAAAAAAAGTTGAGCAAGGGTATACTGAAGAAGAAATAATAAATGAAATAATAAGGGAAAATGAAGAAATAAGAAAAATGGTGGGGACTAGAGAGGTGAAGACAGTATTAAGAGCAGTTAAAAAAAGGCCTTCGGGAACAGTAAACAATATGTAGAGGACTGGGTAGTAGAAGCTGACAATGAGATATTCAAGTACGTGGTTAAAAAAGGAAAAGTACTGATAGATTTTACTGTAAAACAGGTAGAGGAATATATAAGGATCGCTATATGCTACAAATGCTGCTGCTATGGGCATGTATGCCCAACGGAGGTATGCTACAGATGTGGACAAGAAGGACACGAAGGGAAAGATTGTGGGAAAAATGAAATAAAATGCGCCAACTGTACAAGAATTAAAGATAAAGACCTAGAGCACATGGCAACTAGCAAAAGGTGCCAAATATACAAAAGAAAGGAGGAACAATATAGAAATAGGATAGATTATGGAAGCTGGGAAGAAAAGCAGAAACAAACAAAAAACTGAAGAAGAAGTGGGGAAAGGAGCAGAAAACAATGAGAAGGAAAAAGGTAGAAATATGGAGATTGGCAACATGGAATATACGAAGCATAAAGGGAAAAGAAATTGAACTAGAAGATGAGTTTCTGGAAAATAAGATAGACATACTTACAATAACGGAAACGAAAAAAAAAAGGGAGGGGATTGCAAAAAATGATGAAAGGAAGTGTATTTATATATAGCGGAGTGGAAACAGAGAAAAGAGCAGCTGAGGGAGTCGCATGTATGATAAAAAAAGAATGGGCACACAATATAGAAAAATGGGAGGCATGTTCAGAAAGGATATTGACAATAAATATGAAGGACGATAACGAGAGCATTATAACAATAATAAGTGTGTATGGACCAAATGAAGATGACAAAAAGGAGAACAAAGAGAAATTCTGGGAAATGTTAACAGAGGCGGTAGAAAGAGCAAAAGGCGAAATATACATTGCAGGAGATTTCAATAGTAGAGTGGGAAAAGGAAAACCAGGAGAGAGTAGAATATTGGGCCAGAATGGGGAGACAATACGAAATGATAATGGAAAAAGATTGATAGAGTTTTGCCGAATCAATAATATGTTTATAGCAAATACTTACTATAAGCACAAAGATATACACAAGTATACTAGAGAGATGAGCAGCAGAAAGGAAAAATCGATAATAGACTACATAGTAGCAAGAAATGAAAATAGAAAGAAAATAGTAGATGTAAAAGTGTCAAGAGGACCGGAAGTGGGAAGTGATCATTATATGGTAATAACAAAGATAAAGAAACCATTAAAAGCAGACAACAGAGAGAGAAAAGAAGATAAGACAGAATATGAGAAAATAAAAGCGTATAGACTAAAAGACGGAGAGGTGGCAAAGAAATATAGAGAAATAATGAAGAGGATGATTGAGAGTAGAAATGAGAAATGGAAGACATTAAGTTTGGAAGAGAGCTGGGAGGAACTCAAAAAGATAATACTACAAGCAAGCTCGGAAGTGTGTGGAAGAATAAAAAGAAATAAGAAAATAAAACAAACGGCATGGTGGACAGAAGAGATCAAGAGAAGAGTGAGAATAAAAAAAGAAAAATGGAAGGAATATCTACAAAAAAAAAACGAGAGAAACGTATCAGTGCTACAAGGAAGAAAGGAAAATAGTGAAGACATTAGTATTAGAGGCGAAAAGAAATGAATGGGCAGAATTTGGCAAGAAATTAGAAAACGAAGCGGCAGAGGGGAAAAAAATATTCTACAGCAGACTGAAAACAGTAAGAAAAGGAAAGGCCAACTGCGCGACATATATAAAGAATAAAGGAGGAGAACTATTAAAGCAGGAAAAGGAAATAATGGAAAGATGGAAGCAATATTTTGAAGAGCTGCTGTCAGAAAAGAGAGAGAGGACTGATATAGGATAGGTAGCCAATGTAGGCAGAGCTGAAGGCAGGGACGATGAGGAAGAGTTTAATATGGAAGAAATGGAAAAGGCCATAAAGCTATTAAAGAATGGGAAAGCGCCAGGAAGCGACACAGTAACAACAGAAATGGTAAAATATATGGGGGAAGAGGGAAGGAAAATAATGATTAAGGTGTATAAAAAAATATGGAAAGAACAAAGAATACCAAGAGAATGGCAGCATGCAATGATAGTGCCAATATACAAGAAAGGGGACAGGAAGGACTGTAATAACTATAGAGGGATTACACTAATAAACACCAATATGAAAGTGCTGGAAATAATGATCAATGAGAGATTAAGAAATAAAATCGACAAAACACTGGATGAATCACAGTCAGGATTTAGGGAAGGAAGGAGCATTCAAGACAATATATTCACGATAAAACAGATAATCGAAAAAGCAAGCAGAAAGAAGGAAAAAGTATATGGGATTTTTAGATCTGAAAAAAGCTTTCGACAAAGTAGGAAGAGATAGATTGTGGAGGATGATGGCAGAGAAAGAGATAAGCACGAGAATGATAAGATTAATAAAAAAAATATATGAAGAAAACTCAAATAGCGTAATAGTCAATAACAAACAATCGGAAAAATTTAAAACGAAAGACGGACTAAGGCAGGGAGGAGGACTAAGTCCAACATTATTTAATATCTACATGGACAGAATAATAAGAAAGGCGAAAGAAAGAACTAGAGGACTTGAAGTGGGATGGAATTATATGGAGAGAGTTGAAGTAAAGAGTGGAGCATTCGCAGACGATATAATGGTGGTAGCATCTAATGAAAAAGAGCTGCAGGCAAACATAAATATATGGAATGAAACACTTAGAGAGAACGGAATGGAAATGTGCAAAGAGAAAACAAAAGTAATGGTAATTGGGGAACAACAGGAGATAAAAATCATGGTAGATAAGGTAAAATTGGAGCAAGTGACGAAATGGAAATATCTAGGAGTAGAAATATCTAGTTCAGGAAAGCAAGAAGAAGAAATTAACAGTCGGGTAGAAAAAGCAATGAGAGTGTTTTACAGTATCAGCAATATGATTGTGGGAAAAAAAGAAATAACAAGGAAAACAAAAATAAACGTATATAAAACAATAATAAGACCAATACTGACATTTGGATGTGAGACATGGATAATAGATAAAAAGGAAATAAGTAAAGTTCAAGCGGTAGAAATGAAATACATGAGGAGAGTAAAGGGAGTGACAAAGAAAGAAAGAATCAGGAACGAAAAAATAAGAAAAGAACTGGGATTGGAGGCGATACACGAATACATAGAGAAGAGGCAGTTGGGATGGTGGGGCCATCTGAAAAGAATGGGACAAGAAAGACAAGTGAGAAGGGTATGGGAAGCTAGACCTGGACAGAAAAGAAAAAGGGGAAGACCTGAAACTACTTGGAATGAAATGATAGGAAAGATTTTGCAAAGAAGAGGAATAACGATGAGTGAAGCTAGCAGGATGGCAAACAACAGGAAGGAATGGAGAAAGTTTTGCGACGCAGGGACGGGAAGCGAAAACGTAGAAGCATAGACAAAAAAAAGAAAAAAAAAAAGGAAAAAAGAAAAGATAAAGACTAACAAGCCTACACCATTCGAGGGTAGAAAGGCTTCAAGATACATATATATATATTATATTTAAAAAGATAAAAAAAAAAATATTTTTTTTGTAAAAGCAATTTTTTTGCATTTGATTAAACACTTAATTTCAAACTCAAATTGTAACCCATATCGTAACTAAATATTCGATTGGCATTAGCTATCAACTAATAAAAGACTACGCAACATTAATCTAATTTTACAATTTTAGTAGTTATATTATTACGCAATACCATTCTGAAATTAGTAATGCTATACCATAATATAAAATTAATCAATTAAGTACATTATTAAATTATTACCATTAAAATTAAAAATTATTAGCGGTACGGCCCGCCAACAGAAAAAATTAACAACATTTTACTTCTTTCTCGAATTTCGCATTCTGCATTGTTAAAGAAACTGATAACAAAAAAAATCCTTAAGAATCTATTGAAAAAAATTCATAGTGTTAAGTGATTTTTCTTCAACACATGACTTCGCGCTTAGTCGTGTGTGGACAGAGATGAATATAACACATTTCAGCTGACTAGACCACACTACTTCAATAACTCTTCAGTTTAATTTTTCACTTGTCTGAGCTAACAGATTTGTCAGACAACTTACGCAATATTGCACTTTATTAATTAAAATAATTAGTTTCTCAGTTATTTACTTAATTTTATTAGTTATTTAAGGCTCTTGTATGTTATAGTGGATCTCTAATTTTATTGGAATCATTAAATATTTATATTAGAAAACTATAAGAAACAGAATTTTTGCCGACTACTTTGGTTTGGTTTGGTATTTTTTCTTAGTTTACGTTACACCCCGCCAGCAAGGGGGGCAATATGTCAAATCACGTGTGAAATCTGGTAAAGGATAGGAAATTCAAAGTGTTCTAGTTCCTTTATTTACGGATAGTCGAAAAAAATTATTTTTGTAATTGTCTTCTAATGTCAGTATCTAGTAATTATTAGAACGCGGAATTGCGTAATATGTTCTTAATCTATGGTGAAAGTGGTGGACACAAGCCAGAAGTTTGCAATACGGAACATTTTCCACACAAATGGTTAATGTGCATAATTAACACCCTGTACTGTATGTAGTAGGTCAAATGTAGGACCTTATGTCTATATATGTAGCATACAGTTATATATACTATTAAATTAAATTATGTTAATTTGTTAAGTTAAACTTAAATTTAAGTGTGTGCATTACGCCCCTAACGGGCATGTGATAACATAAACTTTCAACAATGACAACATTGTCAAATATTTCTGACCTTACTTCATAGATTAATTTAGCTGGATGAAATAGTGAAGAAAATCAAGATTTCGTCAAAAATGTTGCCCTTGTTGCCTTGTTCCTATTTTTTGCCCAATTTTTAATGATTTGATAAAAAATGGCTTCAAATGTTTCACTCAATACATTTATTTAAAACATAAAACTCATAGATGCAAAATCTAAAACTTCTAAAATAAAAAAAATTAAGGAATATACAAATACATCAGTCATGTTAAATTATACAGATATAATTGAGAAATTATATTTACTTATTTCATACATAATAGCTTAAGGTGAGAAAAACAATAAACATTTATAAAGGGTGTTCGCGAAAAGTTGTCAGAAAATTATATGCCACATACTTCTGGCATCAATACAAACAACTTTTCTTAATATCTTTTTTTCGAAAAATCAACTTTAATTATTTTACAATATTGCGCAACATTTAAAAACGGCTAGAAAATGTTTAATATCCACTGCACTCTGCAGAGGCTCGCGCTAAGCAACGGTAGACAACCGTTATCGTAACAGCCATCAGAGACGTGATGGAACAATTGTTCAATGACTTGCCCACAGAGCACTTGATTGAAGGCCAGACTTGTTCATTTTTATTTTTTTATTTATGTCTTGAAATTAGAATAACATATTTTTAATAAGAAAAATTGAACATGTTTATCTAGTCGTAAGAATACCTCTTTTTTTAAATTCTAAATTCAATTTTCTTTTTCAAATTTCAGTTCGCTAGTTTCAGAATGTATGTAAAATGTTTTATTTCATAATAGTTTCTATCTTTGGGTTTTTAAAATCAACAAAACTACTTAATTTTGACTTTAGAAATGAATTCTGTAGTCAAACTCCAAGAGACGTTACGATTATACATTTTTTCTTTAAGAAATGTCATACTCTAATCAACGTCTCAAATTTAAATTAAATTTTCTAATATGCAAAAATTTTTATACTTAATTTTGCTCATGTCTGGTTTTAAAAAAAATTATTTTGTGTAATAATCCATGCTATAGATCAAACCAAACCAAACCGTTCTTTATTAAGGTAACGCAGATTAAGACGATACCTACATACCACTAATTATTTGGTGAAATTACTGTAATAAATTAGTAATTAAATTCAACTTACCAAGCGAGGTGGTATGGATTACCACGCCGCTGCCGTCTGCAATTTATCGTTGATATCATCACATAAACAAATGTCCACAGCACTAGACAATGGATACTACATTAGATAATATAAATCGCACTAAAAGTACAATATCCCCAGTAGTAATACACTACAACATCACACTATCAATTCATTAGTAATTTATTAGTTACAGATTGTGTTCAATATGACTGCCATTTTTTTCAATCCCATGCTGGGCCCGATTTATAAAAGATTGATGAACTCCTGAGAATGCTTCTGCAGCTTTTACATGAATTATTCTTGTAACTTTAAAAATTCGTGCATAAAGTGCATTGTCAGTATCAAAGGGCTCTTAGTATACCAGATATTTCCTGTAACCCCATAAATAACAATCTAAGGAATTTAAACTAGGAGATCTAGCTGGTCACGCAATAGGTCTTCAACGGCCTATCTTCCTATTTGGAAAATTTTCATTCGAAAGAGATCTAACATGAGAGTGAAAAGGAGGTGGAGTTCCGTCATTGATAGACCATGCATCATGACGTAATTGTAATGAAACTATTGATTGTAAATCAATAGTTTCCATAAATTATATCTTAAAAATTCCAAATATGTTTCTCCAGTTAAACGAAAAGGTAAAACAAAGGGGCCGATCGAATAATTCCCCACAATGCCGATCCATACATTTAATCCCAACTGTCTTTAGAATCTACTACTTGCGGTTTCGAAGAATAGACACGTTATCTGTAATACGGATAGTGTCAATTTTTCCGTAATACACGTCACACTGTGTAATTAGAAACTTCGACATGTCGCGTAATTTCACGGTTACTGGCAGACGGCTGATTAGCCATTCCGTAGCTAGGTATGCACACACATACACCCACACACACACAGAACTCAAAAAAATATTTCCCAAAGAGATTTCCGTATCTTTGTCTTACTCATGTACATAGTATTTCATCTCTCTCTCTCTTTCTCTGTCGAATTAAATGGTTTGCATCACCAAATCATTTAATTTGACTTAAAGTTAAACATTGATTATGAAACTGACCCAATGTTTGCTATGAAACTTTATATCACATTATGCGTTACAGATTGTATAGCAACTTGATTATTGAAAATATGGCTGATTTCAATATTTTCAGTTTATTGTCCAATTGTATAATTTTTTGATACTGTTGATCATATTTGTCCAATAAAATTCAATTTCTTATTTTTTATTTATTGTTATTTGGTTTGATGCCAATTTGAATAATGTCGGAAAATTGGTTGTGCTGTATGGAAATGTTCACCTTCATCCAGAACCACTTATTTTACCTTACTTTCAGAATCCAAAGAAACGAATGGACTTATTTAATACCTGGAAGATCCTTATTGGCAAAATAATCTTAATAACTTATGGTCCCGATGAGGAAATATATAAAAAGTAAACTGAGAATCTAGTCCTCTTACAATTGCGTGTACTCTACCCATCAGAAATTAGAATGCAATTTCTTATTTACCTAATTCCAATTTAGAAAGATAAGTATTTATGTCTAATTCTTATTACAGCTCATTTAGCTTTCATTGTATGTTTTAATAATAGAACATATATTATATTTAAATTTTCAGGTTTTATCATGCTATGCTAAAGTATATACTCAGACGAAAATTATCATTAAAATACATCCAAAATTAAAAAATATGCTAGATCGAATTGTTAGCTTGTGCATAGAAAATGTATATTTTCATTTTATTGGGTGGCAGCATTCAACTGCATTGAAAGAGGAATTGATAAGACGTACAGTTAAACTGTGCCTGAAAAAGCACTGCTCCGACATAAATAAAATAATTAATGGCAAGGATTCTAAACCAATTTTTTTGAAATGAGATAATATTTTCAAGCTAGCAAGAAAAAGTATATTTGAACAGAGGAAAGCGTAAAATTTAATAACTAGTAATGATAATATTCCTCAAGTTTATTTTTAACGTCATACTTATCTGCCTTCATCTACAAAGCTTCCATGTTATCCTCGATCCTTCCACTAGATGTATCTTTAATTTTTTAACGTTTATTTGTTGCTGAAAGACGGGGATGCTTAGATTTTGTTTTGATTTATCAATACAATTTCAAGAAATGTTGCACACGTAAATGGTAAAGATAATCATATAATAAAATTATTATTAACTTGCTATTTTTATATCAGAACAAACAATTCCTTTATCTGGATGGGTATTGAAACTACACTTACTGTTCTCTCTTACTATGAATACGATTAAAGGATTTTCTGGAACGATATATCTAAAAACTTGACAAGCTAACCAAATATTATTAAATTTTTTTTGTCATTTTTACATATTTCTTTTTTTGTTTAATTATCAGTAAATGATCATTTTCAATTATAGCTAGATTTTCACTTACCTATTCAATGACAAGTATAATATCTACATAATGAGTTTAAAAACAAGTTTAAAATTTAAAACCTATTTCAAAACATATATGCGTATAAAAATCACCGATTATTTGAAAAAAGTTATATGGAAAAATTCAAATAAATATTTTTGAGTAAGAATTTATGATGCCTTATGAAATTAGAATGTATGGTGAATATCCATATGTACATAAGAATTTGAGAATTGGTAGACAAAAAACAAAACAAAGGGTATATTTAAGAATTTTGTATAGTAGTTATTATATAATATATCGAAGTAGCTAAAATTAGGTAAAAATTGCTTATCTTCTTAAAAAAATGTCTCTATAACACCAAAAAATTTTTCATGTGTACTCGATAGTTTCTTCAAATGTTAAATAAATTAAATTTGTCAATTTTTTAATTATTAAGTTAAATAATTAATACTTTATCGAAAATAAATATAATTTTGTAATTTTATTTCTTTTTATTATAATATTGAATAATAATTATCTGTTAAACCTATTATATATATTTATTTTATAATTAATAATTATTTTGCCTATAATTACTATAGTACAAAATTATAGTAGAGTAAAAATAATTTTTAACTATAAAATAAATTGATGTAAACCAAAAAAAATAAATGCTTGCTCCTGTGTAATTTTTGTATAAATAAAATAATATAATTAATATTTTCACGTGTGTTGATCCGGACCAGTTAACAATATCCATTATTCTTAACTGCCAGTCACAAACTACTTGTGTATTTACGGAAAAATAGCCTTTTCTATTTCTAAACACTTCTCCATCATCCCCACCTTTGCATTACATTAAAAAAATATGAATTATGATGTGTGCAACCTCTTTTATATATTATTATACTCTCTGTATATTTATTTGTTATTATCAACAACAGTTATTTATACCTGGAGATATAATCTTAATATGAGTACAATCTATGCAACTAATCACTCTAGGAAATCGAGCTATATTATAAAACTTATTTTGAACATGAAGTCTTGTTGAGCTTGTAGGCATCTTTATATCTTGGGGTCGTAAATCAGCTATCGCAACACTGACTATTTTTATTACAGGTAAAGCTGTAGCCGGATGTATTCCCATGAAATCGGAAATACTGTTTTGGTAAGACTTAGAAGCATAAAATCATAAGGTAGCAAGTAATTGGTTTATTGGGGTGTAAGACAATAATTCCTGCAATAATTTATATTGCATGTACTATATTTGAGAAATGTGTCTTGGAAGGATAACATTTTTTGACCTTACTAAAAACTAAATATTACTCACACATCATTTATAAATTCCAACTTATCCTCTATTTGTTCCAAAATACCACAGGCTTATTTAAACGGAATCGCCTGTAAAACGACAGTTCGTCCATTGAACGAAAATAATCCGTTCTTTCATAACAACGACATGGAAATCCAATGTCTATAATATCTAATATTTCTAGGTCATCGTCAATAAATATTTTATCTTCAATTTCAAACAATTTTCCCAAAATTATAATAAAAAGTAAAAAATAGTATCCTCTCTAGTAGATATACAACAGCAGAACTAAATCAAGGGTTCAAAATTTCGCCACTAGATGGCGCTACAATCGAGGTGGCCCCACTTTTATGTCATTGAGTTTCTTGTGTTGTTCACTAGATGGAGCAGTTTGTAAATTAACTTTCAATGTAGTTTCCAAGGTATCTTTTGGTGTAATGTTCGAAGTTTGATGTTGTGTGGATAGATGTCGGTAGCATCGGATATTATCAAGAACTCGAAAAAAGGTGAAGGCTTTTTGCTTACCACATGGATAAGTATAAAGATGCCGTCGGTGCGCAGTCATAATAGGCGTCCTTACACCTATCCTCAATGTGGTAAGCACACTCAGCAGTAAAGCAGACGAGTAAAGGAAAAGGAGAGAGAGAGCGAGAGACAGATGATAGAGAAGATCTTTAAAATAAAATTTTTTAGATGTGAGTAAGAATTGAACCAATAAACATTTATGTGGGGTATAAGGACCTTACCACTGTACCACAAAGCCAACCGACATCCCTCATGTTGGGTTAAGTTGAATTTTGGGTTGTGCCGAACAATAATCTGTATTTTAAATATAAAATCGCCCGAGATCTTTAACAGGATGTTATTTAAAAGGATTATAAGGGTGAAAATTTTTTCTGTAAATGTTATAATCTGTATTAAATCTAAATTAACATATTTAGCCATATGCAAATGACTATAAAATCAGCTTTTATAAAATTATTATAAAATGTGATAAAGTCAATTAAATTTAGCCTATTAATTAAGGGAACGACATGATACGTATTGATGAATATTATGTTTACCAAATCAGATTCTGTTAAGCATATAGTCTTTTCCTGTCCAGTAATTTGAATCATTTTTAATTCTTCATTATAATTACCTGTTATGATTATACTCTTATAACAAATAAAACGTAAATAGTCTAATTCCATTGTACTAAAATATATATGACGAATCCACTACATATTTAAAATCAGTGTTTCCAATTCAAATTCTTTCCAAATTCGAGGGCATTATTTAATTTTATAAAAGGTCTAATGTTTAGTCGATCATCAATCATTCTTTATTGTATTTAATAATAATAAATGTTTATCGATGTAATCGGCACTTAAAACACATGTCTCTTAAGAAATTTTAGAATGCGTGGAATAATAATCTGTATTCTTAATATAAAATCACCCCAACTCTTTAACAGGATGTTAGTTGTATTAAAGGATTATAAGGATGAAAAATGTTTCTAGAAATGTTATAATCTGTATTGCATATTTAGCAAAATATAAAATCAGACCAATTTTCTTTTAAAGATTTAAAGGATTTCTTATCAATGGGTCTATGATTTTCGCTGGTGGTGGTGGTACCTGCATCAGGTATTTAAGCCGTATGCTCATAGCAATGTTAAAGTATTCTACTACAAAGAATTAAATTTATGGTTGCTTGTGATATTATAAAGTTACTAGTATTGTGTTCAATTGTATAAGTGTGCATATAGTGATCATGGAAAGTGCAATTAATTTAAGCAGTGATATAGTAAATATACTTTCAATAGGTGCACCTTTGTTACAAGAAAGTTCCAGTCTAGAAAGGAGCACATGGATCAGGAAAATCAACAAAAGTATCCGAGACATCATGAAAATCATGCGCGAAAAGCAACCAGTAAGTGTTTGTATTAAGCTTTCTACAAATTAATTTTTTTACGAAGATTTCGTTTTATGTTAAAAAATAATAATTACCAGATTCATACTACTGGCAATTGGCGAGCTTCTAAGAGAAGTTATAGAATAATTTGGGACGATATAAATTCTGAATTCAACAACCGTATCCGAACAGGCATCATTTATAACATAAAGCACATAGATGCCACTGAATTTTTAAAAGATTCATTTGAACTTTTTAAGAGACGTATGAATAATATATCGAGTCTAGTTCGGACAGTGAAAGCGGTCGGTTGCTTGTGTATGCTACAATCGAAAATCGATACATAAACAAGCAGAGCAGTGATTTTGTGTGAATAGTGGTTTGGAAATAACAATAGAGTTTTATTTTTTTTTTATTTTTATAAAAAAAATAAAAGGAATTGCATTATGGAGGATAAAAATCCCTTTAAAGTGGCGACGAAGGTCAAACGAACGCCACCAGTGGGAAAGATGGAGAACAGAAAAAGGAAAACCTCAACGGAGGAGGAAGATGAGGAAAGTGCAAATAGATCGTATAGAGGAATAGTTATGAGTGAGATGGATGATAACAGGGAAAAAAGATTGAAAATAAGAGAGAAAGAAGAAAGAGAAGATACTGGAGAAAAGGCAGGCGGAGTGTCGGAGGAGATAATGAAACAGATCAAAATGATACAAAGGAAAATTTGGGTATTTAAAGAGGGGAATAAAAGAGAAGAAGGGATAGCACGGGAAGAAATGGAAAAAAGAATAAAAAATATAGAGAAAGTATTGGGTAAAATGACCGATACAGTGCATGGAAAAATAGTGAACGAAGAGAAAAAACAGAGAACAGAAAAAGAAGATAAAGCAGTACAAAGACTGGAACAAATGGAGAAACAATTTAAAACCAGAATGGATAAATTAGAAACGAAAATATTGGAATTGACATTGGGAGGTACAATAAACCAAGAAAGAAGCAAAACGACATATGCGGCGATCACGGAAAGGAAAAAAGAAAATGGTACAAAAAAGATACAGGGATGGAAAACACCAGAAAAAATAAGAGAAACAACAGTGAAAGCGGCGGAAGAGGAGAATGTAATGGAAAAAATAAGAGAAAATGTTACGATAGAAGAAGTAGGGGAAGAAGGTATAAAGGAAGTAAAAAAATTTAAAAGTGGATTGGTAGTGATGAAGTACAGAAACGAGCTGCAATAGGAGCAAATAGGGAAGAACTTGGAGGAAGTAAAAGGAATAACAGTGAGGCAAATGAAAGAGACAAAGCCGTTGTTTATATATATATATATATATATATATGTATCGTAAAGCCTGTCTACCATTTCTGGTGTAGGCTTGTTAGTCTTTATCTTTTTTTTCCTTTTTTTTTTTTCTTTTTCTTTCTTTCTCTAGGCTTCTACGTTTTCGCTTCGCATCACTGCGTCGCAAAACTTTCTTCATTCTTTCCTGTTGTTTGCCATCCTACTAGCTTCACTCATCGTTATTCTTCTTCTTTGTAATATCTTTTCTATTATGTCATCCCAGGTAGTTTCAGGTCTTCCCCTTTTTCTTTTCTGCCCAGGTCTAGCTTCCCATACCCTTCTTACTTGTCTTTCTTGTTCCATTCTTTTCAGGTGACCCCACCATCCCAACTGCCTCTTCTCTATGTATTCGTGTATCGCCTCCATTCCCAGTTCTTTTCTTATTTCCTCATTCCTTATTCTTTCTCTCTTTGTCACTCCCTTTACTCTCTTAATGTATTTCATTTCTATCGCTTGGACTTTACTTATTTTCTTTTTACCTGTTATCCATGTCTCACATCCAAATGTCAGTATTGGTCTTAGTATTGTTTTATATACGTTTATTTTTGTTTTTCTTGTTATTTCTTTTTTCCCCACAATCGTATTGCTGATACTGTAGAACACTTTCATTGCTTTTCCTACCCGGCTGTTAATTTCTTCTTCTTGCTTTCCTGAACTAGATATTTCGACTCCTAGATATTTCCATTTCGTCACTTGCTCCAATTTTACCTTATCTACCATGATTCTTATCTCCTGTTGTTCCCCAATTAGCATTACTTTTGTTTTCTCTTTACACATCTCCATTCCGTTTTCTCTAAGTGTTTCATTCCATTTATTTATGCTTGTCTGCAGCCCTTTTTCGTTAGAAGCTAACACCATTATATCGTCTGCGAATGCTCCAATCTCTACTTCAACTCTCTCCATATAATTCCATCCCACGTCAAGTCCTCTAGTTCTTTCTTTCGCTTTCCTTATTATTTTGTCCATGTAAATATTAAATAATGTTGGACTTAGTCCTCCTCCCTGTCTTAGTCCGTCTTTTGTTATAAATTTTTTTGATTGTCTGTTTTTGACTATCACGCTATTTGAGTTTTCTTCATATATTTTTTTATTAAGCTAATCATTTTCCTGCTTATCTCTTTCTCTGACATCATCCTCCACAATCTATCTCTTCTTACTTTATCAAATGCTTTGTTTAAATCTAGAAAACCCATGTATACATTTTTTTCCCTTTTACTTGATTTGTCCACTATCTTCTTAATCGTAAATATATGGCCTTGAATGCTTCTTCCTTCCCTAAATCCTGACTGGGATTCGTCCAGAGCTTTCTCAATTTTAACTTTTATTCTCTCGTTTATCATCATTTCCAACACTTTCATGTTTGTATTTAATGAGGTAATTCCTCTGTAATTATTACTATCTTTCTTATCTCCTTTCTTAAAGATTGGTACTATCAGTGCATGCTGCCATTCTTTAGGTATTATTTGCTCTTTCCATACTTTGTTATATATGTCCAGCATTACTTGTCTTCCCTCTTCCCCCATATATTTTATCATTTCAGTCGTTATTTTGTCACTTCCTGGTGCTTTTCCATTCTTCAGTTGTTTTATGGCCTTTTCCAATTCCTCTTCCTCGTCTTTGCTCTCCTTTCTCTCTGTATTGACTGCCTCTCTCGTATCATTCATCTCTATATTGTCTGACAGCAGCTCTTCAAAGTATTGCTTCCATCTATCCATTATTTCATCTTCCTGCTTTAATATTTCTCCTTCTTTGTTATTTATATATGTAGCACTGTTGGTTTTTCCTTTTCTTATTGTTCTTAGTCTACTATAGAATATTTTTTTTCTCTCTGCGGCTTCGTTTTCTAATTTATTACCGAATTCTGCCCATTCATTTCTTTTCGCCTCTAATACTAATTGCTTCACTATTTTGCTTTCCTCCTTGTAACACTGATACGTTTCTCTAGTTTTTTTTTGTAGATATTCCTTCCATTTTTTCTTTTTTAATCTCACTCTTCTCTTGATCTCTTCTGTCCACCATGTCGTTTGTTTTATTTTCTTATTTCTTTTTATTTTTCCACACACTTCCGAGCTTGCTTGTAGTATCATCTTTTTGAATTCCTCCCAACTCTCTTCCCAACTTAATGTCTTCCATTTCTCATTTCTGCTCTCGATCATCTTCTTCATTTTTTATTTATATTACTTTGCCACCTCTCCGTCTTTTAGCCTATACGCTTTTATTTTCTCATATTCTATCTTATCTTCTTTTCTCTCTCTGTTGCCTGATCTTAGTGGTCTCTTTATCTTTGATATAACCATATAATGATCACTTCCCACTTCCGGTACCTTCTCACCTTCTACCGCTTTCACTGTTATTTCTCTTATTTTTTCAGGTGTTTTCCATCCCTGTATCTTTTTTGTATCATTTTCTTTTTTTCCCCGTGATCGCCGCATATGTCGTTTTGCTCCTATCTCGGGTTATTGTACCTCCCACTGTCAATTCCGATATTTTTGTTTCTAATTTGTCCATTCTGGTTTTAAGTTGCGTCTCCATTTGTTCCAGTCTTTGTACCACTTAATCTTCTTTTTCTGTTCTCTGATTTTTTTCTTCCTTCACTATTTTTCCATGGACTGTATCGATCATTTTCTCTAATACTTTCTCTATATTTTTTATTCTTTTTTCCATTTCTTCCCGTGTTATCCCTTCCTATCTTTTATTCCTCTCTTTAAATACCCAAATTTCCCTTTGTATCATTGTGATCTGCTTCATTATTTCTTCCGACACTCCCCTTGCTTTTTATCCAGTATCTTCTCTTTCCTCTCTCTCTCCTATTTTCATTCCTTTTTCCCTTCTATCATCCACCTATCTCATCACCATTCCTCTGTATGATCTATTTACACCCTCCTCATCCTCATCCTCCGTTGAGGTTCTTTTTTTCCTGTCCTCCACCTTTCCCACTGGTGGCGTTCCTTTCACTTTCGTCGCCACTTTAAAAGGATTTTTATCCTCCATAATAGAATTCCAATATTATTCTTTTTTTCTTTTTCTTTTACAAAAATAAAAAAATCAACAATAAAAAATAAAAAAATAAAACTTTATTGTTCTCCGAACTAAACCACTGTACGCAAACAATCAATATTTTGCTTGCCTACGTATCGACTTTCGATTTAAGCGTAAATAAGCATCCGACCACTATCACTGTCCGAACTAGACTCCCAGTCTATAAGCTGGGAGTCTATAAATACTATAAATTTAATCTTCTGTAGTAAAATACTTTGACATTACTATGAGCATACAGCTTAAATAGAAGGCGCAAGTAACACCACCACCACGATCACCACCGATGACTGAAAGGAAAAAAGTAAATGGTACAAAAAAGATAAAGGGATGGAAAACACCAGAAAAAATAAAAAAAATCACAGTGAAAGCGACAGAAGGGGAGAATGTAATGGAAAAAATAAGAGAAAACCTTACGATGGAAGAAGTAGGTGAAGAAGGCATAAAGGAAATAAAAAAATTTAAAAGTGGATTGGTAGTGATGAAGTGCAGAAACGAGCTACAACAAGAGCAAATAGGGGACAAACTGGAGGAAGTAAAAGGAATGACAGTGAGGAAAATGAAAGAGACAAAGCCGTTGTTTATAATGAAAAAAATTGAGCAAGGATATACTGAAGAAGAAATAGTAAACGAAATATTAAGAGAAAATGAAGAAATAAGGAAAATGGTGGGAATTAGAGAGGTGAAGACAGTAATGAGAGCAGTTAAAAAAAATGCCATTAGGAACAGTAAACAATATGTGGACGACTGAGTAGTAGAAGCTGACAAGGAGATATTCAAGTACGTGGTAAAAAAAGGAAAATTATTGATAGATTTTACTGTAGAACAGGTAGAGGAATATGTAAAGATCGCGACCTGATATAAATGCTGCTGCTATGGACATGTAGCCAAAAACAGGAGAAAGCAGAATATTGGGCCAGAATGGGGAGACAATGCTAAATGATAACAGAAAAAGATTGATAGAGTGATTGCCGAATCAACAATATGTTTATAGCAAATACTTATTATAAGCACAAAGATATACACAAGTATACTAGAGAGATGAGCAGCAAAAATAAAAAATCAATAATAGACTACATAGTAGCAGGAAATGAAAATAGAAAGAATAAAATAGTAGATGTAAAAGTATCAAGAGAACGGGAAGTGGGAAGTGATCATTATATGGTTATATCAAAAATAAAGAAGCCACTAAAATCAGACAACAGAGAAAAAAAAGAAGATAAGATAGAATATGAGGAAATAAAAGCGTATAGACTAAAAGACGGAGAGGTGGCAAAGCAATATAGAGAAAAAATGAAGAGGATGATCGAGAGCAGAAATGAGAAATGGAAGGCATTAAGTTTGGAAGGGAGTTGGGAGGAATTCAAAAAGATGATACTACAAGCAAGCTCGGAAGTGTGTTGAAAAATAAAAAGAAATAAGAAAATAAAACAAACGACATGGTGGACAGAAGAGATCAAGAGAAGAGTGAGATCAAAAAAGAAAAAATGGAAGGAATATCTACAAAAAAAAACTAGAGAAACGTATCAGTGTTACAAGGAGGAAAGGAAAATAGTGAAGCAATTAGTATTAGAGGCGAAAAGAAATGAATGGGCAGAATTCGGCAATAAATTAGAAAACGAAGCTGCAGAGGGAAAAAAAATGTTCTATAGTAGACTAAGAACAATAAGAAAAGGAAAGACCAACAGTGCTACATATATAAATAACAAAGAAGGAAAAATATTAAAGCAGGAAGATGAAATAATGGAAAGATGGAAGCAATACTTTGAAGAGCTGCTGTCAGACAATATAGAGAGGACCGATACAAGAGAGGCAGACAATACAGAGAGAAAGGAATGCAAAGACGAGGAAGAGAAATTGGAAAAGGCCATAAAACAACTGAAGAATGGAAAAGCAACAGGAAGTGACACAATAACGACCGAAATGGTAAAATATATGGGTGAAGAGGGAAGGCAGGTAATGCTGGACATATATAACAAAATATGGAAAGAGCAAAGAATACCTAAAGAATGGTAGCATGCACTGATAGTACCAATCTTTAAGAAAGGAGATAAGAATGATTGTAATAATTACAGAGGAATTACTCTATTAAATACGAACATGAAAGTGCTGGAAATGATGATAAACGAGAGAATAAAAATTAAAATAGAGAAAACACTGGACGAATTACAGTCAGGATTTAGGGAAGGCAGAAGCAGTCAAGACCATATATTTACGATTAAGCAGATAGTGGACAAAACAAGTAAAAGGAAAAAAAATGTATACATGGGTTTTCTAGATTTAAACAAAGCATTTGATAAAGTAAGAAGAGATACTTTGTGGAAGATGATGTCAGAGAAATAGATAAGCAGGAAAATGATTAGCTTAATAAAAAAAATATATGAAGAAAACTCAAATAGCGTGATAGTCAAAAACAGACTATCAAAAAAATTTATAACAAAAGACGGACTAAGACAGGGAGGAGGACTAAGTCCAACATTATTTAATATTTACATGGACAAAATAATAAGGAAAGTGAAAGAAAGAACTAGAGGACTTGACGTGGGATGGAATTATATGGAGAGAGTTGAAGTAAAGATTGGAGCATTTGCGGCCGATATAATCGTGATAGCAACTAACGAAAAAGAGTTGCAGACAAGCATAAATAGATGGAATGAAACACTTAGAGAAAACGGAATGGAGATGTGTAAAGAGAAAACGAAAGTAATGATAATCGGGGAGCAACATGAAATAAAAATCATGGTAGATAAGGTAAAATTGGAGCAAGTGTCGAAATGGAAATATTTGGGAGTAGAAATAACCAGTTTAGGAAAGCAAGAACAAGAAATTAACAGCCGAATAGGAAAAGCAATGGAAGTGTTTTACAGTATCAGCAATACGATTGTGGGGATAAAAGAAATAACAAGAAAAACAAAAATACACGTATGTAAAACAATAATAAGACCAAAATTGACATTTGGATGTGAGACATGGATAACAGGTGAAAAGAAAATAAGTAAAGTCCAAGCGGTAGAAATGAAATACATTAAGAGAGTAAAGGGAGTGACAAAGAGAGAAAGAATAAGGAATGAGGAAATAAGAAAATAACTGGGAATGGTGGCGATACACGAATACATAGAGAAGTGGCAGTTGGGATGGTGGGGTCACCTGAAAAGAATGGAACAAGAAAGACAAGTGAGAAGGGTATGGGAAGCTAGACCTGGGCAGAAAAGAAAAAGGGGAAGACCTGAGACTACCTGGGATGACATAATAGAAAAGATATTACAAAGAAGAAGAATAACGATGAGTGAAGCTAGTAGGATGGCAAACAACAGGAAAGAATGGAGAAAGTTTTGCGACGCAGTGACGCGAAGCAAAAGCGTATAAGCCTAGAGAAAGAAAGAAAAAAAAAAAGAAGAAAAAAGATAAAGACTAACAAGCCTACACCAGAAATGGCAAACAGGCTTTACGATATATATATAAATATTATATTAAATATAATAATTAATCTTTTGTTCAATCTTGTTTGTTAATAACTTTAACTGATTTACTATCAATCCTACACAATTTTCTCCTCCTATAAAAGTAGTAGTAGCAAAGTAATTGACCAAACCATTTGTCCCGAAGCGCCATTATCGCTCCTCGCAGTAATAGAAAAAGAAGCAAACTGAAATCAAAGGCCGGATGACCACGCATTGCTGCACCATCCTCGCTCACCAACACCACACACACCACCACACTTAACACTAGCTGTACATGGATACCTTCCATCACGGCACCGAAGACCCGCGGGCCTTTAACTTAGGGGTCTTTATTTAGTGTGGTTACCATCCCACTTGGCATATTTCCACCCTCATCCGATGTCAGCCGTCACGCTGCGCTGGAGAGCGCAGCCGTACTAGGCGCCTGCCACCTTGCGACTGCGCTCGCAAGCGCAGCGCCGTTCTCCGGGGTCCGCCGAGTGGAGGCTCGGAGCAGGGCCATGCCGCAGGAGCTTTCCCCGCAGGGTCTGCCAGATTGGCACAGACGATTTAATCTTTTGTTCAATCTTGCTTGTTAATACCTCTAACTGATTTACTATCCATCCCACACAACTTTCTCCTCGATAAAAATCGCAGTAGCAAAATTGATAGATAAGCATATTTGATTATGCATATGCTTGGTCATAAGCATATTTTACATAATAGCCTACACTAAATGGTGTATGCTGTTGATAACAAATTTGACTTTTATTGTGTGAAATATCTATTACGTCGGTAATAGATATTTACGTCGGTAATAGATATTTACCGACAAATACTAGATCAATTAATTTGCTACTACGATTTTTATCGAGGAGAACATTGTGTAGAATGGATAGTAAATCAGTGCGGTGTTGGTGAACGAGGATGGTGCAGCAATGCGTGGTCATCCGCCCTTTGATTTGAGTTTGCTTCTTTTTCTATTACTGCGAGGAGCGATAATGGCGCTTCGGGACAAATGGTTTGGTCAACTACTTTGCTACTACTACTTTTATCGAGGAGAAAATTGTGTAGGATTGATAGTAAATTAGTTAGAGTTATTAACAAACAAGATTGAACAAAAGATTAAATCATCTGTGTCTATGTTTAGTGGACTAGATGTTGAAACAGCAAAAAATTGCCACATTTGTGGGAAACCGTTTTTAATTAATGAAAAATTTGCCAAAGATCACAATCATTATAATGACCATATACGTGGTCTAGCTCATGCTGCCTGTAACTTAAATTTGAAAAAATTATTTGTAGTACCAATAATTTGCCATAACCTTTCAAATTATGATAGTAATTTCCTAGTTATAGAAATATGTAAAATGGGAAAATCAATGGATATTTATACAGGTTTAAAATTTGATCTGACGGCTTATCCAATCGATTTCAAAAAAGTTGTGTTTAACTTTGACAATTTACCCCCCAACTTTCTAGCTGAACGGCGTTTCTTAACTGAATGTGTTTCCTTGTTAATACTCCTTTTATACGATTTATTAACATTCTTATTACTATCACTATTAATTATTAAAACCATCTTTTTTTTAATTCTAACCGAACGATAATTTCTTCCCCTCGAAAATTTACAAGATTAAAATTCTGATCTAGTATTTTTAGCGAAATGGTAGATATCACTTTTCCTAGTACTGGTAAATAAACCAAGTTACGTGGAATTTCGTCTATAGAAAATCCAGGATTGGACGTGATGGAAAATTCGTATAACGTATGTGACGGTTTGTTGTTATAGTATGCACCACTTGTCATATTACTATCCACGTGAATCGTTCGGACTTTTACAATATTCAGAGGATGATCAGATGAATGAACTATTTCAGCTTGCAATATATTTCGTGAGAATCGTAGTAGTTCTGCTAGCGAATTTTCTGTATTAAAGTCTATATCAAAATCACGATGAAAAATTTAACACTTTAAAGTATTATTATTTTGTCTTACTAAAAAAAATATCTTCTTTTTCATTTTCATTCAACTTGAAAGGTATCAGCTTCTTCTTTAGATAATTATTATATATATATATATATATATATATATATATATGTCTATAAGCCTTCAACCATAAACTGGTGTCGGCTTGAGCTTTTCTCGTTATCCTCTTATTCCTCACTTCCAATGCATCTCTCCCACTCCTTCCTGTTGCTAGCAATTCTTCTTGCGTCATTCAGCTTAATTCCACTTTCTCTTATTGATTTTTCAATTTCTGGTCTTCCCCGTTTCGCTCTTCTTCCCTCCCTTGCCTGCCAGACTCTCTTTACTTGCCTCTCTTCACTCATTCTTACCAGATGTCCCCACCATCCCAACTGCCTTCTGTGAATGAACTCCACCACTGGTTCTATCTCCAACTCTTCTCTTATTACGCTACTTCTTATTTGATCTCTTTTCGGTACCCCTTTCACTCTTCTCAAGAATTTCATTTCCACAGCTTGTACCCTACTTATGGCTTTTTGTGCCATTTTCCACGTTTCACATCCGAATGTTAAAATCGGTCTTATTATGGTCTTGTATACATTTATTTTTGTTTTCCTTGTGATTTCCTTGTTCTCCACTATTAATCTATTGATTCTATAGTATGCATTCATTGCTTTATTCACCCGCTCCGTAATTTCATTTTCCTGTTTACCCCCGCTGCTGATCTGCACCTCCTAGGTACTTACAACAATCGACCTGCTCTATTCTCGTCTCTTCTATCTTAATTTCTAACTTCTGTTTCTCTCCTATTACCATTACCTTTGTCTTTTCCTAGCACATCTCCATCTCGTATTTTTTAAGCACTTCGTTCCATTGGCTCAATTTTCTCTGCAAACTCTTTTCATTCTCCGCCACTAACATCACATCATCTGCAAATGCTCCAGTCGTTATAACCACCCTTTGCATGTTTTTATATCCAACGACTACTCCTCTTTCCTCTTTATCACTTTCTCTCATTATCTCATCCATATATATGTTAAATAATGTTGGACTCAGTCCTCCTCCATGTCTTAGTCCGTCCATTGTTTTAAATGTGTCTGATTCTTTACTATTTACTATTATACTGTTTGCATTCTTCTCATATATCTTCCTTATTAACCTGATCATTTTCTTTTCTATACCCCTCTCTCTCATTATATTCCATAATCTGCTTCTATTTATTTTATCGAATGCTTTCTTTAGATCTAGAAAACCTACATATATATTTTTTTTACTATTTCCTGCCTTTTCCACCATTTGCTTTATAGTAAATATATGGTCCTGTATGCTTCTACCTTTTCTAAATCCGCATTGTGGCTCTTCCAGGGTCTGCTCCACTTTATAATTTATCTTATTTTTCATTAGCTTCTCTAGTATCTTCATCCCTGTATTGATTATATTTATTCCTCTGTAGTTCTTACAGTCAGCTCTGTCTCCTTTTTTATAAATTGGTACTATCTGCGCTCTTTTCCATTCCTCTGAGATGCGCTCTTCTCTCCATATTTTGTTATATATATTTACCAGTTTTTCCATTCCGTTTTCTCCAATATTCTTAATTATTTCTGATGTTATTCCTTCACTCCCTGGAGACTTCCCATTCTTAAGTTCTCTAATAGTCTTTTCCAATTCTTCCCTTTCTATTTCTTCGCCGCCTTCCTCTTCATTATCAACTTCTTGAGATTTATCTTCACCTAATCTCTTTTTTTCGCTATTTTTATGGGGTTTCCCACTTACACTTCCCGCCAATAGCTCTTCGAAATATTCTTTCCATCTGTTTATCACCTTTTCCTCATCTTTTATTACCTTTCCATTCTTGTCTTTCATGAGCACTCTGTTTTCCATTTTATCTTTTCTGCACCCTCTTAGGACACTGTAGAAAACTTTCTTATTTTCATTGCTATTTCTTTCCATTTTCTCACCAAATTCTTGCCATTGTTTTCTTTTTTCGTCTCTCACTAATTTCTTCACCTTATTCCTTTCCCTCTTATATTTTTCGTAGTTGTCTTTATTGGTCACCTTCAAGTATTCCCTCCATCTAGGGAGGGAATACTATTTATCTATATAGTGAAATTTAGTATTTTCTTCAACGTTCGGTATACTGTTGTAGGAAAAGAAACCAACCAAGGCCAATCCGTATTGAAAATTTGCATCTAGCTGTATGGGAAAATCTATGGAAAGTGTTGATTTACGATCCTTTAATGTGAATATTATAGACATAACTAACATTAGACTGTACTATGGCTGGCTATTATACAGAAACTCAATACATAAATGACCACAATTATTAGAATTAAATTTTTGGAAACGACTTTTATTGTAGATTATATTACATGATTCACCGAAACATTTTACAAGTTGTATTGGTGGTTTCAAATTAACGAAACTATCGAAATAATTGATAGTATTACCTTGCTTTTTATACGCACCCCAATGAGAGCCTGTATTGGCCTTCAACTCTAAATTAACAATACCACTTTCATTATAACATATATATTTAGGTAATGTATCACGCATAAAGACACCTCTAAAATATGGCAATTTCAGTTCTGGTGTAGGCTTTATTAGTTTATTCAGTGATCAGATTCAGTGATTTTTTTTTTACGTACAATCCATATCCTCTAGAATTTTTACGTAAAAACAATGCTGAACGTTTCTTGCCAATTTCAACATTGTTGCCATTATTCCTATTTATTTTCTTTTTTATATCTATTATATTTTTAGCAGCCCATCAGGCTGTTTTTAATCATTCTAAGCTTGATTTTTCTAAATTTTCATGATTCATATATTTTCTTAACGCTTTCGATGTAGGATCGATAACGTGTGATTTGAATGAAAGCTTCATTCCCATTTTCCTTTTAGCTTCCATTGTATTTACAACTAGCAAAGATGCAGCTTTTCCACCAAAACTGGAATCTTTTGATTTCACTCGTTCCCAAGCACGATCTTCTAATTCTTTGTCCGCCTTATGCCAATCAGATAGTGCAGAACTTGGGCTGTATGCGAGGTAGTGCTACATGGTAGCTGCACCTAATGGGTTGATTCCAGGATCACCACGTACCTGATGCATTTGCGTGATAGGACCGCACCACTGGTAATAAGGGAGATAGGTCTCAATTGTTGGTATATAGTGGTTTAAGGTTAAATAACAATAACAAGTTTTTTTTTTTTTTATAAAAATAAAAATTAATTATGGAGGATAAAAATCCATTCAAAGTGGCAACTAAGGTAAAAAAAACTCCACCAGTGGGAAAGGTGGAATATGGGAAAAGGAAAACCTCAACCGAGGAGGATGAGGAACATGAGGAAGAAAATACAGACAAATCATATAGAGGAGTAATGATGAGCGAGGTTGAGGATCGAAAAAAGAATAAAACTAAGAGAGAAAGATATGTGGAAAGAAGAAAGAGAAGCTAGTGAAAAAAAGTCAAGTGGAGTATCAGATGAGGTACTGAATCAAATCAAACTGATTCAAAGGGAAATTAGGCTATTTAAATAGGGGAATAAAAGAGAAGAAGGACAAACTCGGGAAGAAATGGAAAAAAGCATAGAGAATATAGAAAGAATAGTAATTAATATGACCGCCACGGTGTATGAAAAAATGGAGAATTCAGAGAAAAAACAAAAACCAGAAAGAAAAGATAAAGTAGAGCAAAGGTTGGAACAAATAGAGAAACAATTTAAAAATAGAATGGATGAATTAGAAACGAAAATATTAGAATTAACAGTGGGAAGTACAATAAATCAAAAAAGAAGCAAAACGACATAAGCGGCGATCACTGAAAGAAAAAAAAAATGGTACAAAAAAGATACAGGGATGGAAAAAGGCGGAAGGGGAGAATGTAATGGAAAAAATAAGAGAAAACCTTACGATGAAAGAAGTAGGTGAAGAAGGTATAAAGGAAATAATAAAATTTAAAATGGATTGGTAGTGATGAAGTGCAGAAACGAGCTACAACAGGAGCAAATAGGGAAGAAACTGGAGGAAGTAAAAGGAATGACAGTGAGGAAAATGAAAGAAACAAAGCCGTTGTTTATAATAAAAGAAGTTGAGCAAGGGTATACTGAAGAAGAAATAGTAAATAAAATATTAAGAGAAAATGAAGAAATAAGGAAAATGGTGGGGATTAGGGAGGTGAAGACAGTAATGAGAGCAGTTAAAAAAAATGCCATTAGGAACAGTAAACAATATGTGGACGACTGAGTAGTAGAAGCTGACAAGGAGATATTTAAGTACGTGGTAAAAAAAGGAAAATTTTTGATGGATTTTACTGTAAAACAGGTAGAGGAATATGTAAAGATTGCAATCTGCTATAAATGCTGCTGCTATGGGCATGTAGCCAAGTACTCTACAACAACGGAGGTATGTTACAGATGTGGACAGGAAGGACATGAAGGGATAGATTTTGAGAAAAATGAGATAAAATGCGCCAACTGCACAAGAATTAAAGGTAAAGATATAGAGCACATGACCACCAGCAAATAGTGCCAAATATATAAACGAAAGAAGGAACAATATCGAAATAGGATAGATTATGGAAGTTGGGGAGAAGATAAGAAACAAACAAAAAACTGAAAAAGAATTGAGGAAAGGAGCAGAAAACAATGAGAAGAAAAGATGAAGAAATATGGAGATTAGCTACATGGAATATAGGAAGTATAAAGGGAAAAGTAATAGAACTAGAAGATGAGTTCCTGGAAAATAAGATAGACATACTTACAATAACGGAAACGAAAAAAAAAGGAAGAGGAGTGCAAAAAATGATGAAAGGAAGTGTATTTATATATAGCGGAGTGGAAACAGGGAAAATAGCAGCTGAGGGAGTCGCATGTATGATAAAAAAGGAATGGGCACACAATATAGAAGAATGGGAGGCGTGTTCAGAGAGGATATTGACAATAAATATGAAAGATGATAATGAGAGCATTAAAACGATAATAAGTGTGTATGGACAAAATGAAGACGACAAAAAGGAGAACAAAGAGAAATTCCGGGAAATGTTAACAGAGACGGTAGAAAGAGCAAAAGGTGAAATATACATTGCAGGAGATTTTAATAGAAGAGTGGGAAAGTGAAAAACAGGAGAAAGCAGAATATTGGGGCAGAATGGGGAGACAATACTAAATGATAACGGAAAAAGATTGATAGAGTTTTGCCGAATCAACAATATGTTTATAGCAAATACTTATTATAAGCACAAGGATATACACAAGTATACTAGAGAGATGAGCAGCAAAAATGCAAAATCAATAATAGACTACATAGTAGCAGGAAATGAAAATAGAAAGAACATAGTAGATGTAAAAGTATCAAGAGGACCGGAAGTGGGAAGTGATCATTATATTATCAAAAATAAAGTGTTGAAAAGCAATTTGGTAGTCTGGTTATCATAGTATAGTCTATGGTGATGGTTAACTGTCGATGTTAACAGAACATCCCTATAACTGCCAGTTGTCTGGTGTGTTAAAGATATAGAATATAGAAGTCAACCGATGTCGTATAATATAAAATTATTCATGGTCAATCAATTAATTCTGTTTCCTTTCTTTATATATAAATGTTAATTTCTTATGTTCTGTTCAATAAATCTTTTGCTTGAACTTCTGGTGTTTTCATTAAAAATAGCAGGTTATGGGCTCAGATTCGCTGGTTGTACAAAATTGATACAAGATTGTTGTAAGTAATTATTTTATTTTGGTGATAAGGCGAGACAAAATAAAATGGCGTCAAGTTTGATCTTTGGTTCTGGTGGAACTGAAAAGTATGGCATAGTTCAATTTGATGGTACTGATTATGATCATTGCAAGTTTAGAATGGAGGTGATTCTTAATCAGTATGAAGTGAAACACTGTATTGAATGCAAAAGAGAGAATCCGGATGAGGTATTTGATAAAAAAGATAAGAAATGTAAATCGATACTTACTCAATGTATTGGAAATTCTCAGCTACAACATGTAAAAGATAAAAATACAGCCTATGATATGTGGGTGAGTTTAGCTGGTATATATCAAAGAAAGGGAATGGCGAGTCAGTTATATCTAAGAAAGAAATTGTTGACTTTACAATTACAAGAAAACCAACGACTAGAAAATCTTTTTTTGAAATTGGATTAAACTGTCCGGGAATTAAGGTCGGTTGGTGGAAAATTGGAAGAAATTGATGTTGTTTGTCATTTGTTATTAAGTCTACCCAAATCATTTGAAAATATTGTAACAGCTCTAGAAACTTTAGAAACTGAAACATTAACTTTGGAATTTGTGAAAGGAAAACTGTTGGATTTTGAAATGAAACAAATGAATCAAAATAATACTAGGTATGAATCGAATAATGCTGCTTTCTCATCGAATTCTGTTCTAGGAAATGAAAAACCAAAATTCAGATCATTAACCAATATCAGATGTTATCATTGTAAAAAGCTAGGTCATAAGAAATCAGAATGCACATATTTAAAAAGAAAAGTCAATTATGCAGAAGCTGGTACGGCATTTTTAGTAAACACCTATCAAGCTAGTGTTCAGGAATTGGGCAATGTTGAAACTGTATGGTATGTAGATTCAGCTGCAACTGATCATATGGCAAAATCGAGTAAGAACTTTATAAGTTCTAAAGTATTAAAAAATCCAATAAAGATATTTGTTGCAAAAACAAATGAATTTCTCATTGCAAAACAATCCGGAAATATTAATGTTGGGTTAGGCAACACTGTTGTAACAATTAAGGATGTTTTGTATGTAGAAGGGCTTCGACATAATTTATTATCTGTACATAAATTAGTTTCAGAAGGTTACAAAGTTATCTTTGATAAAGTGAATGTTAGAATTTCAAAGGATTGTGATGATTTGATTCTTGGAAAGAGAATAAATAATATGTTTGAGGTTAGGCTAAAGTATGTATATAAAAATTCGCAAGCTAACTTATGCAAGGAAAATAATCAGGTGGATTTCTCACTGTTGCATAGAAGATTAGGTCATTTGGGTTATGCGAATGTTTTTAAATTGTCAAACAACAACATGGTACATGGTATAAAGCCACTTGCGTCAAAATGTATAGATGTATGTAGTGTATGTGCACTTAGCAAAAATAATAAACAACCATTTAACAAAAGTAGAAAAGTCAGATCAAGTAAGCCATTAGAACTAGTCCATAGTGATGTATGTGGTCCAATAACACCAACAACACATGATGGTAACAGGTATTTTGTAACATTTCTTGATGATTATACTCATTTTTGTATTGTATATTTAATTAAAAATAAAAGTGAAGTATTTAGATGCTTCAGAGAATATTATGCTTTGGTTACAAATTTGTTTAATTGTAAAATTATTAAATTTCGCTCTGATAATGGAAGGGAATATGTTTCAAAGGAGTTTAATGTGTTTTGTAAAAATAAAGGCATTCAACTTCAGTATACAATACCTTATACACCTGAGTTAAATGATGTTACGGAGAGGTATAATAGGACACTAATTGATAGAGCCAGATCAATGGTATTGGAATCGAATATACCCAAGTTCATGTGGGGTGAAGCTGTGCTCTGTGCAACGTATATATCTAATCGCTGCCCAACAAGTGTATTACCTGCTAATGTAACTCCTAGTCAGAGATTTTATGGTAAGAAACCAGATTTAAGCAATCTAAGGGTATTTGGGTGTACTGCGTATGCGCGAATTCCAAAAGAAAAATTAAGCAGTAAATTAGATCCGAGAGGTGAGAAATTGATTATGATTGGTTATACAAGAAATGGTTATAAATTGTGGAATCCAGAAACACATGCTGTGAAAGTTGCAAGAGATGTCGTTTTTGATGAAAATAAATTAATTAAAGATAACAATACTGTTATTAAAGTGTCAGATGCTGAAGAAACAAATAGGGCTACTGACAGCCATTTAAAAGAAAATGATTCTAGTGATGTTGATACTGAAAGTGAATCAAATGATAATTCTATTGATGTCAATTCTAATAGTGAACTAAATAGTGATGATTTCTATGATGTTGATTCTGATACTGAGACAAATGATAGTGATACCTCTGATGATTGTTATAAAAATGAACTGAATGATGATGAAACTGGAAATAGGAAAAGTACCAGAGTTAGAAAAGATCCTGTGTGGTTTCAAGATTATGATTTAGATAATTCTGTTATGAGTGCTGAAACTTGTTTAGAAGATTGTCCAGAAAGTTTGCAAGATGCAAAATGTAGAGATGATTACTGTCAGTGGAAAAAGGCAGTAGAGACTGAATTGCAAAGCCTAAGAGATAATGGAACATGGACTTTGGTAGATAAACCAGAAAATGTGAAGTTTATACAAAGTAAATGGGTTTTTCGTCTTAAGAAAAATGAAATTGGTAAAATTAAGAAGTATAAAGCTAGATTAGTAGCTAAAGGTTTCATGCAACAAAAGGGATTTGATTATGAAGAAACTTATTCACCAGTAGCTAGATTAAGTACTGTTCGAATATTATTATCTGCAATAAACCATTTGAATTTGCTTGCTGTGCAGATGGATGTTGAATCTGCATTTCTTCATGGAAAATTAAAAGAAAATCTGTATATGCAAATTCCTGAAGGGGTTGAATGTAGTAAAAACAAAGTCTGTAAACTTAATAAAGCATTATACGGTTTGAAACAAGCTCCTTATTGCTGGAATAAAAGGTTTGATAATTTTATGAGTAAGTTAAATTTTTTCTTGGTCAGAAAATGATTCATGCTTATATACAAAATTTTTGGAAGATGGACTAATCTTTGTTCTACTTTACGTAACGACATAATAATAGCTAGTAATAGACAAGAATTGATAGATAAAACGAAACAAAGTCTAAGTAATGAATTTAAAATGCAAGATTTAGGGAAGTTGAATTATTTTCTTGGTATAAGTATTCAAAGGAATAGAAAGGGGATGTACCTGAATCAGAAAAGTTATTTGGAACAAGTTTTAAGAAAATTCAATATGTCTGATTGCAAGAATGTCAGTTCGCCAATGTCACTGGGAACAAACTTGGATGAGGCAGTTTCTGATACAGAAATGGATGAAGTTAAAAATTTACCTATCAGAGAACTGATTGGATACTTAATGTATGCAATGCTGGGTACACGTCCCGATCTTTGTCAAGCATTGAACTTGTGCAGTAGATTTCAAGATAAACCATCCAAACAACTTTGGATGTGTCTTAAAAGAATCTTACGTTATATTAAAGGAACCATTGACTATGAGTTGTTTTATCATAGGTCTAATAAAGGTGTTTTGACGGGTTTTGCTGATTCAGATTGGGCTGGTGATTCGACTGATCGAAAGTCTACATCTGGTTACATTTTCAAGGTGTTTGGTTCACTGGTAAGCTGGGGTACTAAAAAACAAACTTCAGTGGCTATATCTTCAACTGAAGCAGAATATGTTGCTTTGTCACAAGCAGGAATGTGGATATCTAAGGTAATGTGTGATCTTGGGTTTGTCAAACAGTCTTTTACAATTTATGAAGATAATCAATCATGTATAAAATTAACCAAGAGGATAGATCATAAACGTACCAAACATATCGACATCAAATACAATTTTCTCAAGAACCTAGTTGAAAGAAAAGTGTTGAATATTGAGTATATAGATAGCAAGAACCAACCAGCCGATGTATTTACTAAAATAGTAAGTCCAGTCTTGTTTGAGAAGCATATTAAAAGTTTGGGTTTAGCGAAGACTGCTCAAATTGAGAGCGGGTGTTGAAAAGCAATTTGGTAGTCTGGTTATTATAGTATAGTCTATGGTGATGGTTAACTGTCGATGTTAACAGAACATCACTATAACTGCCAGTTGTTTGGTGTGTTAAAGATATAGAATATGGAAGTCAACCGATGTCGTATAATATAAAATTATTCATGGTCAATCAATTAATTCTGTTTCCTTTCTTTATATATAAATGTTAATTTCTTATGTTCTGTTCAATAAATCTTTTGCTTGAACTTCTGGTGTTTTCATTAAAACAACATAAAGAAACCACTAAAATCAAACAACAGAGAGAGAAAAGAAGATAAGATAGAATATGAGAAAAAAAAAGCGTATAGACTAAAAGACGGAGAGGTGGCAAAGCAATATAGAGAAAAAATGAAGAGGATGATCGAGAGCAGAAATGAGAAATGGAAGGCATTAAGTTTGGAAGGGAGTTGGGAGGAATTCAAAAAGATGATACTACAAGCAAGCTCGGAAGTGTGTTGAAAAATAAAAAGAAATAAGAAAATAAAACAAACGACATGGTGGACAGAAGAGATCAAGAGAAGAGTGAGATTAAAAAAGAAAAAATGGAAGGAATATCTACAAAAAAAAACTAGAGAAACGTATCAGTGTTACAAGGAGGAAAGGAAAATAGTGAAGCAATTAGTACTAGAGGCGAAAAGAAATGAATGGGCAGAATTCGGTAATAAATTAAAAATCGAAGCTGCAGAAGAAAAAAAAAATTCTATAGTAGACTAAGAACAATAAGAAAAGGAAAGACCAACAGTGCTACTGTTGGTTACTATAAGTAACAAGGAAGGAAAAATATTAAAGCAGGAAGATGAAATAATGGAAAGATGGAAGCAATACTTTGAAGAGCTGCTGTCAGGCAATATAGAGAGGAACGATACAAGAGAAGCAGACAATACAGAGAGAAATGAATGCAAAGACAATGAAGAGGAATTTAATATGGAGGAACTGGAAAAGGTCATAAGACAACTAAAGAATGGAATTTTATAACAAAATATGGAAAGAGCAAATAATACCTAAAGAATGGCAGCATGCACTGATAGTGCTGCCTTAATTTAAGAAAGGAGATAAGAAAGATTGTAATAATTACAGAGGAATTACTCTATTAAATACAAACATGAATGTGTTGGAAATGATGATAAACGAGAGAATAAACGAGTTGAATCCAGTATATTACTTATGAAATATTTAAACAAATAAATTTAAACACAAATTTTGTTAAATCCACGCCAACGACTATAATATCTTATGGAAATTTTAAAACAAAAGCTGTAGGTGAAGTTCCTTTAGAATGTTCTTCAAAAAATATCAATAATCACATAAATTTTATCGTCGTAGATATGAAATGTGAGCCAATTTTAGGGGTACGAGACTGTTGAAAATACAATTTAATTTGTCGTTTGAATGAGATTAGCCTTGATATGGCTTTACTTAATAATAAAGAAGATATTTATAATAAATATAAAGAATTATTTAAGGATTAGGTTATATAAAAGGATATGTAAACATAAAATTAAAAGCTGATAATGTTCCGGTAATACAAGCAAAACGAAATATAGCATTAGCTTTAATTACTAGATTAAAAGATGCTTTAAATGATATGGAAAATAAAAAAATTATTTCTAGAGTAGATTATCCAACTGAATGGGTAAATTCTTTATCAATAGTGGAAAAACCTAATGGACAATAACGTTTATGCTTAGATTCGAAGCCGCTTAATAAATTGATATGTAGAGAACATTATAATATACCTAAATGTGATGATATATTAACTAAATTAGCTAGTAATACTATATTTAGTGTATTAGATATGAAAGAGGGTTTTTGGCAGTTGCAATTGAATGAAAAGAGTTCCGATTTATGTACTTTTAATACGCCGTTTGGTACATACAAGTTTAATCGTATGCCATTTGAAATATCGTCGGCACCAGAAATATTTCCATTAGTCAAATGGTCTTGCTGAAAAATATGTGCATGTTACAAAACAAATGATGAAAAAAATGAAACCGGATGAAGAAATTTCGTGCTGAAAGTCTAGATGCTGAAAAGTCTAATGATACTAATAATAGTAAATTTAGTCGTAGTGTTCGCAAATTAAAAAATCCTAAACATTTAAAAGACTAGGTAATGTAACGAAGTTACTAAATTTGAGAATGTTTTAATAATTTAATTTCGCTGGGAAGGGAAGTAGAGCCATCTATGGTCACTGTTTAAAAGAAAGAATTTGTTTATTTAAGAAAACTACCCCGACCTTTCACTTTTCGGACACTACGTATAAGACCGATTTTCAATAGCAATCATATTGTATTGATTATTTTATTAACATTAATTAAGCCAATGAATGACCGTAGTATCAAATATTTAGTTTATGGTCTGTGATATATTTTTGGCCTAGAATAGGCTCCGAAATTAATGTTTAGATTATAATAAAATGGATTTATTCTTTATTTTGGTCTTAATCTAAAATGCCCTTTTCTAAGTGTTGCGTCAACCGATTTTCATGAAATAAAAACAAAATATTATCTATGATAATCTCCGAAGACAATGCCATTGTACTCAGGCATGTCGTCTTTACCGAAAGTCATTTAACTGCATCACTTAGACAAGGCATTATCAACTATAAAAATTAATTATTATTGAACTATAAGCTGTTAACCGAATACGTACTGTAGCAGAAATCATCCCTATGCGCATCTAGCATTCCCCACTAAGCGCCCTCCGAATTACGCGACCCAAAAGGGTATATAAAGAGCTGTTTCTGTAGAAAACAGACAGTCCTGACCATCGGGACTACTCCTTCAATACCTCAAAAAGGTAAGGAGATCGGAACCGGGATGGAGGCGAGGCCTGGGCCGCCCTGCCTGCCTAATCCAAACAAAACGCTTTCCTTTCCCTCTCCTGGCTAGCAAGCGAGTTCTCCGGCAGCCAGATTGTATCCTTACCAGCTTCGGACTAGCAAGTGAGTTCTCCGGCAGTCCGATTCTAACCTTTCCTTACTTCTGGTTAGCATGCGAGTGTTCCGGGAGCCAAATTCTAACCATTCCAGCTTCGGACTAGCAAGCGAGTTCTCCGGCAATCCGATTCTAACCTTTCCTCCCCTCTGGTTAGCAAGAGAGTTTTCCGGCAGCCAGAGTATCATGTTTGGTTGGATTGTGTAGGTAAGAGGGGCGTGTACCACACCAACACCTGCTGCCATTAGTATTGGGTAATTATGCTGAGGTCCAGTGGTAGAGAGTAATTTTTTAAGTTTATGTTCTTCTATTTATTTCGCCTTGTTTGTTTTTCGCTTTTCTTTTACTGGACCCAGCTACCAGGTATGTTTATGTTTAGTTTATTATTTATCAGAGTTGTATTTTATTTTATTTTAATTTTATAACATGATGTTTTTAGTATTTCTTCTGGCTTTTCTTTCACTCTTTCCTAAACCATAGATTATTCTCTCCACTGTCTAAAAGCTTCTCGTACAGGCTTTTCCCCCAACTTTCCCTTTGAAGTTGTGAGGCAGCCGCAAGTCATCCGAAATCAAAGGGTGTCGCCCGAGCTTGAACCCGATTTATCCGAAGACACGGTTAAACCGACAGATGGGCGTTACAGTAATGTAAATAGTTATATAATAAGTTGTGTTTTATAAAGTCTAAGTAGCATTAAACATTTATAATTAGAATTAAGATTAGAAAAAAAAAGAGCGTGTTGTGCAGGTAGTCTAAATGTGTGCGCAGATCACTACATTTGGTACTCATGCATAAAGCAGAGTAGTATCGAGTAGTTAGTTAGTACCGGTAGTTACTATCATGATAATGATAGTAACTACTATGTAATTATGATAGTACTAGTAGGCATGATAATCTTGACCAATATCAATTATAAACATATTAAAAAATATAAAACAACACGTTCAATACGTAGTTTCCTTTAAAGAACATATAATAATATATATAAATTATTACAATAAAAGTAATAATAACAAACATTAAGAGACGTTAAATCATCGCCAACATTTAATTTGGTCTTGGAAAGACTTTCATATGGTTATAGCTTATATCCAACAATTTTATCTCAATTGTCTCACTAACAACATCGCGTGGCTTCATTTTAATTGTACTATGTTTTGCTTCATTAAAATTTTTGACAGAAACTGGCAAACATTGAAATCCAGTTGTGCGTTCCATTTAAATTAAAATATTTATATTTTCGCTCTTTTATGGTACGAATTGTTCGGTCAGCGATCGCTGCTTTCATTCGAAAATATGTTGAATAGTGATTAATTTTGTATTGTTTAAGCAAATCTTGAAAATGACGATTGTAGAATTCTTTGCCTTGTTCAGTCTGTGAATTTTTGGGGTTACGCTTTGAGGTAGTTAATAAGGGATTATGATTTTTGCTGGTGGTGGTACCTGCATCAGTTATTTAAGCCGTATGCTCATAGTAATGTTAAGGAATTCTACTACGAAGAATTAAATTTATGGTTGCTTGTAATTTTATAAAGTTACTAGTATTGTTTTCAATTGTATAAGTGTGCATATAGTGATCATGGAAAATGCAATTAATTTAAGCAGTGATATAGTAAATATACTATCAAAAGGTGTACCTTTGTTACAAAAAAGTTCCAGTCTGGAAAGGAGCACATGAATCAGGAAAATCAACAAAAGTATCCAAGACATGATGAAAATCATGCGCGAGAAGCAACCAGTAAGTGTTTGTATTAAGCTTTCTACAAATTAAGTCATTTACGAAGATTTTGTCTTATGTTAAAAAATAATATAAATAATAATAATAATAAAAAAAAAGATTCATACTGGTGGCAATTGGCGAGCTTCTAAGAGAAGTTATAGAATAATTTAGGACGATCTAAAATCTGCATTCAACAACCGTATCCGAACAGGCATCATTTATAACATAAGACACACAGATGCCACAGAATTTTTAAAAGATTCATTTGAACTTTTTAAGAGACGTATAAATATATATATATATATATATTAAAGCCTGTCTACCATTCCCGGTGTAGGCTTGTTAGTCTTTACCTTTTTTTCTTTATTTGGCTAGGCTTATACGTTTTCGCTTCGCGTCACTGCGTCGCAAAACTTTCTCCATTCTGTCCTGTTGTTTGCCATCCTGCTAGCTTCACTCATCGTTATTCCTCTTCTTTGCAATATCTTTTCTATCATGTCATTCCAAGTAGTTTCAAGTCTTCCCCTTTTTCTTTTCTGTCCAGGTCTAGCTTCCCATACTCTTCTCACTTGTCTTTCTTGTCCCATTCTTTTCAAGTGACCCCACCATCCCAACTGTCTCTTCTCTATGTATTCGTGTATCGCCTCCATTCCCAGTTCTTTTCTTATTTCTTCATTCCTGATTCTTTCTCTCTTTGTCACTCCCTTTACTCTCCTCATGTATTTCATTTCTACCGCTTGAACTTTACTTATTTCCTTTTTATCTGTTATCCATGTCTCACATCCAAATGTCAGTATTGGTCTTATTATTGTTTTATATACGTTTATTTTTGTTTTCCTTGTTATTTCTTTTTTTCCCACTATCATATTGCTGATACTGTAAAACACTTTCATTGCTTTTTCTACCCGACTGTTAATTTCTTCTTCTTGCTTTCCTGAACTAGGTATTTCTACTCCTAGATATTTCCATTTCGTCACTTGCTTCAATTTTACATTATCTACCATGATTTTTATCTCCTGTTGTTCCCCAGTTACCATTACTTTTGTTTTCTCTTTACACATTTCCATTCCGTTCTCTCTAAGGGTTTTATTCCATATATTTATGTTTGCCTGCAGCTCTTTTTCATTAGATGCTACCATCATTATATCGTCTGCGAATGCTCCACTCTTTACTTCAACTCTCTCCATATAATTCCATCCCACTTCAAGTCCTCTAGTTCTTTTTTTCGCTTTTCTTATTATTCTGTCCATGTAGATATTAAATAATGTTGGACTTAGTTCTCCTCCCTGTCTTAGTCCGTCTTTCGTTTTAAATTTTTCCGATTGTTTGTTTTTGACTATTACGCTATTTGAGTTTTCTTCATATATTTTTTTTATTAAGCTTATCATTTTCGTGCTTATCTCTTTCTCTGCCATCATCCTCCACAATCTATCTCTTCCTACTTTGTCGAATGCTTTTGTTAGATCTAAAAATCCCATGTATACATTTTTTTTCTTTCTACTTGTTTTTTCCATTATCTGTTTGATCGTGAATATATTGTCTTGGATACTCCCTCCTTCCCTAAATCCTGACTGTGATTCGTCCAGTGTTTTCTCAATTTTACCTCTTAATCTCTCATTGATAATTATTTCCAGCACTTTCATATTGGTGTTTATCAGTGTAATTCCTCTGTAGTTATTACAGTCCTTCTTGTCCCCTTTCTTGTAGATTGGCACTATCATCTCATGCTGCCATTCTCTTGGTATTCTTTGTTCTGTCCATATTTTTCTATATATTTCAAGCATTACTTTACTTCCCTCTTCCCCCATATATTTTATCATTTCTGTTGTTACTGTGTCGCTTCCTGGCGCTTTCCCATTCTTTAATAGTTTTATAGCCTTTTCCATTTCCTCCATATTAAACTCTTCCTCATCGTCCCTGCTTTCAGCTCTGTCTACATTGGCTACCTCTCCAATATCGGTCCTCTGTCTTTTCTGACAGCAGCTCTTCAAAGTATTGCTTCCATCTTTCCATTATTTCCTCTTCCTGCTTTAATAGTTCTCCTTCTTTGTTCTTTATATATGTCGCGCAGTTGGTCTTTCCTTTTCTTATTGTTTTCAGTCTGCTGTAGAATATTTTTTTCCCCTCTGCCGCTTCGTTTTCTAATTTCTTGCCAAATTCTGCCCATTCATTTCTTTTCGCCTCTAGTACTAATTGCTTCACTATTTTCCTTTCTTCCTTGTAGCACTGATACGTTTCTCTAGTTTTTTTTTGTAGATACTCCTTCCATTTTTTCTTTTTTTGTCTCACTCTTCTCTTGATCTCTTCTGTCCACCATGCCGTTTGTTTTATTTCTTTATATTTCTTAGTTTCTTATTTCTTTTTATTCTTCCACACACTTCCGAGCTTGCTTGTAGTATTATCTTTTTGAGTTCCTCCCAACTGTCTTCCAAACTTAATGTCTTCCATTTCTCATTTCTACTCTCAATCATCCTCTTCATTGTTTCTCTATATTGCTTTGCCACCTCTCCGTCTTTTAGTCTATACGCTTTTATTTTCTCATATTCTATCTTATCTTCTTTTCTCTCTCTGTTGTCTGCTTTTAATGGTTTCTTCATCTTTGATATGACCATATAATGATCACTTCCCACTTCCGGTCCTCTTGATACTTTTACATCTACTATGTTCTTTCTATTTTCATTTCCTGCTACTATGTAGTCTATTATTGATTTTGCATTTTTGCTGCTCATCTCTCTAGTATACTTGTGTATATCCTTGTGCTTATAATAAGTATTTGCTATAAACATATTGTTGATTCGGCAAAACTCTATCAATCTTTTTCCGTTATCATTTAGTATTGTCTCCCCATTCTGGCCCAATATTCTGCTTTCTCCTGTTTTTCACTTTCCCACTCTTCTATTAAAATCTCCTGCAATGTATATTTCGCCTTTTGCTCTTTCTACCGTCTCTGTTAACATTTCCCAGAATTTCTCTTTGTTCTCTTTTTTGTCGTCTTCATTATAACAATAACACTTATTATTGTTATAATGCTCTCGTTATCGTCCTTCATATTTATTGTCAATATCCTCTCTGAACATGCCTCCCATTTTTCTATATTGTGTGCCCATTCTTTTTTTATCATACATGCGACTCCTTCAGCTGCTCTTTTCTCTGTTTCCACTCCGCTATATATAAAAACACTTCCTTTCATCATTTTTTGCACTCCTCTTCCTTTTTTTTTCGTTTCCGTTATTGTAAGTATGTCTATCTTATTTTCCAGGAACTCATCTTCTAGTTCTATTACTTTTCCCTTTATACTTCCTATATTCCATGTAGCTAATCTCCATATTTCTTCATCTTTTCTTCTCATTGTTTTCTGCTCCTTTCCTCAATTCTTTTTCAGTTTTTTGTTTGTTTCTTATCTTCTCCCCAACTTCCATAATCTATCCTATTTCGATATTGTTCCTTCTTTCGTTTATATATTTGGCACTATTTGCTGGTGGCCATGTGCTCTATATCTTTACCTTTAATTCTTGTGCAGTTGGCGCATTTTATCTCATTTTTCTCAAAATCTATCCCTTCATGTCCTTCCTGTCCACATCTGTATCATACCTCCGTTGTTGTAGAGTACTTGGCTACATGCCCATAGCAGCAGCATTTATAGCAGATTGCGATCTTTACATATTCCTCTACCTGTTTTACAGTAAAATCTATCAGTAATTTTCCTTTTTTTACCACGTACTTAAATATCTCATTGTCCGCTTCTACTACCCAGTCCTCTACATATTGTTTACTGTTCCCGATGGCATTTTTTTTAACTGCTCTTATTACTGTCTTCACCTCTCTAGTCCCCACCATTTTTCTTATTTCTTCGTTTTCCCTTAATATTTTATTTACTATTTCTTCTTCAGTATACCCTTGCTCAACTTCTTTTATTATAAACAACGGCTTTGTTTCTTTCATTTTCCTCACTGTTATTCCTTGTACTTCCTCCAGTTTCTTCCCTATTTGCTCCTGTTGTAGCTCGTTTCTGCACTTCATCACTACCAATCCACTTTTGTATTTTTTTATTTCCTTTATACCTTCTTCACCTACTTCTTCTATCGTAAGTTTTTCTCGAATTTTTTCCATTACCTTCTCACCTTCTACCGCTTTCACTGTTATTTCTCTTATTTTTTCAGGTGTTTTCCATCCCTTTATCTTTTTTGTATCGTTCTCTTTTTTCTTCTCTGTGATAGCCGCATATGTCTTTTTGCTCATATGTTGTGTTATTGTACCTCCCCCTATCAATTCCGTTATTTTTGCTTCCAATTTGTCCATTCTTTTTTCGAATTGTTTCTCTATTTGTTCCAGCCTTTGCTCTAATTTATCTGTTTTTCCTGGTTTTTGTTTTTTCGCTGCATTCTCCATGTTTTCATATACTGTGGCGGTCATTTTACCTACTATTTTTTCTATATTCTCTACTTTTTTCTATTTCCTCTCGAGTTTGTCCTTCTTCTCTTTTATTCCCCTCTTTAAATAGCCTAATTTCCCTTTGAATCAGTTTGATTTGATTCAGTACCTCATCTGATACTCTACTTGACTTTTTTTCACTAGCTTATCTTTCGATACTTTGAATGAAAGTATCATTCAAAGTATCGACATTATTTAAATGTATTAAAAACAGATGGCTTACAATTGCCAATTTCAATAGGTCAAATAAGTATATTTGAAAAACTTAATAACATTTCAGTGAATGTTTATGCCTTAGAGTTACGTGAAAACTCTGAAAAACAAAAAAATTATATAACAGTACCTTGCTGAATAACGGGCAGCAAATTAGAAAAACATGTGAATTTATTTTACATACAAAATAAATAGTATCCTAAACTAGATGATTACTCTCCATTGCCCGATGATAACACGGCAGATGAAAAGCTTAAGTATCACTATTGCCTTATAAAAAATATGTCTAGGCTCATATCAAAACAGATTAATAAACGTAAAATTTTTGTTTGTGATAGATGCCTTAATTATTTTCTAACTCAGGACAAACTAAACAATCATCTCGTTTTACGCGAACAATTAAAATTCTGTAAAATATCCTTTTCAAGTTATGATTACGTAGAGTTAAAAAATATTGCATATAAGCAAAAAGGACCATTCGTAATTTATTTAGATTTTGAATGTGTCCTAGAGAAAATAGATATTTCACACAATAAAAGTCAAATTTGTTATCAACAGCATACGCCATTTAGTGTGGGCTATTATGTAAAATATGCTTAAGATCAATTAATTTGCTACTACGATTTTTATCGAGGAGAAAATTGTGTAGAATGGATAGTAAATCAGTGCGGTGTTGGTGAGCGACGATGGTGCAGCAATGCGTGGTCATCCGGCGTTTGATTTCAGTTTGCTTCCTTTTCTATTACTGCGAGGAGCGATAATGGCGCTTCGGGACAAATGGTTTGGTCAGTTACTTTGCTACTACTACTTTTATCGAGGAGAAAATTGTGTAGGATTGATAGTAAATCAGTTAGAGTTATTAACAAACAAGATTGAACAAAAGATTAAATCATCTGTGTCTATGTTTAGTGGACTAGATGTTGAAACAGCAAAAAATTGCCATATTTGTGAGAAACCGTTTTTAATTAATGATAAAATTGCCAAAGATCACAATCATTATAATGACCATATACGTGGTCTAGTTCATGCTGCCTTTAACTTAAATTTGAAAAAATTATTTGTAGTACCAATAATTTGCCATAACCTTTCAAATTATGATATTCATTTCCTAGTTATAGAAATATGTAAAATGGGACCCATTTCTTTATTACCAATAAATAAATAAAAATACATTTCATTTACTCAGCATTATCCTAATAGTTCTGTTCGATACTGTTTCATAGATTCTTAAAGGTTTTTAAGCACGTCACTGTCTGAATTAGTATCCACCCTATAAATTAATGAATTAAATATTCTAAAACATGAATTCCGTAATTTAGGTGCGGAATCTTTTAAATTGCTATCTAGAAAGGCTGTTCCATAGAACAGCCATCCATACAAAAGTCCATGAATATTATGAATTGCATAATTTACACCTTTTTTTTCAGAAATGGTTAATGTTGAGTAAGGTTTAGGCTCTTGAAATACATAGTGACTATACTGCGATCCATTCATAATAGTGATTGCATTGACATGCAATTCGCGTCCACCTTCATAATTATTTAAGACAAAGCCTTGCATGTCAACAATAGCAATTTTCATGGCAAATTAAATTTTCTTACTATTTCACTGAGAGGTAAATATTTTATTACACACTCGTGAATAATGATACAGCATACTTTAGTGTCAGAAGTAAAACCTTGATGTGATTCTATTACGAGCTTAATGTCAACTGTTGAAGATTTTATAGACTCATCTCTTCTTGAACAATTGCAACCAACGCATGTGTAAAAAAATTATCAGTGCTTAACAAAAGTTGTTTACGTTCTAACAGAGATTGGTTCATATAACTCCGATAAAAATCTGAACATTACAGTATATATCGGCATAGTTATTTGAAGCAAAATCTATATTTGGCATTTCAAATTGATAACAGTTTCGCTAATGTCTCTAATAATCTTTGCAATGTTCATTGCATCTAATTCCAACCCCATAAATGACAGCGATAGGTCTGTCTCACTTTTCAGATTTTTTATCTTTGTCTCACCGTAGATGGGATTGAGTTCGAAGGACCGATCAATAAACACAAAATCGATATAGGCAATTCTAGTAATGGTACATTATTTATTTATTTCGTCAATGATAAAACATGTAAATAGTTGATAACAAAAATGTTGTTAGATTTAAGTTATTAGCTTAACATTATTTTGTAACTGAAAATTATTCAGTATATCATTCTATACACATCGAGAACGAAGTATCGATTTCAACATTAATGAAAGTTATGCAACCAATTAACCTTATGAATTGAATGTCTTTCCAAATACATTGTTTTTGACAATTCTTGCACCTTCCGACCAATTACAATTCGCTAATTGAAACTCTTGCTACTTCTGGCGTTTTCAGCGAAAAAGTCGTTCTAGAATATTCTAGCATGTTCCATGTAAAAAACAGATAAAAGGAGTGACCAGTAGCCACTGGTAGCCATTACCAGATCAATTTTTCTAAAGTTAAAATCTTACGTTACATTCATTTTTATTTTTAATTTTTCAACTTTCCAATCCATAATTTTCATAGTTAATTATTCTAATTAACTCCATTATTCCAGTAATTCATTTCTAGATGATTTATTGCCAATTTACTCCGTTTGTCTAATCAATATTCACCTTCATAAAATTTTCTGTTCTATTCGCGTTATATTTCACGTTGACGCCATATTGAAAAATTTGTATTTGTCGAGAATTTTACAATAAATTCCCATCTTTTAACTATTACTAAACGAAAAACAACGTTTTACATTCCTTATCTACACGTTTTCCTATCCATTATTCGAATATTCAAATGTATTTGGTTTTTTCAATTTCATCAACAATCCATCGTAGCGAGGTAGCTACATTTATTTGCTTCCTTCCCACTATCAATCATAATTCTGACCACTGTGCGTGCGATGTTCTCGCCACCGCTGTAACTGGAGACGCTATCAGCACCCCAACGACATCATCATGGCCACGACGAAAATTGGTTGGAAGGTGCATGTAAGGTATTGCATTTAGACAAAGACTTAAGGTATGATCTACACCATTTACTGATTGTTGCATGAATGTTTCATTCAGGACTACACACTACTAAAACTACATAATTTCATGAACTGCATGAATTTTTTTCACAAAATTATAACTAAACTGTATCGTAGAATTTTACCTTTCTTAAAGGCATGTTTTTTCACATATTATCTGTTTTGCATCTGGGATAATGTTGATAGTTCTAACTAATTGTATTACACATTAACATTACTTATTGCACGTTAGATACCGTTTTTCAATAATAACATTTATCCTTAATTCAGAAATAAAATTATAGAATATTTTCATTGATACTTAATTTTTAGAATTGTTTGACCTATGCTATTTTTTCTCCATAGAATATTTTATTATTTGATTACATTTTATTTTATAAACAATAAATAAGTTTATTAGTTGGAACAAAGGTCTTTCCTTTATTATTTTTTAACACCTCCGAGTTTCCCCATTAATCCAGAGGCTGTTTTATATACATATGATCCTTAGCACTAATAAATTAATGTTGGTGAAAAGCCCGTGCATCGACAGGTACTAATCTCTTTTCCTACTACTGGTAAATAAACTAAGTATCGTAGAATTTCGTCTATAGAAAATCCAGGATTGGATGTGATGGGAAATTCGTATAATGTATGTGACGGTTTGTTGTTATAGTATGCACTACTTGTTATGTTACTATCCAAGTGAATCGTTCGGACTTTTACAATATTTACAGGATGATCAGATGAATGAACTATTCCAGTTTGCAATATCTTTCGTGAGAATCCTAGTAGTTCTGCTAGTGAATTTTCTGTATTAAAGTCTATATCAAAATCACGATGAAAATTTTCACACTTTAAAGTACTATTATTTGATCTTAAAAAAAAATATCCTCTTCTTTTTCATTTCCATTCAACTTGAAAGGTATCAATTTCTTCTTTAGATAATTATTAATATCTGTAATCTCATATACTCCAGCAGGTAGATTAATTGAATTGACTTGTTTATTTTTATCTATATAGTGAAATTTAGTATTTTCTTTAACGTTCGGTATAGTGTTGTAGGAAAGGGAACCAATCAAGGTCCACCCGTCTTGAAAATTTGTATCTAGCTGTATGGGATTCGGAAAATCTATGGAAAGTGTTGATTTACGATCCTTTAATGTTAACATTATGGACATAACTAACATTAGACTGTATTATGGCTGGCTATTATATAGAAACTTAATACATAAATGACCACAATTATTAGAATTAAATTTTTGGAATCGACTTCTACTGTAGATTATATTACTTGATTCACCGAAATATTTTACAAGTTCTATTGGTGGTTTAAAATTACCGAAACTATCGAAATAATTGATAGTATTACCTTGCTTTTTATACGCCACCCAATGAGAGCCTGTATTGGCCTTCAAATCTAAATTAACAATACCACCTGCATTGTAACGTATATATTTGGGTTATGTATCACGCATAAAGATACCTCTAAAATATGGCAATTTCACTTTATTTATACAATTTAATATTTCATAATCATAAAGAGCTCTGTCAGGTAGATTCCGTGATTTTTTTTTTAAGTATAATCTATATCCTCCAGAATTTTTACGTAAAAACAATCCTGAACCTTTCTTGCCAATTTCAACATTGTTTCTATTATTCCCATTTATTTTCTTTTTTATATCTATTATATTTTTAGCTACAGTAGACGCACCACCAGCTAGACACCCATTCCTCCCAAGGCAGATAAAATTGGCAACATTGTTAAAAATCCTACAGATTTATGTTCAAATGGAGTAACGCGTGGCAGACGGATGTTTTTTCTGCTACCTGTTTTTTAAATATCCAAGCTATTTAAAAAACTGCTTTTAATCCTTCTACGCTCGATTTTCTTAAATTTTTATGATTTTTATATTTTCTTAACGCTTTCGATGTAGGATTGATAACGTGTGCCTTGAATGAAAGTCCCATTCTCATTTTTCTTTTAGCCTTCATGGTATTTAGAGCTAGCCAACATGCAGCCTTTTTACCAAAGCTGAAATCTTTTGATTTCACTCGTTCCCAATCAGAGTCTACTAATTCTTTGTCCGCCTTATGTCTATCAGATAATGCAGAACTTGAGTTGTATGCGATGCCGTGCTGCTTGCATGCTGAATCTAATGGGTGATTCCAGTATCACCACGTGTCAGGCGCTTCTGGATTCGCGTGCCTGTACCGCAATATTGATAATGAGGCAGATGGGCCTCAAAAGGAAGTTTATCAATTAATGAATTTAATATACCCGCATCTCTGTAGTCAGTAGGTTTCATATTACCGAACAGTATCAGCAAAATTAATCCATTTATATAGTCAATTCGTTTTCATCTCCATAATAGTTACAAAAATGGGTTCAGTAAGACAAGATCTTAAACTTGCCATCGAGAATTTCGACTTTGATGATTCGACATCTAAAACATATATACACAGCGAATTACTATGAAATTATGTTCGCGGAATTTTCTGAGGACCGAGCGGGTGTGACAAAACAAATTCACTCTTAGCTTTGTTATCGGATCGAAATTTATTAAAATTTGCTAATATTTATCTTTATTCAAAAATTTTTTATCAGCCCAAGTATAAATTATAGCAAAATGTTTTGAAGCAAGTTAGAGCAATAAAATATTTCCCATATAAAGATAATGAAATATTTATAGATCCTGAAGATGCTAAAGAAAACTCTGTATTTATATCCGATGATGTGTCATGTGATAAGCAGGATAAAATTAGGGCATATTTTTCAATGGGGCGACACAAATCTATCAACTTCGCATATTTATGTGAAACTTATTCTAAAATTCATATACAATTAAGAAGAGACAATTGTAATGTGATTGTACTTTTTAAACAAGACGATGTTAACTTAAAGCATATTTTTGATGAGCATGTTACACCAGATATATCTTACAATTACTTTAAAAACATGTGTCAACAATGTTGGAATAGTAATAAACTTGAGCCATTAGTAATTGTAAAAGAATTTGAATTAAGTGATAGTCGATATCGATGTGGTTTTGATGTATATATAAAGGTTCATAAATAATTTCATTTTCAAAAAACAGTTATTTTGATAATTATGAAGCTTCTAGATAAGTCGGAAATTGCCCGCAAAGGAAAAATTTTAGAATTAACTAATGATGTTCGAAAAAAATATTTAGCCTTAAAATTGGGACTTTCTAATGAAGATGTACATTGAATCGAATTTTTCACCTATTACTGATCAATTAAAAAAATTAGCAGCAGACAATGTGGTCTTTAAAATTAAAACGTCTGTAATAAATGGAAAGGAAATGAAAATAGCGAAGAAAAACGAAAAAAAGGCATATCTGAAGTAGATCAAATTGACAAGATAGACGAGGAGGTAGAAGAGCAGGAGGTCTAATATTGACATTACTCATTCTCCAAGATGTAACGCTATTACTAATACATGGACCTTGGACCCTAATAAAATTGAATTTGATAAAACTACTGGCCATATAATAATAGGTAGAGAACTATATATAGTTAGCAAGGGACTTTATAATTTATTATTTTATGAAGATCCTAAAAATTATACTAGTAAAGACCTCGAGGTCTTTACTAGTACGAGGAAAATGACTACAATCGTCATTTTCAAGATTTAATTACCCAATGGCAGCAGGTACCACAACATAATCACAGAAATGGAATATTTCGCGGCTACCGGTGTTGGTGTGGTACACGCCCCCGCGACCTATTTTTACCAATGTTGCCTATTTTATCTGCCTTGGGAGCAATGGGTGCCCTAGCTGGTGGAGCGTCTAATGTAGCTAAAAATATAATAGGTATGAAAAAGAAAATAAATGGGAATAATGGCAACATTGTTGAAATTGGCAAGAAACGTTCAGGATTGTTTTTACGTAAAAATTCTAGAGGATATGGATTGTACTTTAAAAAAAATCATAAAAAATCGCATCTACCTGACAGAGCTCTTTATGATTATGAAATACTAAATTGCATAAATAAACTTAAATTACCATATTTTTGAGGTGTTATTATGCGTGATATATTACCCAAATATATACGTTATAATGAAAGTGGTATTGTTAATTTTGATTTGAAGGCCAATAAAGGCACTCATTGGGTGGCGTATAAAAATCAAGGAAATACTATCAATTATTTCGATAGTTTCGGTAATTTGAAACCACCAATAGAACTTGTAAAATATTTCGGTGAATCAAGTAATATAATCTGCAGTAGAAGTCGATTCCAAAAATTTAATTCTAATAATTGTGGTCATTTATGTATTGAGTTTCTATATAATAGCCAGCCATAGTACAGTCTAATGTTAGTTATGTCCATAATGTTAACATTAAAGGATCGTAAATCAACACTTTCCATAGATTTTCCGAATCCCATACAGCTAGATACAAATTTTCAAGACGGGTGGACCTTGATTGGTTCCCTTTCCTACAACACTATACCGAACGTTAAAGAAAATACTAAATTTCACTATATAGATAAAAATAAACAAGTCAATTCAATTAATCTACCTGCTGGAGTATATGAGATTACAGATATTAATAATTATCTAAAGAAGAAATTGATACCTTTCAAGTTGAATGGAAATGAAAAAGAAGAGGATATTTTTTTTTAAGATCAAATAATAGTACTTTAAAGTGTGAAAATTTTCATCGTGATTTTGATATAGACTTTAATACAGAAAATTCACTAGCAGAACTACTAGGATTCTCACGAAAGATATTGCAAACTGGAATAGTTCATTCATCTGATCATCCTGTAAATATTGTAAAAGTCCGAACGATTCACATGGATAGTAATATGACAATTGGTGCATACTATAACAACAAACCGTCACATACGTTATACGAATTTCCCATCACGTCCAATCCTGGATTTCCTATAGACGAAATTCCACGAAACTTGGTTTATTTACCAGTAGTAGGATAAGAGATATCTACCATTTCACTAAAAATACTAGATCAGAATTTTAATCTTGTAAATTTTTGAGGGGAAGAAATTATCATTCGGTTAGAATTAAAAAAAGATGGTTTTAATAATTAATAGTGATAGTAATAAGAATGTTAATTGATCGTATAAAAGGAGTATTAACAAGCAAACACATTCAGTTAAAAAACGCCGTTCAGTTAGAAAGTTGGGGGGTAAATTGTCAAAGTTAAACATAACTTTTTTGAAATCGATCGGATAAGCCGTCAGATCAAATTTTAAATCTGTATAAATCGCCATTGAATGATGATTCTATAACACATATGGAATATCGAACATATCTTCCCTATATTAAGTCATTTTCTAACAGTGATGTAATTGAAATAACAATAGAAATGATGTTTGGCTATTAATGGCCTAATCTGCTTTGGTAATTAATGGAAAATTGAAAAAGACAAGGGGAGGTGGAACTGTGTGCCTAGTTAATAATGCAGGACCATTTTTATTTGATTCAGTAACGTATGAATTGAATGGTGTAGAAGTGGAGCATGTTAAAGATCCGGGAATTGTTAGTCTTATTAGTGGATACTTATGTTATATTGAAGAAGATACAAAACATTTAATTGTAGGAAGTTGGAACTTCCGAAATAGATTATCAACATGTGCCAAAGAGGAATTCTTTATGCGAATACCACTATCTCATTTATTTGGTGTATTCAGCGATTATAAAACAATGATGTGTGGAAAACATACTTTACGTTTAGTACGTTCTCGTAATGATAACAATGCTATGTTAACAAGTGACAATACAACAATAGGAGAAATTCTAATTGACAATATTGAATAGAAAGTAAAACATATAACGCCCAATGATTATATAAAAATGGAATTATTAAAATCGATAAAGCATGATCGACCACTTTTAATTCAATTCAGAAAATGGAGTTATCATGAATTACCTTCTCTGGATATGGGATCTACGAAAGAGATATGGAATGTGACAACTACCACTAATGTAGAATGTCCTGGGTATGTCATTGTTGCTTTTCAGCAAAACCGAAAAGATCAGATAACTAGTGATAATAATTTATCTGATCATAGTAATATTTCTAGCGTTAGGCTGCTTTTAAATGGAGACTATTATCCATTTGAAAGGCCAAATATAAATTTTGCTTCAAATACCTATGCAAATATATACTGTAATTATTCAGATTTTTATCGAAGTTATATGAATCAATCTCTGTTAGAACGCAAACAAGTCTTGTTAAGCTACGATAATTTTTTTACACTTGCGTTGTTTGTAATTAATTGTTTAAGAAGGGATGAGTTAATAAAATCTTAAAGAGTTACCGTCAAGCTCGAAATAGAGTCACATCAAGGTTATGTTTCCGACACTAAAACATACTGTATCATTATTCACGATTATGTGATAGAATATTTACATCTCCATAAAATAGTTAGAAAAATTAATTAGCCATGAAAATTGCTATTCTTGACATGCAAGACTTTGTCTTAAATAATAATGATGGTGAACGAGCATTCCATGTTGAAGAAATGACTATTATGCATGGATCGCAGTATAATCATTATGTATTTCAAGAGCCTAAACCTTACTCAACATTAACCATTTCTGAAAAGAAAGATGTAAATTATGCAATTCATAATATTCATGGACTATTGCATGAATCAGGACATATAAGATACAATGATATACATTTAATAATAAAGAAATTATATGGATTTGATATAGTGTATGTTAAAGGACATGAAAAGAAACACTTTTTACAAACATTATTCAGTGAATCTAATAGAATCGGATCATCATCAACATCACTTCTACCCAAAATTATAAATATTGAAACTTCAACTAATTCTAATTGTGTACCTAAATTTAATCGAGATATTCCAAAATGTATGGAACATCTAAATGATAAGTTGTATATGTGTAGTTTAGGAAATTGTTTTATATTTAGTAGTTGGATGTATAAGTTTTAAGTCGCAAAAAATATATATATATATATATTTGCATATATATATATATATATATATATATATATATATGCGTACGAAACAGTTGATTTTCGATTTATTCAAGTAGTCTAAATCAGATCGTCATGATTGGATTTACTTTCCTTTTTTTAGTTAAAATTTTTAATAATGTAATATATGTAATTAATTCGAATAATGCAGGACAAGTTTATATTTGTTTCAATTCAACTAATGATAGTTGGCTTTCTAATTGGAGTAAGATGAAAATAGCTACAGACCCAGTTTTGTTTACAACCATTCCAAATAATTCAGCAAAATACAAAATTCGAATAATAAACAAAAATGTTGAGTTTAAAGATAGTGAGTGGGAGAGTTTCGACAGATTCCTCGCCCCAATATTTATTTCATCTGTTTCATCAATACAGAAACTCGATTCAATCTTGTCGATACTCTATTGTGTGGTAGTAGTAACGACAACATTATTATTAAAATGTGCTTTTAAATTTATTGGTAAAAGAAGAAATCATGGTAACGACTAATCAAATATTAGAATTAAAAGATATGATTAACAGCATTGAGTGTCTACGCAAATTCCATGATTATTTTATAAACATCTTGAGTAATCAATTAGAACTACCAGAAGAAATGGTATCAGAATATTTGAAGCCTTGTTGAGGACATCGTACAAATGAAGATGATGATGATTGCGATGTAATTGATGGCCCTTTACATACACATAGGATTAAATGTTCCATATGTGAAGAAATTATTTTAAATCGATATATTTGAATGTTTTTATATTTATTATATTTTTGTATTAGTTTATAACAGAAAATAATAAATTTATTAAGGAATTAGTTATTTTAACTTATTCCTTGCATATTAATAACTATAAGTTATTTATTTTACCTACTTTCTTACCTTCGTCTATCAACAGATCTGAACTTGTTTGAACTTGAAAAGTGTCAGCTTAGTTTGTTAGTGTATATTGTATAGTGATGTTAAGTATAACAAACGACACAGACAAATCGTAATTCTCATTTATTTAAAACACAGAAGGGTCAAGTAAAAGTGATTTTAGACATAAGTAGTTTTAAACATAAAAAATGAGAAAGTCCATACATACATATTATATACCTATTCCTAAAATATATTTCTAATTATCTATTTCAAAGTATTCTACTACAAATGAATAAATTTAGTAATACTACCATACATTTGAGATACAAATTATATACATATCATTACTATTGTTCTCCACTATTACTCTATTTATTCTATAATATGCATTCATTGCTTTATTCACCCGCTCCGTAATTTCATTTTCCTGTTTACCCCCGCTACTGATCTGCACTCCTAGGTACTTACAACAATCGACCTGTTCTATTCTCGTCTCTTCTATCTTAATTTCTAACTTCTGTTTCTCTCCTATTACCATTACCTTTGTCTTTTCCTTGCACATCTCAATCTCGTATTTTTTAAGCACTTCGTTCCATTTGCTCAATTTTCTCTGCAAACTCTTTTCATTCTCCGCAACTAACATCACATCATCTGCAAACGTTCCAGTCGTTATAACCACCCTTTGCATGTTTTTATATCCAACTTCCTCTTTCCTCTTTATCACTTTCTCTCATTATCTCATCCATATATATGTTAAATAATGTTGGACTCAGTCCTCCTCCCTGTCTTAGTCCGTCCATTGTTTTAAATGTTTCAGATTCTTTATTATTTACTATTATACTGTTAACATTCTCCTCGTATATCTTCCTTATTAACCTAATCATTTTCTTTTCTATACTCCTCTCTCTCATTATATTCCATAATCTGCTTCTATTTATTTTATCGAATGCCTTCTTTAGATCTAGAAAACCTACATATATATTTTTTTTACTATTTCCTGCCTTTTCCACCATTTTCTTTATAGTAAATATATGGTCCTGTATGCTTCTACCTTTTCTAAATCCGCATTGTGGCTCTTCCAGGGTCTGTTCCACTTTATAATTTAGCTTGTTTTTAATTATTTTCTCTAGTATCTTCATCCCTGTATTTATTATGTTTATTCCTCTATAGTTCTTACAGTCAGCTCTGTCTCCTTTTTTATATATTGGTACTATCTGTGCTCTTTTGGAGTTGTGTGTTCTTTGTTGGAGAACAAGGAAATCACAAGGAAAACAAAAATAAATGTATACAAGACCATAATAAGACCGATTTTAACATTCGGATGTGAAACGTGGAAAATGGAGCAAAAAGACATAAGTAGGGTACAAGCTGTGGAAATGAAAGTCTTGAGAAGAGTAAAAGGGGTAACAAAAAGAGATAAAATAAGAAGCAGCGCAATAAGAGAAGAGTTGGAGATAGAACCAGTGGTGGAGTTCATCCACAGAAGGCAGTTGGGATGGTGGGGACATCTGGTAAGAATGAGTGAAGAGAGGCAAGTAAAGAGAGTCTGGCAGGCAAGGGAGGGAAGAAGAGCGAAACGGGGAAGACCAGAAATTACATGGGATGAGGGAATTGAAAAAGCAATAAGAGAAAGAGGAATGAGGCTGAATGACGCAAGAAGAATTGCTTGCAACAGGAAGGAGAGGGAGAGATGCATAGGAAGTGAGGAATAGGAGGATAACGAGAAGAGCTCAAGCCGACACCAGTTGATGGTATAAGGCATATAGACATATATATATATATTAGCAGGGTGGATACTAATTCAGACAGTGAAGTGTTTAAAAACCTGTCAGAATCTATGAAACAATATCGAACAGAACTATTAGGATAATGCTGAGTAAATGAAATGCATTTTTATTTATTTATTGGTAATAAAGAAATGATTCCCATTTTACATATTTCTTTAACTAGGAAATGACTATCATAATTTGAAAGGTTATGGCAAATTATTGGCACTACAAATAATTTTTTCAAATTTAAGTTACAGGCAGCATGAACTAGACCACGTATATGGTCATTATAATGATTGTAATCTGTGGAAATTTTATCATTAATTAAAAACGGTTTCTCACAAATGTGGCAATTTTTTGCTGCTTCAACATCTAGTTCAATAGACATAGGCGCAGATGATTTAATCTTTTGTCCAATCTTGTTTGTTAATAACTCTAACTGATTTACTATCCATTCTACACAATTTTCTCCTCAATAAAAATCGTAGTAGCAAAGTGATTGATCATAAGCATATTTTACATAATAGCCCACACTAAATGGCGTATGCTGTTGATAACAAATTTGACTTTTATTGTGTGAAATATCTATTTGCTCTAGGACACATTCAAAATCTAAATAATTTACGGAAGGTGCTTTTTGCTAATATGCAATATTTTTGAACTCTACGTAATCATAACTTGAAAAGGATATTTTACTGAATTTTAATTGTTCGCATAAAACGAGATGATTGTTTAGTTTGTCCTGAGTTAGAATATAATTAAGGCATCTATCACAAACAAAAATTTTACGTTTATTAATCTGTTTTGATATGAGCCTAGACATATTTTTTATAAGGCAATAGTGATACTTAAGCTTTTCATCTGCCGTGTTACCATCGGGTAATGGAGAGTAATCATCTAGTTTAGGATAATATTTATTTTGTATGTAAAATAAATTCACATGTTTTTCTAATTTGCTGCCCGTTATTCAGCAAGGTACTGTTATATAATTTTTTTGTTTTTCAGAGTTTTCATGTAACTCTAACGCATAAACATTCACTGAAATGTTATTAAGTTTTTCAAATATACTTAGTTGACCTATTGAAATTGGTAATTGTAAGCCATCTGTTTTTAATACATTTAAATAATGTGGATACGATGAAATTCTCTCTGAATGATTAGTAGCAGGATAAAGTCCAGCAATAACGCTCCAATAAAAACATGAATTATAATAATTTTTTATATTAAGACACGCCTTTTTATTAGAAATTTCTTTAGGTAATTTAATATAGGATGAAGTAGCAAGACCGAATTCATATTTATTAATATTAATTTGTAAATTAACTATTGCCTTCAGGGTCCAACCACTATCACGTTCTTGAAATTCACCCATTTTATGCAGTATTAGGTCAATGACGTTATTTTGAAACCAGTTTCTAAATCCGTGCCACTATCAATTTTGTCATTTCTGGTATGAAAATACTTATATTTCAAAATTTCTATATTTTCTTTGATGGTGATATATTGAGCGCATAAACAGGTGTTTACTTTAAGTGAATTTTTTGATTTTAATATATTATTTATACGTCTCTTAAAAAGTTCAAATGAGTCTTTTAAAAATTCTGTGCATCTGTGTGTCTTATGTTATAAATGAAGCCTGTTCGAATACGGTTGTTGAATGCAGATTTTAGATCGTCTTAAATTATTCTATCACTTCTGTTAGAAACTCGCAAATTACCACTAGTATGAATCTGGTAATTATAATTTTTTAATATAAGACGAAATCTTCTTAAGTGACTTAAATTAGTAGAAAGCTTGTTACAAACACTTACTGGTTGCTTCTTGCGCATGATTTTCATGATGTCTCGGATACTTTTGTTGATTTTCCTGATCCATGTGCTCCTTTCTAGACTGGAACTTTCTTGTAACAAAGGTACACCTTTTGAAAGTATATTTACTATGTCACTGCTTAAATTGATTACTATATGCACACTTATTCAATAGAAAACAATACTAGTAATTTCATAATATTACAAGCAACCATAAATTTAATTCTTTGTAGTAGAATTCCACTTACTGGTTGCTTCTTGCGCATGATTTTCATGATGTCTCGGATACTTTTGTTGATTTTCCTGATCCATGTGCTCCTTTCTAGACTGGAACTTTCTTGTAACAAAGGTACACCTTTTGAAAGTATATTTACTATGTCACTGCTTAAATTGATTACTATATGCACACTTATTCAATAGAAAACAATACTAGTAATTTCATAATATTACAAGCAACCATAAATTTAATTCTTTGTAGTAGAATTCCTTAACATTACTATGAGCATACGGCTTAAATACCTGATGCAGGTACCACCACCAGCAAAAATCATAATCCCTTTACTAAGAAATCCTTTTAATCTTTAAATCTTTAAAATTAGATTGGTCTGATTTTATATTTTGCTAAATATACATTACAGATTATAACATTTCTAGAAACATTTTTCATCCTTATAATTTTTTAACACAACTAACATCCTGTTAATGAGTTGGGGTGATTTTATATTAAAAATACAGATTATTATTCTAAAACGCATTCTAAAATTCCTTAAGAGAAATGTGTTTTAAGTGATGATCAGATTGATAAACATCTGTTTGTAGGTTGGTCATGAAGCAAAACCTTTATTATTATTAAATACAATAAAGAATTATTGATGTTCGGCTAAACATTAGGCCTTTTGTAAAATTAAATAATGCCCTTTTAATTTGAAGCATTTAAATAAGAAAACACTAATATGTATGTAGGAATGAATCAGAGTGAGCAATGAAAAAAAAATGGTCACGGGTAAAATAAAAACTGTCAAATAGATTTTTGAGATGTTCGTATGAATTTGTATTTTTATTAATTGTGTTCTGTATTTGTGATTGAATAAACTAACTTGAATTTTGTTAACCAATATTCATCTTAAAAATATTATTTCCCGTCATTAAACAAAGAAGTTATTTTTTTTCTGCATAATTTGGGGGCTCAGCCGGGATATTGGTTATTAAACAAAGCAATTTTTGTTGAATTAAAGAAATTTGAAATTGTTATTGGATAAACTAGCAGATTGTTTTGAAGCGGAAGATTTGACGACGACTGAAAATTCAAGGTTAGTACCTAATTGAATTAAAAAGAAAAAATATGAAGAGCTTACAAGACATTCCCGCGATTTTATCTAATATCAATACAGCCAAAAGTAGCACAATTAAAGTATTACATAGACTCATTTTTGAAAATTATTCGGGCAAAAAGAATAGATCAGAATTGAGAAAATTTAATGGATTTAAATTCACCAAAGATTCAGGCGAGTATAGAGAAAAGATTAAATTTATTGATATCAATTATTCTTTTAATGACTTAATTGCATCAGAAGCTGTACTTTCTATTGATTATTCGGGTACCAAAGATGAATTGATTTTGAACATTATGAATCAATTAATGAATATTGACAATGTTTCAACTGAAATTGATTCAGATGATGAACCAAATGGTGATAACGATGATAATGACGATGATGATGATGACGACGATAATTGGAACAATGATGATCACGATAATTGTAATGATGACGATGGCAATAATGATTATAATAAAAAAAAAGATGAACGAGGTGCAAGAAAGTTGTGTACTAGTAGATTACCTGTTAGTCTGCGAGACATTGAGCATTTTATAACCAATTTTACTGGTGATGACGATTATTCTATCAGAAAATGGCTACAAGATTTTGAAGAAACTGCTTTGATCATGGGATGGGACGATTTTTCTAAGTTTATGTATGTTAAAAAATCTCTATGTGGTACAGCAAGATTATTTTTACGATCAGAAACTGGAATTACATCATGGTCAAACTTAAAGAAGAAAATTTTAGCAGAATTTCATCAAAAAAATAACAGCGCAGTTATTCACCGAAAATTAAATTCTCGAAAGAAGAAAATAGAGGAATCATTTCAACAATATATCTTGAAAATGAAAGAAATAGCCTCTGATGGATATGTGGAAGAATCCGCTTTAATTGATTATATTATCGCAGGAATTCAAGATGATGAAATTAATTATATGGTGCAAATTCTATAAAAGAATTGAAAAATAGGCTTCAGACGTATATGAAATTTAAAACGTGTCAAGTAAAAACTTTACGAGGAGATGATAAATCTATGAAGAAAATTCATAATAAACAATATAATAAGAATAGTGAATATTTTACCAAAGGATTTAGATGTTTTAATTGTGGTATAAAGATCACTCGTCAGCTGATTGCATGAACAAGAGTAAAGGAAAAAGATGTTTTTCATGTAATGAATAATGAGAAGCTTGGAAGCAAAGACTCATCATGTTATGTTGTGGATAAACAAAGGTATAAAAATAAGAACAATATGGAAAAAACTATTAAAATTAACAGTGTGTGTCATCAAGCGTCAATTTACGCTTGATGACGCTTGATTACGCTTGATACTGGCGGTGATTTAAATGTCTTTTGTTTGGCATCATATCTCAAAATCGGCGCACCAAATTTTCAAAAGAAACAAATAACAATTAGAGGAGTTGGTAATAAGAAAATAAATATGATTGGAAAATTCTCAGCAAATGTTGAAATTGATAACATACAATATGAACTTGAATTTTATATTATACCAGATGAAGAAATTAACATTGATGTAGTCGTTGGAAAACCACTGTTAAATAAAGCGACGTTAATCGCTAATTCAGATGGAATTAAAATTAAAAAAAAATGTTTAATAGACAAATGTGACACGATAAATAAACAGCATATAGAAAATGATAATTGCTTATTACAAGAAACTAAGGAATTATTATCCATAAAAGTCGACAATTATCCAGATGTTGGGAATAAAGATTATAAAGAAAAAATTCAAACGACGATTAATAATTATAAAATTGAAAGAACAAAAGAGACCGGAATTGAAGCAAAAATTTTTCTTACCAATGAGGAACCGATATATCAACGACCTAGAAGATTACCCATACCTGAACAAAACGAAGTCGATCGCCAAATTGAACAATGGTTGAAGGATGGTATAATTGTTCCAAGCTATTCAGATTTTGCTAGTCCGATTGTATTAGTCAAAAAGAAGATTAGAAAAATCGTATGTGTCGACTATCGCTAGGTTAATAAGAAAATTATTAAAGACAGATACCCAATACCAATTATTGAAGATCAAATAGATAAGTTATGTGAAGCAAAGATATTTACTACATTGGATCTGAAGGATGGTTTTTTTCACGTACCAGTAGAAGAATCAGGTCAAAAATATACCTCTTTTGTAAGTCATAATGGTCAATATAATTTTTGTAGAGTGCAGTTTGGTTTGTGCAATTCACCAGCTATTTTTCAAAGATTTGTTAGTATGATTTTAAAAAAATTAGTACAAGATGTTAATGTTATTTTATATGGATGATATAATTATTCCAGCGCGAAATTACGAAGAAGCAATAGATCGATTACAATTGGCATTAAATACAAGTGAAGGGTTTGGATTGAATTTTAATTGGACCAAGTGTTAAGTTTTGAAATTGGAAGTAGAATATCTTGGACATTTGATAGAAAATGGAAAAGTTAAACCAGCACCAAAGAAAATTGAAGCTGTAGTAAAATTTCCAAAACCGAAGACGATCAAGCAAGTGCAATCTATCCTTGGACTTACAGGATATTTTAGAAAATTCATTCAAAATTATACAATAATTGCTCGACCTCTAAGTAATCTGTTAAGAAAAGACAAGAAGTTTAATTTTTCTATAGATGAGCAACTTGCATTCGAATCATTAAAACAAAGATTAACAGAAGATCCAGTCCTTAAAATTTTTGATTTCGAAAAAGAAACAGAACTTCACACAGACGCAAGTATTGATGGCTACGGTGCAATCTTGATGCAAAAAGATGATGTAGATTCAAAGTTTCACACCGTTTATTATATGAGTCGTAAGACAACAAACGCTGAAAGAAAATATACAAGCTATGAGCTAGAAGTATTAGCAATAATTGAATCACTGAAGAAATTTCGTGTTTATTTATTGGCTATAAGTTTCAAGATAGTTACTGATTGTTCAGCATTTACGAAGACGATGACGAAAAAAACTTTGACGACTAGAGTGGCTCGTTGGGCACTATTATTAGAAGAATTTAATTATTCTATTAAGCATAGGTCAGGAAAAAGTATGATGCATTGTGATGCATTAAGTCGATCTCCAATTATATATATATATGTATCTTGAAGCCTTTCTACCCTCAAATGGTGTAGGCTTGTTAGTCTTTATCTTTTTTTTTTTTCCTTTTTTTTGTCTATGCTTCTACGTTTTCGCTTCCCGTCCCTGCGTCGCAAAACTTTCTCCATTCCTTCCTGTTGTTTGCCATCCTGCTAGCTTCACTCATCGTTATTCCTCTTCTTTGCAAAATCTTTTCTATCATTTCATTCCAAGTAGTTTCAGGTCTTCCCCTTTTTCTTTTCTGTCCAGGTCTAGCTTCCCATACCCTTCTCACTTGTCTTTCTTGTCCCATTCTTTTCAGATGGCCCCACCATCCCAACTGCCTCTTCTCTATGTATTCGTGTATCGCCTCCATTCCCAGTTCTTTTCTTATTTCTTCGTTCCTGATTCTTTCTCTCTTTGTCACTCCCTTTACTCTCCTCATGTATTTCATTTCTACCGCTTGAACTTTACTTATTTCCTTTTTATCTGTTATCCATGTCTCACATCCAAATGTCAGTATTGGTCTTATTATTGTTTTATATACGTTTATTTTTGTTTTCCTTGTTATTTCTTTTTTTCCCACAATCATATTGCTGATACTGTAAAACACTCTCATTGCTTTTTCTACCCGACTGTTAATTTCTTCTTCTTGCTTTCCTGAACTAGATATTTCTACTCCTAGATATTTCCATTTCGTCACTTGCTCCAATTTTACCTTATCTACCATGATTTTTATCTCCTGTTGTTCCCCAATTACCATTACTTTTGTTTTCTCTTTACACATTTCCATTCCGTTCTCTCTAAGTGTTTCATTCCATATATTTATGTTTGCCTGCAGCTCTTTTTCATTAAATGCTACCACCATTATATCGTCTGCGAATGCTCCACTCTTTACTTCAACTCTCTCCATATAATTCCATCCCACTTCAAGTCCTCTAGTTCTTTTTTTCGCTTTTCTTATTATTCTGTCGATGTAGATATTAAATAATGTTGGACTTAGTCCTCCTCCCTGCCTTAGTCCGTCTTTCGTTTTAAATTTTTTTGATTGTCTGTTTTTGACTATCACGCTATTTGAGTTTTCTTCATATATTTTTTTATTAATCTTATCATTCTCGTGCTTATCGCTTTCTCTGTCATCATCCTCCACAATCTATCTCTTCCTACTTTGTCGAAAGCTTTTTTTAGATCTAAAAATCCCATATATACTTTTTCCTTCTTTCTGCTTGCTTTTTCGATTATCTGTTTTATCGTGAATATATTGTCTTGAATGCTCCTTCCTTCCCTAAATCCTGACTGTGATTCATCCAGTGTTTTGTCGATTTTATTTCTTAATCTCTCATTGATCATTATTTCCAGCACTTTCATATTGGTGTTTATTAGTGTAATCCCTCTATAGTTATTACAGTCCTTCCTGTCCCCTTTCTTGTATATTGGCACTATCATTGCATGCTGCCATTCTCTTGGTATTCTTTGTTCTTTCCATATTTTTTTATACACCTCAATCAGTATTTTCCTTCCCTCTTCCCCCATATATTTTATCATTTCTGTTGTTACTGTGTCGCTTCCTGGCGCTTTCCCATTCTTTAATAGCTTTATGGCCTTTTCCATTTCTTCCATATTAAACTCTTCCTCATCGTCCCTGCCTTCAGCTCTGCCTACATTGGCTACCTCTCCTATATCAGTCCTCTCTCTCTTTTCTGACAGCAGCTCTTCAAAATATTGCTTCCATCTTTCCATTATTTCCTTTTCCTGCTTTAATAGTTCTCCTCCTTTATTCTTTATATATGTCGCGCAGTTGGCCTTTCCTTTTCTTACTGTTTTCAGTCTGCTGTAGAATATTTTTTTCCCCTCTGCCGCTTCGTTTTCTAATTTCTTGCCAAATTCTGCCCATTCATTTCTTTTCGCCTCTAGTACTAATTGCTTCACTATTTTCCTTTCTTCCTTGTAGCACTGATACGTTTCTCTCGTTTTTTTTTTGTAGATATTCTTTCCATTTTTCTTTTTTTATTCTCACTCTTCTCTTGATCTCTTCTGTCCACCATGCCGTTTGTTTTATTTTCTTATTTCTTTTTATTCTTAAACACACTTCCGAGCTTGCTTGTAGTATTATCTTTTTGAGTTCCTCCCAGCTCTCTTCCAAACTTAATGTCTTCCATTTCTCATTTCTACTCTCAATCATCCTCTTCATTATTTCTCTATATTTCTTTGCCACCTCTCCGTCTTTTAGTCTATACGCTTTTATTTTCTCATATTCTGTCTTATCTTCTTTTCTCTCTCTGTTGTCTGCTTTTAATGGTTTCTTCATCTTTGATATGACCATATAATGATCACTTCCCACTTCCGGTCCTCTTGACACTTTTACATCTACTATGTTCTTTCTATTTTTATTTCTTGCTACTATGTAGTCTATTATCGATTTTTCTTTTCTGCTGCTCATCTCTCTAGTATATTTGTGTATATCTTTGTGCTTATAGTAAGTATTTGCTATAAACATATTATTGATTCGGCAAAACTCTATCAATCTTTTTCCATTATCATTTAGTATTGTCTCCCCATTCTGGCCCAATATTCTACTCTCTCCTGGTTTTCCCTTTCCCACTCTACTATTGAAATCTCCTGCAATGTATATTTCGCCTTTTGCTCTTTCTACCGCCTCTGTTAACATTTCCCAGAATTTCTCTTTGTTCTCCTTTTTGTCATCTTCATTTGGTCCATACACACTTATTATTGTTATAATGCTCTCGTTATCGTCCTTCATATTTATTGTCAATATCCTTTCTGAACATGCCTCCCATTTTTCTATATTGTGTGCCCATTCTTTTTTTATCATACATGCGACTCCCTCAGCTGCTCTTTTCTCTGTTTCCACTCCGCTATATATAAATACACTTCCTTTCATCATTTTTTCCATCCTCTTCCTTTTTTTTTCGTTTCCGTTATTGTAAGTATGTCTATCCTATTTTCCAGGAACTCATCTTCCAGTTCTATTTCTTTTCCCTTTATGCTTCGTATATTCCATGTTGCCAATCTCCATATTTCTACCTTTTTTCTTCTCATTGTTTTCTGCTCCTTTCCCCACTTTCTTCTTCAGTTTTTTGTTTGTTTCTGCTTTTCTTGACAGCTTCCATAATCTATCCTATTTCTATATTGTTCCTCCTTTCTTTTGTATATTTGGCACTTTTTGCTAGTTGCCATGTGCTCTAGGTCTTTATCTTTAATTCTTGTGCAGTTGGCGCATTTTATTTCATTTTTTCCACAATCTTTCCCTTCGTGTCCTTCTTGTCCACATCTGTAGCATACCTCCGTTCTTGTACAGTACTTGGCTACATGCCCATAGCAGCAGCATTTGTAGCATATCGCGATCTTTACATATTCCTCTACCTGTTTTACAGTAAAATCTATCAGTAATTTTCCTTTTTTTACCACGTACTTAAATATCTCATTGTCCGCTTCTACTACCCAGTCCTCTACATATTGTTTACTGTTCCCGAAGGCCTTTTTTTTAACTGCTCTTAATACTGTCTTCACCTCTCTAGTCCCCACCATTTTTCTTATTTCTTCATTTTCCCTTATTATTTCATTTATTATTTCTTCTTCAGTATACCCTTGCTCAACTTTTTTCATTATAAACATCGGCTTTGTTTCTTTAATTTTCCTCACTGTTATTCCTTGTACTTCCTCCAGTTTCTTCCCTATCTGCTCCTGTTGTAGCTCGTTTCTACACTTCATCACTACCAATCCACTTTTGTATTTTTTTATTTCCTTTATACCTTCTTCCCCTACTTCTTCTATCGTAAGTTTTTCACGTATTTTTTCCATTACCTTCTCACCTTCTACCGCTTTCACTGTTATTTCTCTTATTTTTTCCGGTGTTTTCCATCCCTTTATATTTTTTGTATCATTTTCTTTTTTCTTTTCTGTGATAGCCGCATATGTCCTTTTGCTCATATCTTGTGTTCTTGTAGCTCCCCCTATCAATTCCGTTAATTTTGCTTCCAATTTGTCCATTCTGGTTTCAAATTGTTTCTCTATTTTTTCCAGCCTTTGCTCTACCTTATCTGTTTTCTCTGTTTTTTGTTTTTTTTCTGCATTCTCCATGCTTTCATATACAGTAGCAGTCATTTTACCTAATATTTTTTCCATGTTTTGTATTCCTTTTTCGCTTTCTTTCCGTGTTATTCCTTCTTGTCTTTTATACCCCTCTTTAAATATCCAAACCTCCCTTTGCATCAATGTGATCTGTTTCAATATTTCTTCAGACACTCCGCCTGTCTTTTCTCCAGTATCTTCACATTTTATAATAATTTTATAAAAGCTGATTTTATAGCCATTTGCAGATGGCTAAATATAATTCAGATTTAATAGAGATTATAACATTTATAGAAAAAAATTTCACCCTTATAATCCTTACAGTCCTAAACAGTTGAACAACTTCGAGTATGGGCCAAAATTGTGAAAGGTCAAACGCACGTTTGATAAATACAATATCACCCACACGAGGGGGAGATGATGAGCGATGCCATTTGGATTTTCACATCAACGAATCCAAGTATTCCGTCCGGTGCCGTTTCCAGACGCCACTGACGAGATTCTGGAAAGCTTCCATACGCTGTCGGGCCGAAGAGGTGTAAACATGATGAGTGAGATCGGGAAGGGTTGAAGCAGGGTAACGGCGGAGCAGATGAGATGAAGTTAGAGAGCTGAGGGGTTCAGAAAATGAGATAGGCGCGAGGGATCTCAAGTTGAGAATGCGTTCTATCTTACATACAGGGTGTGTCGCTACTAGTATTTTTAATTTTAATGGTGGATAGGGGATGAAAAACTGAACGGAAAATGTCTAAACAAGGGGGGGTCTATCTTCAATAGTTGACGAGATAATCAGCATTTTCTGATTTGTTCAAAAACGTTCGTGAACTGCAGTGTAACTGACCTACGCAATACTGGGTGCTGAAAAGTAGAATAAACATTGAACTCATTAACGAGTTCAATGTCACACGTAGTATAAAAATTTCGCTATTTCCTGTGAGATACAGTGACGGCGTTTTAATAATTTAATTTTAAAGCGAATTTTAAAGATGAAATTTCTACAGATTTTCAATTTTTTTATATTAAACTTTGGTCATTAATCAATTTTGGAGTTTACAATTAATTTGGAATTTGGAATCTAGAACCTTTTAGAGGGCAGTGAAGGATTATCTTTCTTAATTATTAAACTAATTCATTATTTAATATGCCATATTAAGTATTGAAAATTAATGTTAATTAATGTTATTGCGAAACATACCCTAAGATAAAATTTCAATCTAATAACATAATTTAATTTCTTTTTCTAACGAAACAAAAAGAAAATCATAATTGCGACGGCACTGTCTCCCTACCTTGGTCGACTCGAGTCGCCAATAATGCTAGCGTATTCATTTCCCAATGCAAAATGTAATTACTCATTTAATGTTTACTCATAGAAAAAAAAAACAACTATGCATTTTCTTTTAAAATGTTGACCTCATTTTTATTAGCAATAATTTAGAGATAATGCGTTTGTTTTGAGTATGAAGTTTAGTGAACATTTAGATTTAATTATCATAAAAAAAATATCTTCATGAAAAAAAACATTTTTTACATTTTAATAGTCCGTACAAATAGAATGTACTAATGTAATTTCGAAATCAAATTGTACATCGTATCATAGGTACAACATTATGGGTCAGCTAATAAAAAGGCACGTGGCATGAAACAGTTCTACAATTTTACACTTGGTACTATTTTTTTGTTACTATGCTGTTTCCAGCAATGTCAACTTGTTTAATAGCATTGCATTAATTTCGCTTTAGTCATTCGTTAAAAGTAAAAATAGAAAACATAAAAAATTCTACTAGCAGGTTATTGATAAATTTCTTGGGATTGTTATGTTAAAGTGAGACTCGAAAATTAGAAAGAAAGAGAGAACAACAAATTAAAAAGAAACAGTCTAGTGGAAACGTAAAATTAGATTAGTTAAATGTTGAATTTGGAGTGAATAACTTTGATTAGATTTGAACTTGATTGAAATATTTTTTAAACAATTATGGCAAATTATACTATAGCAGAATGGTATGATATGCTGATGATTTATGAAGAAACCCGTGGAAATGCAGATGCTGCAAAAGTTATATCGAAAACGATTTCCAGACCGACAAGGTCCTTGTGAACTTCCTGCTCGATTCAAAAACAGCGCTGATCGCGAAAAACTAATAGACGAAAGGCGTCAACTAATTCTACAGAAGAGAGGCTAACTGTGGGCGGAATGGGCGGTAATTTACGTCGATCCCCGATCCGACAAATATAACACGTTACGTGGAGTAATCGCAGGAGAGAGGAGAAACGACTAACGAAAGTCGTCTATAACTTTTGTACTTTAATAAGTAACTAAACACCCACTTAAAGATTAATTGACACAATGTCCTGCAAAACTAATTTAACACATGATTGATAACAACCACACTTAAAACTGAAGACTTATCCTATTTATATATTTCTTACATCTCCTACTCTTATTACAGCGTACGTGCCATCCTACTTTACCTCGGTAACCTAATTCGGTTATGGCGAGTACCCTTGTTCTAATTTCGTCTTGAATGGTGTATTCCTAGTTACTCTGTATTATTATTTTTACTGCACGTCTTTCGTTTGGTTTTGCTACATATTGTTCACATCCTTGCTTAGATGCACGGATTTGCCCATACCAATGTGCTTGTTTTATAAAGAACGCCGCACGTTGTCGTTTATAATAGCTAATAATAAATATTGAATTGTTTATATTTTACAAAGTTTATATTTACATTTAATCTATTTACACATTTTAATTATAATAATGCGGTTTAATAATTATGATTAATATAATTAATTCAACAATTTAAGTTAAATTTTTAAAATAAAAAAAATATTAACACCGGTTGTCTGTTTGCCCTGAGTTCCTTGTTTGCACCCTATGTTCTGCTGCCGTACCCTGTGACGTCATGTATTGTTCATGAATGAACATTTTGCCAGCCTCTAGGCGCCGGGTAACATTTACCTTAAGCTAATATATTTAACTACATACTATTACTAATCTATGCTATATCACTTTGTACTATATTAAGTCTTTACACTGTGGTCACGTCGTGGTCTTCTCGAAGTGGCGTACCCAGTAGGCCCGTTTCGCAGTATGGTGTGGTAACCTGCTCTCCTGGAAACAGTGGGCGCCGCATCTCCGTGATGCCGCACCGGTCGATGGTTTGTGAGCTGGTTACTGATGACTGTCTATTGGTTCTGTTGATCAGTAGCACTTTACACCCATATACTTCCACTACTGCCACCAATATGACCCCGACTATATTGGTGGTGGATCATCTGGCATGTTGGGTTACATGCCAGCAGATTCGGGCGTCTATATTCTGTCAGAGCTCTTGTCCTAAGTGCATAACGCTAGTTAGATAGTCTGGCGCACTCAAAACCGTTCCGTTCATGGGTGTTACACTGCTCCCTGGCATTGTATTCGTCACGTTCATGCTCTGGGGATCATGTCCACTGAAACCATGGCTAATGATTACGCTGTCGTGGCGTTAGGATGTTTCTGGATGGTTTGATGATGCATTCAGAATTCAGTTTCACCATTTCTGACTCGCTGATAATTCCTTCATGGCGTATGCCATGACATATAATGACTACGGAAATCCGGTTGATTGGTGACAAACAACCGCATATTAAGGGTGTACATCCGTCTCCAGATGAACCCCCGGTATGTTACTTTTATCACTGGACACGGACCCTGACACAGCCTGCGGATGCGTATATGAGGCGGCAACTCCTCTTGTATTGTGGCTACCCTTTCTGCTACTTGTGCAGAAAGGTAATGTTTGGAGTTCCAGGAACTTTTCCTTTTCTAATGGTACGATCAGTCGGCTTTCATGGGAGTATATAATTTCATTTATGAAATTTCTTGCCACGTCCGATGCTGTCAGTACCTGAGTCGCTATCGCGTTTCCTTTATCACGTTCCAACAATTTACGTCGTTCAGGCAGCGCCACTTTCTCCGGTTCTAAACAGAATTTCTGTTTTTCCGCATGAAGTACTTCTTCCCTTAAGGATTGAATCTCATTTTGTTGGTCATTAGTTTGAATCTGAAGCATTGATTTGTCATTTCCCTTCTTTTTCAAGTCATCTTGAAGCTTCTTTTTATTAATCTCAAGATTAGTAATAAGTGTTTCTTGTCTGACCAGCGCATCTTAACCACTTGTCGTTGTGGTTAGCAGGCTATATGGCGAAAGCCAGGTAAGGTGACAATATATATAAAAAACAAACGTTATATATATAAAAAAGGATAGAAATACTTGGTTGTCTGATACTTTGTGGTGGTGGTTGATGGTGTTGTCATCAAACGTGCATCTTGTAATCCCCACTCTTCTTCGGGCCTCTACTAGACCCCCAGGACCAGAATTCACGCACCAAATCGCCAAACTGGGCACCGTCTCCGGCAATTCTCTCTGCCAAATGACGACAATATCTGGGAGCGAGTTACAAAATCCCCGATTGGGTGTTTCGACTCATCGCAGGACTTCTGTCTGGACCCGAAGTCAAGAAGACTTCCCGACTTTTCGTAAAATAACAGCCCCGAACCACGACCAACAAAAATCAACCAGTTTTGTTGGTGGCCTCATTAAAAAAAACTCTCCTCGATCATCAGCGATTTACTCGCGCACCGTTCCAAAAGGGTCAAAAGCTCGCAACGACGCCAAAGGCGTATCAAGAGTTGAAGGTAATTAAATTGTTAAAATAAAATATAAATAATTATCCACCAAATACACAGGATTTTTCTAGTGACCGATTTAAACCGTTACACTGTTTCAACTATTAAATAGTCCGAAACGAATAAAACAAGCTTTATCCGTAAATAAAATTTCGGATAGGAAGGTTGGCGGATCATTTAATTTATTTAATACCCACCTAGCTGGGTGCAGCCTAGCTGAATAATCCTGTGGTTCCAACGAATGTACGTTGTTAATGGTACGGAAATAGCCCATTTTCTTGGAATACATGCCACGTGGTAACGTGCGATGTAGAAACTACGTGCATTTGTCTCATTCCAATCGTTGGATCTTCATATGCCAGATCTAAAATCCATTCTTCGGTACTTACGGCTATTCGTGATCCCGATAATCCAGGTGGTAGCTGTACACTACTAGCATCACGTAGTCTTTGAACCACGAGCGGAAATCGATTTTTCGACAAATCGGTTAGCTCGGACTAGTCAAAAATTAAAGTAGTAATCGAAGTAGTGTGGTCTAGTTAGCTGAAATTTATTATTTGCACCTCTGACAAACAAACGATAAGCGTGAATTCATCGATTGAAAGAACATCATTTCACATTATGAGATATCCTATTAATAAGTTCTCAACGATTTGTTTTTGTTATCATTCTTTAACCATACAAAATGCGAAGGTTGAGAAAGAAATAAAATTTTATTTATTTTTTTTATTATTGGCGTGTCGTGCAGCCAACAATTTTTTATTTTCAGTGAAATAACCTTATAATGTACTTAATTGCTTCATTTGATATTATGGGATAGCATTACTCATTTCAGAATGGTATTGCGTAATAATGTAACTAATAAAAATTAAAAATTAGGTTAATGTTGTTTAGTTTTTTATTAGCTAATGCCTAATGCCAATTGAATACTTTGTACTTACATTACGATACGAGTTACAATTTGATTTCGAAATTAAGCGTTAAATCAAAAGCAGAAAATTGGTTTTATTCATGTATATTCTCGATACGCCTCTGGCGTCGTTGCGCGCTTTCAACAGTTTTGAAAAGGCGCGCGAGTGAATCGATGATGATCGAGGAGAGTTTTTTTTTTAATGAGGAAGAATAGCTGAGACCACCAACTTTAACGGTTGATTTTTTGATTATTTAACGTGACAAGTGGGTAGTTTTTTTTTTTAAGAGTCGGGAAGTCTTCTGACTTTCGAGCCATGCAAAGGTCCTGGGAGCGGTTACATCATTGCGAATACTTGCAATACCCAAACGGGGATTTGGTCATTCGCTCCCAAATATTGTCGTCGGTTGGCAACAACTGTTGCCAAAGGCGGTGCCCAAATTAGGGATTTTGTGCCTGATTCTGGTTCCCGAATTTCTGCGGAGTTCCTGAGAATGAGTGGAAGCTGTCCACTGGTCGATTGATTGGCCACACTATCATTGCCATCACCATCACCACCAAGTATCAGCCACACCATCAAGTACCAACACCAAGTATTTTCTATCATTTACTTTATATGTAACGTTATTTTTATATTTATTGTCACTCTGCCTGGCTATCGCCATATAGCCATTGATCACAATCTAGTTTCTATAATTTTTTTATATCTTCTATTGGTTTTTTTCTATATTTCATTATTTTTTATATGTCCTTGATTTCGAGAACCTGGATTGTAGCAGAATGCTACATCTAGAACAGTATAGCCCCTCCAGCCGGACTTGGTATTGGTAAAGTATGGATGGCGCCCTAATACATCATTTGTTACGTATTTCGTTCTAGTGAAAAACGAGCCCATGAGACACCCGGTCGGTGATCACGATCTAGCTCTGCTGCAATTCATAGGTTCCCAAAGTAGCTAACAACTCCGACTGTGTCAAATTTAATTTCTTTTATTTTATTTTTTTTATATTGAATATTGCAAATTTTGATGACTTTTCTTGCGCCTTTGCTGCTGATGCTCCAACATCAGTAGCATAATCTTTTAACACCATATGGAGTGTGATACTCTTTAAATATAGAGAGCGTTCGGGGTTTACCAACTCCGTTCCAGTTACTTGTGTTATTGCAACTTTATATGCTACTGGAAATTATCAAGTAAGTAATTGATGTAATTAATAATTTCTTGCAGTACTTGTATTAAAGTATGTGGTAATTGATGTTATGATCAAATCAATAATCAATTACGCATTCCAAGTTTTTCAGGTTGTTTGTACTGATTTAAGGAGCAGTTCTCAACCATATCATTATACGATACAGCTAAACATACGCTATTAGTTTAGCAGGGAATGCAATTATTCGACTATGAAATGTACAGTGTGACAGTGAAGTATTACTTTAATAAGAAATACTTAACGATGACTTAATTGTGGGACTATGAATACGACCACAAGACTTTCCAAAGAAATGGGAAAGTCAACATATTGAAAGTGATGCGAAAAAGATAGAAATATTCAGCCAATTCAAAAACGAACATATTCAATATGAAAATTTATTTACTCTTGTTCAATTTATAATGTGTTATCCTGGAACTAATGCAACAGTTGAAACGGTTTTCCCAATTAATAATGATTTTTGGGCAAGTAGGAAATCGAAATTACATGTTGATACTTTAGCTGCAGCACTTACTGTACGCATATATATATATATAATATATATGCGAATAAAAATATTCATTCAATGGAAAAATATTCATTTAAATAAGTATGTAATATTGTATATTTTACTAATGTAGTGTGCAATTTTATTTTTTAATTAGTAATTTTTTTTGTGCAATAATTTCAATAAAAATGAAATGTGTCTTCGATGTACATTTTTTTTGTTTATTTTTGTTTGTGTCCTCCTTTTCATTTTAAAAAAGTAGGTCACATTAGTCGTAGAGGTTTCAAGGTAGTATTGGTTTTGACTTTTGGTTCTTGGCTGCTTTTGTGTTATGCATTTGTGTAGTATTAAATGTATTAATTAGTAATGACTGTCTTTGAGTAAGTCAATTTCAAATATTAAATAACAATTAACTATGTATGTAAAAATCGGTGTTACAGATCCCAGACTATTTGGGGAGAAGTTATTCAAACACTCATTACCTGCTACCATCAACATTTTTGTTTGTATCAAGTTACATCACCTTGTTATAAAAATCGAAATGTGAGGCAGAGTGGAATAAACTCTATATGTGAAGAATTAAATAAAAAAATTTCGAGAAATTTTAGCTTGAAAGAAGTACACTCCAAGATAAACCGTTTAAGAACTCAGTATCTGCAAGAATGTCAGAAAGTTAAAAAAAGCAAAATATTTGGTACATCAACAGGTATGAAGTATACTCCAAAATGGAAATACTTTAATGATTTAGAATTTCTGAACGCGAAAGGCCCAATTGTTTCAGAAGGCATTTCAAATTTGGAAAGTGTTACTGATGTATGTTTCACTTTTAGAATAATAATATTTTTTTAAGTTGCTATGATTTTATTTAGCATATTGTCGAACTGAATATAGCCAATTATAACATGATAGAAATATAAATAAATATTGATATTTCGCCAGCATTATCTCAAAGAATGCTTTACTTATTATTTTTATATATAATAAATATACCCAAAATCTACCTCCTGTTAAATGTTTTCGTTATTGATAAAATTGTGACATGTTTCGCCCATTTTTGAGCATCATCAGACAAATAAATTACTAAAACCAAGACAAAAATGATACGTTAGACATGATTTTAACTTATCCTACTACTTAACTAGCTAAACTTTACTATACATAACATCACATACACATTAAAATATTATATTAAGATAGTTTTTTATTGTTTTTCTTGTTATTACTTTATAAATGATATTGTTACTATGTATTCTTTAGTTACTATTATATTTTATTATATAAATATAACGAATAGTTGCTTACCTATTGGCTCTTACATGTATATCATTTTTAGCGCTAACTTTAATTATATGTTGCCTTCACAACAAGAATACAATAAAGTGGTAACCCGTCGTTTTTTGTATCTGTATTCTGTCACATTCTTTATTTGTGTTGGTCTATTTCGGCACCGGAGCTATCCTTTATCATTTTCCCATAATTTTTATAGTATTTGAAAAATTAAATGTTATTTCCTACTATTTTAATTCGATTCGGTGTATGTCACGTCCTCAACTGTTCACGTTGGTAAGTGTAACCTACTTGAAATCGTCATTGCATGCATAGGTGTAGTAATTTGTTATTAGTAGACCCACGCTAATTGAGGCCATCGAATATCTGGTTTTGCTCCAATGTTAACATGTCGTTTAGGCACCATTATTTTTTAGATTTTATAGATCTCGCATTGTAATATTTTTCCCACAGATCTAGTTCCATAGCTTTTCCTATTATTTGCAGCACGTCAATGTTGTTGTGTGAAAAACTACAAGCGGAAAATGGAGGCCTTCCTCGCTACGGAACAGTTCATGGAAATAAAAACAAATTCTAAAACAAAATACTATGAGAAATTAAAAGTTATTTTGAATGACACCATACACACCTTAACCATGCTTTATACTAATGCATATAAATTACGTCCAATGAACCCCATCACATCCACACTGATCGGGCAACTAAAAATCCACAAGCCAATTAGACCCATGGTGTCATACTGCAATTCCCCGGCCTATTTTCTATCAGGCTGGTTTAAGAAGTCCATAAAACGATTAGCAGTATTTAACCCTAAAAACACCGTGAAAAACTCGATAGGGATGACAAGATGGTTGAAAGATTTAACCATACCATCGAACTCTATCCTTATTTCTCTGGATGTAGTTAATCTGTTTCCTAGTGTACCTCCAGACCAATGCTACGACATCATAGACACAAAAATGGTCAATAATAATGTCCCAGAACCTATTAGACAAGACATGCTAAAACTTCTTACGGTAGCGTAAACCGTAAAACTCTTTACGGTAGAACAAAATTTTTGTCAGTTCGATAACAGATATTACATACAGAGTACGGGGTTGGCAATGGGCTCATGCTTGTCACCTTTCTTAGCAGACATCTTCATGGATGGATAGATCTTCATGGATAGAGAGTGGTATAACAGAAGGTTTCTACGGACAATACATCGCCTTTTACAAAAGATACGTTGACGATATCTTCATTATTTGGACAGGGGGTGCTAATTACCTATTACAATTCCTGGAATATACGAAAAGGCTGAACGATAACATTAGATTCACGCTAGAAATAGAAAAAGACTCTTCAACACCTTTTCTGGACATTAAAATCTACAGAAATAGCAATCATCTAACATTCAATATATACAGGAAACCTACAGCGACAGACAAGGTTATCCAGTACCACTCAGCCTCACCATATTCACACAAAATGGCTGCCTTCAACTCGCTATTTTACAGGTTATTCAAAATACCACTCTCGAAAGAAAATTTTAACCTGAAAGTTGAAACCATATTACGAATAGCCGAAAACAATAAGTTCCCTAAGCAGTTAATACTAACCAAACTTCATCACTTCAAATGCAGACACTTATGGTCATTTAACATTTAACAGGCCATGGAATATGTGATTTCGCTCCAATGTTAACATGTCGTTTAGGCGTTTTTATTTTTATTGTTTTTATTTCCATGAACTGTTCCGTAGCGAGGAAGGCCTCCATTTTCCGCTTGTAGTTTTTCACACAACAACATTGAAGTGCTGCAAATAATAGGAAAAGCTATGGAACTAGATCTGTGGGAAAAATATTACAATGCGAGATCTATAAAATCTAAAAAATAATGATGCCTAAACGACATGTTAACATTGGAGCAAAACCAGATATTCGATGGCCTCAATTAGCGTGGGTCTACTAATAACAAATTACTACACCTATGCATGCAATGACGATTTCAAGTAGGTTACACTTACCAACGTGAACAGTAGAGGACGTGACATACACCGAATCGAATTAAAATAGTAGGAAATAACATTTAATTTTTCAAATACTATAAAAATTATGGGAAAATGATAAAGGCTAGCTCCGGTGCCGAAATAGACCAACACAAATAAAGAATGTGACAGAACACAGATACAAAAAACGACGGGTTACCACTTTATTGTATTCTTGTTGTGAAGGCAACATATAATTAAAGTTAGCGCTAAAAATGATATACATGTAAGAGCCAATAGGTAAGCAACTATTCGTTATATTTATATAATAAAATATAATAGTAACTAAAGAATACATAGTAACAATATCATTTATAAAGTAATAACAAGAAAAACAATAAAAAACTATCTTAATATAATATTTTAATGTGTATGTGATGTTATGTATAGTAAAGTTTAGCTAGTTAAGTAGTAGGATAAGTTAAAATCATGTCTAACGTATCATTTTTGTCTTGGTTTTAGTAATTTATTTGTCTGATGATGCTCAAAAATGGGCGAAACATGTCACAATTTTATCAATAACGAAAACATTTAACAGGAGGTAGATTTTGGGTATATTTATTATATATAAAAATAATAAATAAAGCATCCTTTGAGATAATGCTGGCGAAATATCAATATTTATTTATATTTCTATCATGTTATAATTGGCTATATTCAGTTCGACAATATGCTAAATAAAATCATAGCAACTTAAAAAAATATTATTATCCTAAAAGTGAAACATACATCAGTAACACTTTCCAAATTTGAAATGCCTTCTGAAACAATTGGGCCTTTCGCATTCAGAAATTCTAAATCATTAAAATATTTCCATTTTGGAGTATACTTCATACCTGTTGATGTACCAAATATTTTGCTTTTTTTAACTTTCTGACATTCTTGCAGATACTGAGTTCTTAAACGGTTTATTTTGGAGTGTACTTCTTTCAAGCTAAAATTTCTCGAAATTTTTTTATTTAATTCTTCACATATAGAGTTTATTCCCCTCTGCCTCACATTTCGATTTTTATAACAAGGTGATGTAACTTGATACAAACAAAAATGTTGATGGTAGCAGGTAATGAGTGTTTGAATAACTTCTCCCCAAATAGTCTGGGATCTGTAACACCGATTTTTAAATACATAGTTAATTGTTATTTAATATTTGAAATTGACTTACTCAAAGACAGTCATTACTAATTAATACATTTAATACTACACAAATGCATAACACAAAAGCAGCCAAGAATCAAAAGTCAAAACCAATACTACCTTGAAACCTCTACGACTAATGGGACCTACTTTTTTAAAATGAAAAGGAGGACACAAACAAAAATAAACAAAAAAAATGTACATCGAAGACATATTTCATTTTTATTGAAATGTGCTCTAAAAGGCAGGACTCACAACCAACTCATAATTACCACTAACCATAAGTAAGTAAGGTAAAGTAGTAAGTAGTAGCAAAGATAAAATAGTGTGTAAGTAGATAAATAGAGTAGTAGTAGAGTAAGTAGTTTAGAAAATTGGTAATGTCGTAATTTTTTTTTCTTTAAATTTCTAATTTCTTATCTCATTGCCAGTAATCATAAATGAATTTTACAATTTTAACACAAAATTAAAAAAATAGACAATTGGCAACGTAACAAAATTTCTTTTTTTATATTCATAATTTCTTATCTAATTACAACTAACCATACGTGAATTTCACAATTTTAACGTAAAATAAAAAAAATAGAAAATTGACAACGTCGCCAATTTTCATTCTGTTATATTCATAATTTATTATGTAATTATTACCAACCATACGTGAATTTCGCCATTTTAACCGAAAATTGCAAAAATTAAAAATTGCCAACGTCGCAAGTTGTTTTCTCTAAATTTATAATTTGTTATCTCATTACACTTATAATAAATTAATTTTACAATTTTAACGTAAAATCAGAAAAATGGAAAATTGGTAACGCCGCAATTTTTTTTTAAATTTCTAATTCCTTATCTCATTGCCACTAATCATACGTGAATTTCCCAATTTTAAAGTAAAATTGTAAAAATTTTTGTAAAATTACAAAAATTGGAAATTGGCAACGTCGCATTTGTTTTCTTTAAATTTATAATTTCTTATCTCATCGCCACTAATCATAAATTAATTTTACAATTTTAACGTATTTGACGAATTGAGCTGAAATTTACGAAATTGAAATTGAAATGAAGAAATTAGATTAGAAAATGATAGCATCATCAGCATTGGTTTTGGTTACTTTACTATTAATAAGTTAAATAATAGTAATAATAACATACTGTGTTAAAAACATACTAATACTAAAAGCAATACAGCAATCTGTGTTCAGCTATTGAACTTTACCCGAAACTAATACATGCTCGGTGAGATGGCACCATAATACTAAATTGAGAAATAAATCCAGACAAAGTCCAACAACTCAATTTTATATAGTAGACGATTTCCGTCTGGCATACAATTGAATATTTGAAAAATCTAAATAAAAAAAAATATGATTGCAATATGGCGAATAGACTACTAAAATATAACTTTCTCTTTTCATTCAATGCAAATATTAGTAAATCATGATATTGACAATCAAAAATAAAATTGTTTGATTATTAATTATTTAGGTCTAATTATGTAACTTAATTATACGAACGAGTTTGAAACCCAAACTGCAGAGCAGTGAGTGTTTCATTAGTCAGCACCAATAATCGGTTTTTCACACGCGTATTCAACGCTATTTTTTCTAACGAGATAATTTTAATAAACAAGTTATAAATTACGAAAATTAATTATGTTTGCCATTTAATCCAGAAATTGTTTTGTTTTTGCTGAAAGTAAGTTCGATGGTGTTAAGTGAGTTTAGAAAATGAATTTTAATATCATCAAACAATTAAAACTACGAAATTACGTTATTATACGTCACCAAATTGCGTGCGAAAAAGTCCTACTTTTCGGCACTCAAATCGAGTAAAACGGGTTTCGAAAAGTAGACATTTCGGCACCGACTTAGAAAAATATATAAAATAGTCTCTGAAATATTAATTACAGTCAAAAATTTTGTTGGAATTGATATTAATTTGTCAGTCATTTTACAGAAATTATTAAAATATATTAAATATATACACAGAGTGCAAACTTTGAGTTGCAGGAAAATCACACCACGTATAAGTCATTAAAAAACAAACCGAAAATTGTTAAGGAAGGTCATGTCATACATAGTATAAAATTTCTTCATTTTCTTTGAGACAGTAGCGGTGCTTTAATTATTAAAAATATATTTAGTAATAAATAATTAATTTAAAATTTAATAACTAAAAATATATAAAAAATAATTAAAAATTAATAATTAAAATAATAAAAAAAGCGAATTTCAAATCTAAATTTGTACGTATTTTCAATCCTTTAATATCAAAATTTAGTCATAAATGAAACATAAAAAAAATCATACAACAAAATTTCGATTTAATAATGTAATTTAATTTCGATTTTTATCGAAAGAAATGAATAATTGCGACGACGCTGATTGCTCGCTAGCCAGCTGTGATACAAACAATAGTAATAATAATAATTTCCAATACAAAATGTTACAAAAGTATTACTACTTCGGATATTGTACTTTTATTGTAAGGTTAAGTGTGATTTGCATTGTCTAATGCTGTGGACATTTGTTTATGTGATGATATGAATGATTAATTGTGGGCGGCAGCGAGGTGGTAAGACATACCATCTCACCTGGTAAGTTGAAGTTCATTACTAATTTATGGTAGTAATTACACCAAATATTAGTGATATGCACTAATATATGCACTGGTATTCTCTTAATCTGTCGTGCCCTTATAAAGGTAACATTAAAAAAGTGTTTGTGTAATTGTCATTTGCTATCTGATTTGCTAGCAAGATTATGAAAAGTAAATTTTTTTTAATTAGACATAAGTAAAGTAGTTTTTGTTGGTTTAAAAAACAAAATAATTGAAAGTATTATGAAATAGAACAAAATTGCGCCCACAAAATTGAAATTAGAATATAAAACATTAAATGAACTTCAAAACAGATTTAGAATTTTTTTAAGCAAAATTTTTTTTTCTGTTTTATATTACATATTTTTACAACTTTTTTTAAATTTTGTGTCTTTGTAATAAAAGTATTTTTGAAAAGTATTTTTAAAACTTGATAAACAATGTTCAATTTCTTTGATAAATTTTTTTTTATTCTAATTTCAAAACAAATAAAAAATAAAAACGGGTGACCTTCCTTTATTTGCTGTGTGGGCGAACCATTGAACGTGTTATTTCATCGACATCTCTCACGGTTACCTCGATAACAGTTGTTTACGGTCAGTCGGCTCGAGCCGCCGTAGAGTAGAGTGGATATCCAACTAATTCTAGCAGCTTTTAAATGTTGCGAAATATAGTGAAATAATTAAAATTGATTTTTCGGAAGTAAGTTACTAAGAAGTTTGTATTGATGTCAGGGTAAGTAGTGTGAATATTCCACAACTCAAAATTAACACACTGTATATATAAAATATATAATACTCGTAGACAATTATATTAAATTATATCTAGGGACCGATAAAATTCGAATGTAAAATAAAAGATTTTCGATTTCAATTTTTTTTAATCTCTACTATTAGATCAAATAAATAAGTAGGTACATCTATAAGATTTTTTTAAGTTTTTACCAAGAATGTATTTTTAGTAGACATACTTATCTACTTCTACTTATGAATAAAAAGCAATCGGCTTCGTTCTGTCCAGTATGCTTTTCATCGGAAGCCGACAGTCGTACTGAAAAGACAAACGAGACTGTTATATCAACGTTAAAGAAACACATCCGAGATGCGAGTTCGCCTACTCGTAAGTCTAATAAATCAAACACAGCCTTTTTCTATCTTGTGTGTAACAAGCAAAGACATTATAACAGAGAAAAAGACAGAAATGCAACTATAAATATAATACATAACACATTGTGAAGTAATGCATAGATTTATATATTTTATGCGGTCTACATTGAATCAGAGATGAGCTAGCGGCCAGTTAGTGGGTGTAAACACGTGAGCTCGCATGGATGGCTCCACCAAACTCGTCGTTATGTCTTTACTTGTCACACGAAAGACAGAACTTGTGAGTAGATGAATTAACAACTGGGATGTGGGCCTTAAGTGGACTTTACAGCTAACAAGTTTTATTGAAGTAGATATACACAGCAGAACTAGATCACGGGTTCAAAATTTCGCCACCAGAGGGCGCCACAATCGCGGGGGTCCCATTTTTATGTCATTGAGTTTCATGTGTTGTCCGCTAGGTGGCGCTGTGTGTAAATTTCCATTCTTAAATGTTTATGTTAGATGGCGCTTTATGTGTCAATTGTCACTATCATATTTTTGAATTTTGTCATATTTATTTTTGAAATGTGGCGCCAAGTTTAAATGTGTTTTCCAATGGCGCTTTCTGTGTCAATTGTCACTGTCATATTTTTAATTTTCTGTGTCAATTATCGGTGTCATATTTATTTTTGAAATGTAGCGCCAAGTTTCAATGTGTTTTCCAAGGTATCTTTTGATGTAATGTTTGAAGTTTGATGTTGTGTGGATAGATGTCGGTAGTATCGGATATTGTTAAGAATTTGAAAAAAGGTGTGAGGCGTGCTTACCACATGGATAAGTATAAAAATGCCGTCGGGACGCTGTCATAATAGGCGTCCTTACACCTATCCTTAATGTGGTAAAGCACACCTCGTGATTACAGCAGTAAAGTAGAGAAGTAAAGGAAAAGGAGAGAGAGAGAGAGACAGATGATAGAGAAGATCTTTAAAATGAAATTTTTAGATGTGAATAGGAATCGAACTTATAAATTTTTATGGGGGTATAAGGACCTTACCACTGAACTACAAAGCCAACCGACATCCATTATGTTGGGTTGAGTATATAAATTGAATTTTGGGGTGCGCCGAACAATAATCTGCATTTTTAATATAAAGAGATCTTTAACAGGGTGTTATTTGAAAAGATTATAAGGGTGAAAAATTTTTCTATAAATGTTATAATCTGTATTAAATCTAAATTAACATATTTAGCCATATGCAAATGGCTATAAAATCAGCTTTTATAAAATTATTATAAAATATGATAAAGTCAATTAAATTTAGCCTATTAATGAAGGGAACGACATGATATGTATTGATGAATATTATGTTAACCAAATCAGATTCTGTTAAGCATATAGTCTTTTCCTGTCTAGTAATTTGAATCATTTTTAATTCCTCATTATTATTACCTGTTATGATTATATTCTTACAACAAATAAAACGTAAATGGTATAATTCCATTGTACTAAAATATATATGACGAATCCAATACATATGTAAAATCAGTGTTTGCCATTAAAATTCTTCCAATTCGAGGGTATTATTAACTTTATAAAAGGTCTAATGTTTAATCGATCATCAATCATTCAGTTATTGTAGAAAATCTCGTATATCCAATACATATTAGTGTTTCCTTATTTAAATGCTTCAAATTATTGAAGCATTATTTAACTTTATTTAACATTATTTAATTTTACAAAAGGCTTAATGTTTAGCCGAACATCAATTATTCTTTATTGTATTGAATAATAATAAAGGTTTTGCTTCATGACAAACCGATGTTTGTCGAATTGTCGAATTTGAACAGCACTTAAAACACATTTCTCTTAAGGAATTTTAGAATGCGTGGAATGATAATCTGCATTTTTAATATAAAGAGATCTTTAACAGGATGTTATTTGAAAAGTTTATAAGGATGAAAAATGTTTCTAGAAATGTTATAATCTCTATTGTATATTTAGCAAAATATAAAATCAAACCGATTTTCTTATTAAAGGGACTATGATTTTTGCTGGTGGTGGTTGTGGTGGTGGTGGTACCTGCATCAGGTATTTAAGCCCTATGCCCATAGTAATGTTAAAGTATTCATTTCAACTACATAATTCTGAATTTGTTCTTTAGTGTTGTTAGAGGCTCAAGAAAAAAAATTAAAATGTAAGTAACTATATTATTATCTAATTCTTCTTATCTTTTTGCTCATACTTATATATACATATATATTTTAGATGGATTTAGACGCTTTGAATAATTCTGTTATATACGTTCGAAAAGAGTCAGTAAAATTAGTAAAAAGATTTAGTACCAAACCAAAAATATGCAATTATGGGAATTAAAATTTCAAACAGCCGTTATGGAGAAGCAGTACAAGTGGATCTTCCAGATAATAAGATTCTGTTTCTGCCCCTACGAGTAACGGACATTTTTAAGAAAAATTTGCACCATTTTTGCCGGGCAAGTTCAGCATTATTTTTAAAGAATTAACTGTAGTTAATAATTTAAATTCGACTCCGGTCTTTGAAGTGGCTCTCAGTTAATTCAGATAATACAAAACGTTAAAAAATTAAAATTATCTTCATGATTTTTCTTTCTAAAGTCAATAATTACTTTTCCAGATTTCCCAGTTTTCAACCTGCTAATATATATTTCAAATAGTTAAAAGAAAATAAAACAATTTATATTTTAAAAATGTATATTACAATATGTATATTATTGTTATTATAATAAATTTTCAATTATACAAGTCAATAAATATTTTTTCTTTATTTATTAACATACATTCTTTCAAACAATAACTCTGCTCATCAAATGATAAATTAAAATATTCATCTATTATACTTTCTACACTTACTGGATAAATTAATTCTGATGACAATTCCTTAAAAGCTTTTATAAAATTATTATAAAAAGTGTTAAAGTCAAATAAATTTAGCTTATTAATTAAGGGAACCACATGATATGCATTGATGAATATTATGTTAACCAAATCAGATTCTGTTAAGCATCTGTTTTTTCAGATGCAGTCTTTTCCTGTCTAGTAATTTGAATCATTTTTAATTCTTCATTATTATTACCTGTTATGATTATATTCTTACAACAAATAAAACGTAAATAGTCTAATTCCATTGTACTAAAATATATATGACGAATCCAATACATATTTAAAATCAGTGTTTGCCATTCAAATTCTTCCAATTCGAGGGTATTATTTAACTTTATAAAAGGCCTAAAGTCCATGGCCATATTTAATCCAACATCAATTAATATATTATCACTTATTGTAGAAAATCTTGTATTTAATAATAAAGGTTTTGCTTCATTTTTTTCACTAATTTCATGTTCAAACTTGTCTAATAGTTCAAACAAATCGTTATTAATTTGATTAGCACTTAAAACGCATTTATTTTCAGAAGGCGTCATGTTTATACCAGTTTTTGTACCACAACTAATTTTTTTTTCATAGTATATTTGTCTTATGAATCCAGCTATTATGAGAATTATCAAAACCAAGCCATTTTACATATGCCATGATGCCTTTTTTCTTTAACACTTTCTCAACTAAATAGATATCTGGTTGCTTTGTCTTCTGCAATTCATAACTATAGAAAGATCCCTTTATTGGCTGTTTATTTAAATCTTCCAACCAATACGTCACAGGATTGGTGTAATTGATTTTGATAATTTTAAATAGTTCGGTGGTCCAGTTAGGTGTGTACCCTTTATCGAAAACATGCTTTTCTTTACTGATGCGTACCATATCGCCAACATTTAATTTTGATCCTGGAAAGATTTTCATATGGTTATAGATTATATCCAACAACTTTTTCTCAATTGTCTCACCAACAACATCACATGGCTTCATATTAATTGTACTATGTTTTGCTTCATTATAATTTTTGTCAATAACTGGTAAAATTGAAATCCACTTGTGCGTTCCATTTCAACTGAAATATTTATACAGTCGTTCTTTTATAGTACGAATTGTTCGTTCAGCAATGGCTGCTTTCATTCGCGAATAAGTAGAATAGTGATTAATTTTGTATTGTTCAAGCAAATCTTGAAAATTTTGCCTTGATCAGTTTGTAAATTTTTAGGGCTACGCTTTGAGGTAGTTAATATTTTAAGAAACGCTTTCACCACCGAATCACCCGATTTATTTTTTAGTTTTTCGGCCCAAATATATTTAGAAAAACAATCAATAACAAGCAGAAAATATTTAAACTGGTTATTTTCTTTTGCATATGTATCCATTTGAGCAAGATCTGCTTGCCATAAATCGTCTAACTCTTTAATAATTGTATGTCTCCTCTGAAAATTCCATCTTATTGGTTTATGTAGTTCATTGACAACTTGCTTTTTTTCATTCGATACCATTTAGCGCTTTATCACTTTAAATATTAAATAATAGGTGTCTAGAATCTTAGCAAACTACCTTCAGTCTAGACGTGTTGTTCCTGGTTGTTTATCAGCTTTGGAATAATTAAGATTTTCTATCTTAATTATTAAATTCGCGTTTATTAAATACATCCATCTGAATCTTATCTAATGTTTTAATTATAAATTTAATCGTGTTATTAGATTCAGCTCTACTGCTATCAAATAATGCCGATAATTTAGTATAAGATAAAAGATCTTAAGATAAAAGATAGATAAAAGTATTGATTAAATCATTAATTCTATTAGATATATCTATTAATTGCTGTCTATTATTTTCTTCACTTTTAGCCACATCTTGCTGTAACATTAAATACAAATTCATTATTGGTCCACATGAATCATCCACATATTTTTTATTAGCAACGTCATCATCTTGAGTGGGTAAATTAACGTTACATATTTTTAAACCTCCAATATCTAAATCACCATTATATGTGAATGAAAATAATGATGAGGAAGTAGGCGAGGAAGACATCTGATAATGTGAATATTTATCGGACGAACGTCCAAACTTATCTATACTCATCACCGTTGTTTAACTAAATAATAATACTTATGACTGGTAATATATTAATATATAACTTTTGCTTCTTTTAATTCTTCAATAATTGACGCAATCTCATTACTATGAAAAGAATTACCTGCTTGTTGTGATGCGAATAGCAATCGTAATCTATCAACTAGTTCATTACCATCATCCCAATAAACATATTCTATTGGCTTGGAATTATAGACCATATTATAGTTTCCACCTTGCTTTATCAACAATGGACGAATAATACGTCGATATTTCTGATTCCTAACTCTAACTATTCTACCTTGAGAAGAGTAAGCCTTTCTGTATAGATTAGTGTCATCTAATATGCGGTCAAATTCCTCGAGGTCTTTACTAGTATAATTTTTAGGATCTTTATAAAATAATAAATTATAAAGTCCCTTGCTACCTGTATATAGTTCTCTACCTATTATTATATGGCCAGTATTTTTATCAAATTCAACTTTATTAGGACCCAAGGTCCATGTATTAGTGATAGCGTTATATCTTGGAGAATGAGTAATGTCAATATTAGGAGAATGCTGAAAATAGTCCTTTATAGGTTCTTGAGAAACTTGTGGATATTTATCTAATTGCGGTGTATCCACATTAGTAATTGTATCGTCGCTTTTATCTACTTCGTCATCCTCCTCATCCAGCTCGTCTTCTTGTTCCATTTCTTCCTCCTCATCATCCTCCTCCTCGTCCTCCTCTCCTACTTCTTCATCTATCTTGTCAATTCGATCTACTTCAAATATCTCTTTTTTTTTCAATTTTCTTTACATTTTTCATTTCGTTTACATTTATTTCATACGTTTTATTTTTAACAACCACATTGTCTTCTGCTAATTTTTTTAACTGATCAGTAACAGGTGTAAAAATTCAGTTCAATGTACCATCTTCATTAGAACGTCCCAATTTTAAGGCTAAATATTTTTTTCATCGATATCGACCATTATTTAATTAGAATTCCTTTACAATTACTAATGGTTTAAATTTATTACTATTCCAACATTGTTGACACATGTTTTTAAAATAATTGTACGATATATCTGGTGTGACATGTTCATCAAAAATATGTTTTAAGTTAATATCATCTTGTTTAAAAAGTACAATCACATTGCAATTGTCTCTTATTAATTGTTTAAGGATTTTGGAATAACTTTGACATAAATATGCTACGTTTATGGATTTGTGTCGTCCCATTGAAAAATATGTCCTAATTTTATCCTGCTTATCACATGAATCATCGTCTAATATAAATTCAGAGTTTTCTTTAGCTTCATCAGGATCAATAACTAATTCATTATCTTTATATGGGAAATATTTTATTTCTTTAACTTGCTGCACATTTTTACATTTTAACATTTTCCAATAATTTATACTTAGGCTGATAAAGAGACTTTGAATAAAGATCGATATTGGCAAATTTTAATCCATTTCGATCTAATAACAAAGCTAAGAGTGAATTTGTTTTGCCGCACCCGCGCGGTCCACAGAAAATTCCGAGAAAATAATTTGGTAGTAATTCACTGTGTATATATGTTTTAGATGTCGAATCATCAAAGTCCAAATTCTCGATGGCAAGTTTAAGATCTTGTCTTACTAAACGCATTTTTGTAACTATTATGGAGGTTGTTGTAAAACAACAAGAGAATTTATGGCATTCCTAAAAATAATAACAATGACGTCACGTCACAACAAAATGCGGGTCGTATTTCACTTAGAAACGAGCTGTTTTCGACGTGACGTCACACTATTACTAAGTACTGCTACATTAACACGATTTTCTTTTTTTTCTTTGGGTTCTTGAAAAAGAACATTTAGTATTTTATTATGATTTTCTACATTTGGTTCTTGAAAAAGAACGATTTGTTTACAACACTAATAACTCTTTGTTTTAAAACAGAACAATAGATTTCTATCCAAATCTTCTATTTCTATTTTTCTATTGTGTTCTTGAAAAAGAACGATTTTAATTTTAGCCCCATTGCTCATTTTGTTTCCGAAACTATGTTCAGTTTGTTCTGAAAAGAACAGATTGGTTTGTAACCGTCGTCTAGGTGATGATGTGATGTCGCCAAACGCAGGACCAGCTACTGCGTTCGCTCGCTGGTATTGTCGTCTTTTTATGCTCGTTATCTCTCCTCTGCCGCACAACCCGTTTCTAATCGTAAGCTCCACCCCGCGTCTGTTATCATGCAGAGTCAACTACATTGATTATTCTAACTCAATTTAAACAATGAATTGTCTGTTAATAATTGAAATAGATATGTAACACACGTAAAACCATGTTGCTGCTCTATCTACGATTTATGTGGGCCAATTTTTGACCATTTATCCATATGATAATTCTAGTTTTCAAATGAATAAATTAACATACAACGACTAAATATAACCAATGCTCTTGACCCATATAAATAATACCATTCAATTATGAACTCAAACAAACTGCAAACTATTACCAACAACATAACGGTTCAAGTTTTTAACCATATGAATTACTTTTCATATACGCTACGTGAGTAAATCTGCATACATTGGAAATTTGCAAAGAAACAATACATCTGCTTTATAGTACAAGGCACATAAAATAACCCATTTTTACCAGCACATAACACTAAGGCATTCGAAAATACAGTTTACTGCTTATTAACGTGACGTCAGAGGAGTAGCCAAAGAAATCCGTCTTGACTACATATGGCACTTGTTTTGCCGGCGATTTAAATTTCGCTGCTATATGTTGTTTTGGTTCTGTAATTACTAATAATTTTTTTTGTTACGTAGATTTAAATATGTATTTACTTTTCACACAATTTTTGTTTGTATACAATATTTACGTTAATTACTATGCACTTTTTTTTCGTTTCTGAACGATGAACTCTACTTATTTTTATATGATTTTGATTGTATCTTTTTTATTGATAGATATTTTTGTTCAGTAGTGATATGTATTATAGAATAAGATTTCCACATTCTGTTCTTATCAAACTTGCATCGAAAATTGTTCAAATTTATTAATTATAAGAATTTTCCAATCGCCACTTCGATTAAATTCACGCTTGAGAGAGGGCCCATCAATATACGTTTAATGGTGGTTCAGTGCTCAGTGCGTCCTATTTATTATGTATATGGGAATGGAACATTCAAGAAGACAGTATACAATTTTACAGTGACTAATTTAATGTGTTTCTACACAAGTGTATCTCAACAATCATATCTCACAACCAATCACTCACGTGCCTCAAGCATAGGCTCTCTCTCTCTAGCGACAGTAAAGTTACTTACGTGTCGACAAGTATAATTCTAACTCTCTCGCGACAGTAAAGTTACTTACATGTCCTCAAGTGATAAAATAAATCACTAGCTCACTCCATCGCGACAGTAAAAGAAATCTACTGATCGGGAACAAGATTAGCACTATAAAGTTTATATTCACGGCAAAAGACTTTCTCTCACTACATGAATCTGAGGTGGTTGTTTTGTATTTACATCAAAGTTGTATTATTTCAATCATTGTAAATAATCTCAACCAGTGTTGTAAATAAATGTACATAGTTCAAATTTGGTTTTTTTTGTTGGCGAATTCCAATTGAGTCAGCACCTATCTATTTCTCTTGTTCTGGCAAGAGCCATCACTATTAGCCGAGGCTAGAACAGAGATGAAAACGAATTGGCTATATAAATGAATTCATTTTGCTTATACAGTTTAGTAATATGAAACCTATTCACTACAGAGGTGCGGGTATAGTAAATTCGTTAATTGATAAGCTCCCCTTTGAAGCCCACCTCCCTCAGTATCAGTGGTGTGGACCTGGCACGCGAATCCAGAAGCGCCTGGCACGTGGTGATCCTGGAATCAACCCATTAGATGCAGCTTGCAAGCAGCACGACCTCGCATACAACTCAAGTTCTGCATTATCTGATAGACATAAGGCGGATAAAGAATTAGAAGATCGTGCTTGGGAACGAGTGAAATCAAAAGATTCCAGTTTTGGTGAAAAGCTGCATCTTGGTTAGTTGTGAATACAATGAAAGCTAAAAGAAAAATGGGAATGGGGCTTTCATTCAAAACACACGTTATCGATCCTACATCGAAAGCGTTAAGAAAATATAAAAATCATAAAAATTTACGAAAATCAAGCTTAGAAGGATTAAAAGCAGCCCGCTTGGCTATTAAAAAAGCAGGAGGCCGAAAAAATATCCGTTTGCCACGTGTTATTCCATTTGAGCATAAATCTGGAGGATTTTTACCAATGTTGCCTATTTTATCTGCCTTGGGAGCAATGGGTGCCCTAGCTGGAGGAGCGTCTACTGTAGCTAAAAATATAATAGATATAAAAAAGAAAGTAAATGGGAATAATGGCAACAATGTTGAAATTGGCAAGAAAGGTTCAGGATTGTTTTTACGTAAAAATTCTAGAGGATATGGATTATACTTAAAAAAAAATCTCTGAATCTACCTGACAGAGCTCTTTATGATTATGAAATATTAAATTGTATAAATAAACTGAAATTGCCATATTTTAGAGGTGTCTTTATGCGTGATGCATTACCCAAATATATACGTTATAATGAAAGTGGTATTGTTAATTTAGATTTGAAGGCCAATAAATGCACTCATTGGGTGGCGCATAAAAAGCAAGGTAATACTATCAATTATTTCGATAGTTTTGGCAATTTGAAACCACCAACAGAACTTATATTTCGGTGAATCAAGTAATATAATCTACAATAGAAGCCGATTCCGAAAATTTAATTCTAATAATTGTGGTCATTTATGTATTGAGTTTCTATATAATAGCAAGCCATAGTACAGTCTAGTGTTAGTTATGTATATAATATTCACATTAAAGGATCGTAAATCAACACTTTCCATAGATTTTCCCAATCCCATACAGCTAGATACAAATTTTCAATACGGATTGGCGTTGATTGGTTTCTGTTCGTACAACACTATACCGAACGTTAAAGAAAATACTAAATTTCACTATATAGATAAAAATAAACAAGTCAATTCAATTAATCTACCAGCTGCAGTATGTGAGATTACAGATATTAATAATTATCTAAAGAAGCAATTGATACCTTTCAAGTTGAATGGAAATGAAAAAGAAGAAGATATTTTTTTCCTAAGACCAAATAATAATACTTTAAAGTGTGAAATTTTTCATCGTGATTTTGATATAGACTTTAATACAGAAAATTCGCTAGCAGAACTACTAGGATTCTCACGAAAGATATTGCACGCTGGAATAGTTCATTCATCTGATCATCCTGTAAATATTGTAAAAGTTCGAACGATTCACATGGATAGTAATATGACAATTGGTGCATACTATGACAACAAACCGCCACATACGTTATACGAATTTCCCATCACGTCCAATCCTGGATTTTCTATAGACGAAATTCCACGAAACTTGGTTTATTTACCAGTAGTAGGGAAAGAGATATCTACCATTTCCCTAAAAATACTAGATCAGAATTTTAATCTTGTAAATTTTCGACGGGAAGAAATTATCGTTCGGTTAGGATTAAAAAAAGATGGTTTTAATAATTAATAGGGCTAGTAATAAGAATGTTAATAAATCGTATAAAAGGAGTATTAACAAGCAAACACATTCAGTTAAAAAACGCCGTTCAGCTAGAAAGTTGGGGAGTAAATTGTCCAAGTTAAACACAACTTTTTTGAAATCGATTAGATATGTATAAATCTCCATTGAACGATGATTCTATAACACATGGAATATCGAACATATTTTCCCTATATTAAATCATTTTCTAACAGTGGTGTAATTGAAATAACAATAAATAGAAATGATGTTTGGCTATTAATGGCCGAATCTGCTTTGGTAATTAAAGGAAAATTGAAAAAGACAAAAGGAGATGGAACTGTGTGCCTAGTTAATAATGCAGGACCATTTTTATTTGATTCAGTAACGTATGAATTGAATGGTGTAGAAGTGGAACATGTTAAAGATCCGGGAATTGTTAGTCTTATTCGTGGATACTTATGTTATACTGAAGAAGATGCAAAACATTTAATTATAGGAAGTTGGAAGTTCCCAAATAGATTATCAACATGTGCCAAAGATGAATTCTTTATGCGAATACCACTATCTCATTTATTTGGTGTATTCAGCGATTATAAAACAGTGATGTGTGGAAAACATACTTTACGTTTAGTACGTTCTCGTAATGATAACAGTGCTATGTTAACAAGTGACAATACAACAATAGGAGAAATTCTAATTGACAATATTCAATTGAAAGTAAAACATATAACGCCCAATGATTATATAAAAATGGAATAATTAAAATCGATAAAGCATGATCGACCAATTTTAATTCAATTCAGAAAATGGAGTTATCATGAATTACCTTCTCTGAATATGGGATCTACAAAAGAGATATGGAATGTGAAAACTACCACTAATGTAGAAAGTCCTCGGTATGTCATTGTTGCTTTTCAACAAAACCGAAAAGATCAGATGCCTAGTGATAATACTTTATTTGATCATACTAATATTTCTAGCATTAGGCTGCTTTTAAATGGAGACTATTATCCATTTGAAAGGCCAAATATAAATTTTGCTTCAAATAACTATGCAGATATATACTGTAATTATTCAGATTTTAATCGAAGTTACATGAATCAATCTCTGTTAGAACGCAAACAAGTCTTGTTAAGCTACGATAATTTTTTTACACATGCATTGTTTGTAATTGATTGTTCAAGAAGAGATAAGTCTATATAGTTAGAATAGTTAGAAAAATTAATTAGCCATGAAAATTGCTATTGTTGACATGCAAGGCTTTGTCTTAAATAATTATGAAGGTGAACGAGCATTCCATGTTAAAGAAATGACTATTATGCATGGATCGCAGTATAATCATTATGTATTTCAAGCGCCTAAACCTTACTCAATATTAACCATTTCTGAAAAGAAAGATGTAAATTATGCAATTCATAATATTCATGGACTATTGCATGAATCAGGACATATAAGATACAATGATATACATTTAATAATAAAGAAATTATATGGATTTGATATAGTGTATGTTAAAGGACATGAAAAGAAACACTTTTTACAAACATTATTCAGTGAATCTAATAGAATCGGATCATCATCAACATCACTTCTACCCAAAATTATAAATATTGAAACTTCAACTAATTCTAATTGTGTACCTAAATTTAATCGAGATATTCCAAAATGTATGGAACATCTAAATGATAAGTTGTATATGTGCAGTTTAAGAAATTGTTTTATACTTAGTAGTTGGATGTATAAGTTTTTGCCTCAATAAACATAAATATATATATGCATACGAAACAGTTGATTTTCAATTTATGCAAGTAATCCAAATCAGATGATCATGATTGGATTTACTTTCCTTTTTTTAGTTACAATTTTTAATAATGTAATATAAGTAATTAATCCGAAAAATGCAGAACAAGTTTATATTTGTTTCAATTCAACTAATGATAGTTGGCCTTCTAATTGGAGTAAGATGAAAAAAGCTACAGACTCAGTTTTGTCTACAACCATTACGAATGGTTGTTGTTGGTAATTGTTGGTAATCAACAAATTATAAAATTCGAATTAAAAACAAAAATGCTGAGTTTGAAGATAATGAGTGGGAGAGTTTAGACAGGTTCCTCGCTCCAATATTTATTTCATCTGTTTCATCAATACAGAAACTCGATTCAATCTTGTCGATACTCTATTGTGTGGCAGCAGTAACAACAACATTATTTTTAAAGTGTGCTTTTAAATTTAGTGGTAAAAGAAGAAATCATGGTAACGACTAATCAAATATTAGAATTAAATGATATGATTAACAGCATTGAGTGTCCACGCAAATTCCATGATTATTTTATAAACATCTTGAGTAATCAATTAGAACTACCAGAAGAAATGGTATCAGAATATTTGAAGCCTTGTTGAGGACATCGTACAAATGAAGATGATGATGATTGCGATGTAATTGATGGCCCTCTACATACACATAAGATTAACTGTTTCATATGTGAAGAAATTATTTTAAATCGATATATTTGAATGTTTTTGTATTTATTATATTTTTATATCAGTTTATAATAAAAAATAATAAATTTATTACGGAATTAGTTATTTTACTTACTTTCTTACCTTCGCCTATCAACAGATCTGAACTTGTTTGAACTTGAAAAGGGTCAGCTTAGTTGGTAGCGTACATTGTATAGTGATGTTAAGTATAAGAAACGACACAGACAAATCGTAATTCTCATTTATTTAAAACACACCAGGTTTAAGTAAAAGTAATTTTAAACATAAAAAATGAGAAAGTCCATATACATACATATTACATACCTATTCCGAAAATATATTTAGAATTATTTATTTCAAAGTATTGTACTACAAATGAATAAATTTATAGATGTTCAGTAATACTACCATACATTTGAGATACAAATTATATACATATCATTACTATTGTTGTTAATTGGATTGAATTTTATAGTGACCCCAAGGAAGCGTGTCTGTACTGTTTTCAATCAAATAACGTTTATCATCAAATGAATTAAGAGCTAGTTTAATTTCCTCTAACACTAAATAAATTATGGTTATAAGAACGTATGGAACGCTGCTTTATAACTTTTTCTTTAGATAGCATTAAACATTCATAATAATCATTATAATCTATTTCATTTTTTACTATGTTGTATTTAACCCCCTTAATTTTTTTTATACATTTATTCAAACAATCTATTTTATAAGTGTACATTTTTGATCTTAATCCTATGAAATTGGTAATAATATTGCCAGCTGCCTCATCCTTGAACAGACCTAAAACTTTTTTGTTTTTTAATGGTATACCGTATTGATTATCTACAGCATAGTTACTCGTATCGAATTTTTGTATATGCGTTTTAATAATATCTAAATATGCATCATCAGATATGATTTCATATATGAAGCTATCTGTATCCATGTACATTAATTTGCAATTTTCAGTTGGTGAAATCTCTTTTAATATAAAATTATAATGAAAGTCATACATAAGAGTTTTAGATATATCTAGAATACACATTCCTATATAAACCGGTTTGCTAAACACTATATGTGATTTGTTTAGCTCTATAGCAATTAAACTTTCATCAAATATTTTATGACTATGGTATAATAATCTCGATATTAGATTTTTTGACCAATAAGGACCTTCCCATTTTCGTACGATCTTGATATTCCTATGTTTCCTAATGTTTTCCATTGTTTTTCCGAATACGACATTGTACATTAATTTGAACAAATTTTTCTCAAAATCTGTTTTAGCTTGTTCTCGGTATTTAGTATTCAAATCTATATATGGTTGGAGCCGTGATGCTTGACTAAATTGTAATATTTTATGAATTTTAGTCAAGACCAGACCATTCTGCAAGGCTTGTTTTAAATTTCGGTAATGTATAATAAACTTTTTTTATTAGTAACTCTACTCAGTAATTTAACAGATTTAGAACCTGGTGGTCGTTCATGATCTGCACAGAATGGCAGATCTTTATGTTTGTCATGAAGCGACATTGAATATTCTAAGTCTACCTCGAGAATACAACCAGTATCGGAATCATTAGAAGCATTAATAATATCTGCCTCATTTACATTATTAAGCCAAGCAAAATTATCGTAAGGTAGATACTGAGACATGGCCCAACCATATAGGTTATTGGCATCTAAATACAATAAATATTTAGATGGCTTTGTAATGTCAAAATTCTTCATATATTTGTTGTTTGCCGCGGAGTATCTATTAGAACACATAGAAATACCTCCTCTTAGACCTTTTTCAATAAATAAAAGTTGATCTATGTCTTTGAGAAGCCTAAGTTTATACTTTGTTATTTTCAACATGCAATCCCAAGCATACCCAGGTAGCGTATGGTAGAAAGCTGGCTCTAAACCATAAATATTTATACACTTACTTCTTTACATACTATACTTTACATCAGCCAGCAAGAGAACATCTGTTTTCAAGTATAAGTCGTTATATTCGCCTAAATTAGTAATATTGAATCTTTTCCAAATTACTTTTGCATGATCAAAATCGGCGTCACTTATATGTGATTTAATCAGCTTATTATAAAATAATTCTTTAGCTGGTAATTCCATTTCATTTAGTTTACTTAAATTATCTACATAATCATAGCAAAAAACACCTTTCCTAGATAGCAGTTTAAAAGATTCCGCATCTAAATTACGGAATTCATGTTTTAGAATATTTAATTCATTTATTTGTAGGGTGGATTCTAATTCAGACAGTGAAGTGTTTAAAAACCTGTAAGAATCTATGAAACAATATCGAACAGAACTATTAGGATAATGCTGAGTAAATGAAATTTATTTTTCTTTATTCATTGGTAATAAAGTAATGGTCCCCATTTTGCATATTTCTTTAACTAGGAAATGACTATCATAATTTGAAAGGTTATGACAAATTATTGGTACTACACATAATTTTTTAAAATTTAAGTTATAGGATGCATGAGCTGGACCGTGTAGATGGTCATTATGATGATTTTTATCTTTGGCAATTTTATCATTAATTAGAAACGGTTTTTCACAAATGTGACAGTGTTTTGCTGCTTCGATATCTAGTCCACTAGACATAGACACAGATGATTTAATCTTTTGTTCAATCTTGTTTGTTAATAACCCTAACTGATTTACTATCCATCCTACACAATTTTCTCCTCGATAAAAGTCGTAGTAGCAAAGTGATTGATCATAAGCATATTTTACATAATAGCCTACACTAAATGGCGTATGCTGTTGATAACAAATTTGACTTTTATTGCGTGAAATATATATTTTCTCTAGGACACATTCAAAATCTAAATAAATTACGAAAGGTGCCTTTTGCTTATATACAATATTTTTGAACTCTACGTAATCATAACTTGGAAAAGATATTTTACAGAATTTTAATTGTTCACATAAAATTAGATGATTGTTTAGTTTTTCCTGAGTTAGAAAATAATTAAGGCACCTGTCGCAAACAAAAATTTTACGTTTATTAATCTGTTTTGATATGAGCCTAGACATATTTTTTATAAGGCAATAGTGATACTTAAGCTTCTCATCTTCCGTGGTATCATCGGGTAACGGAGAGTAATCATTTATTTTAGGATAATATTTATTTTGTATGTACAATAAATTCACATGTTTTTCTAATTTGCTGCCCGTTATTCAGCAAGGTACTGTTATATAATTTTTTTGTTTTTCAGAGTTTTCATGTAACTCTAACGCATAAACATTCACTGAAATGTTATTAAGTTTTTCAAATATACTTATTTGACCTATTGAAATTGGCAATTGTAAGCCATCTGTTTTTAATACATTTAAATAATGTGGATACGATGAAATTCTATCTGAATGATTAGTAGCAGGATAAAGTCCTGCAATAACGCTCCAATAAAAACATGAATTATCATAATTTTTTATATTAAGACACGATTTTTATTAGAAATTTCTTTAGGTAATTTAATATAGGATGAAGCAGCAAGACCGAATTCATATTTATTTATATTAATTTGTAAATTAACTATTGCCTTTAGAGCCCAACCACTATCACGTTCTTGAAATTCACCCATTTTATGTGTTATTTGGTCAATGACGTTATTTTGAAACCAGTTTCTAAATCCGTGCCACTATCAATTTTTTTGTTTCTTGTATGAAAGTACTTAAATTCCAAAATTTCTATATTTTCTTTGATGGCGATATACTGAGCGCAATGAATGCACTTAAAGTAAACAGGTGTTTACTTTAAGTGAATTCATTGACTTTAATATATTATTTACACGTCTCTTAAAAAGTTCAAATGAATCTTTTAAAAATTCAGTGGCATCTGTGTGTCTTATGTTGTAAATGATGCCTGTTCTGATACGGTTGTTGAATGCAGGTTTTAGATCGTCCCAAGTTATTCTATCACTTCTCTTAGAAGCTCGCAAATTATCACCAGTGTGAGTCTGGTAATTATTATTTTTTAATGTAAGACGAAATCTTCTTAAGTGACTTAAATTAGTAGAAAGCTTATTACAAACACTTGCTGGTTGCTTCTTGCGCATGATTTTCATAATGTCTCGGATACTTTTGTTCATTTTCCTGATCCATGTGCTCCTATCTAGACTTGAACTTTCTTGTAACAATGGTACAGCTTTTGAAAGTATATTTACTATATCACTGCTTAAATTAATTGCACTTTCCATGATCACTATATGCACACTTATACAATTGAAAACAATACTATTAACTTTATATTACAAGCAACCAGAAATTTAATTCTTTGTAGTAGAACACTATAACATTACTATGGGCATACGGCTTAAATGCCTAATGCAGGTACCACCACCACCACAACCACCACCAGCAAAAATCATAGTCCCTTTAATAAGAAAATCGGTTTGATTTTATATTTTGCTAAATATACAATAGATATTATAACATTGCTAGAAACATTTTTCATCCTTATAATCTTTTCAAATAACATCCTGTTAAAGATCTCTTTATATTAAAAATGCAGATTATCATTCCACGCATTCTAAAATTCCTTAAGAGAAATGTGTTTTAAGTGCTGTTCAAATTGATAAACATGGGTTTGTCATGAAGCAAAACCTTTATTATTATTCAATACAATAAAGAATAATTGATGTTCGGCTAAACATTAAGCCTTTTGTAAAATTAAATAATGTCCTCTTAATTTGAAGCATTTAAATAAGGAAACACTAATATGTATAGGATATACGAGACTTCATTCAGTTATACTACAATAACTGAATGATTGATGATCGACTAAACATTAGACCTTTTATAAAGTTAATAATACCCTCGAATTGGAAGAATTTTAATGGCAAATACTGATTTTACATATGTATTGGATTCGTCATATATATTTTAGTACAATGGAATTAGACCATTTACGTTTTATTTGTTGTAAGAATATAATCACAACAGGTAATAATAATGAGGAATTAAAAATGATTCAAATTACTAGACAGGAAAAGACTATATGCTTAACAGAATCTGATTTGGTTAACATAATATTCATCAATACATATCATGTCGTTCCCTTAATTAATAGGCTAAATTTAATTGACTTTATCACATTTAATAATAATTTTATAAAAGCTGATTTTATAGCCATTTGCATATGGCTAAATATGTTAATTTAGATTTAATACAGATTATAACATTTATAGAAAAAATTTTCACCCTTATAATCTTTTCAAATAACATCCTGTTAAAGATCTCTTTATATTAAAAATGCAGATTATTGTTCGGTGCAACCCAAAATTCAATTTATATACTCAACCCAACATAATGGATGTCGGTTGGCTTTGTGGTTCAGTGGTAAGGTCCTTATACCCCCCTTAAACATGTATAGGTTCGATTCCTATTCACATCTAAAAATTTTATTTTAAAGAGACAGATCATCTGTCTGTCTCTCTCTCTCTCTCTCCTTTTCCTTTACTCCTCTACTTTACTGCTGCAATCACGAGGTGTGCTTTACCACATTAAGGATAGGTGTAAGGACGCCTATTATGACTGCGCCCCGACGGCATCTTTATACTTATCCATGTGGTAAGCACGCCTCACAAGCCTTCACCTTTTTTCAAATTCTTAACAATATCCGATACTACCGACATCTATCCACACAACATCAAACTTCAAACATTACATCAAAAGATACCTTGGAAAACAAATTGAAACTTGGCGCCACATTTCAAAAATAAATATGACACTGATAATTGACACACAAAATTCAAAAATATGACAGTGACAATTGACACATAAAGCGCCATCTAACATAAACATTTAAGAATGAAAATTTACACACAGCGCCACCTAGCGGACAACACATGAAACTCAATGACATAAAAATGGGGCCCGCGATTGTGGCGCCCTCTGATGGCGAAATTTTGAACCCGTGGTCTAGTTCTGCTGTTGTTTATCTACTTATTGAAAAGTGTGTTTTTGACAAGCGTCATGAATCACAAACTTGTTGTTAGTTTTTATAGTTGACAATTTTTTTTCGGCAAGAAAAAAAATTTTTCTTGCCAATCTACCCTAGATATTTTACAAAGAATTTGTGCGTTTGTTTAAACTTTAAAATTCGCTTTCCTATTACATTTTTATTTTTAATTGTTTTTTTTCTACAATCACCTAATAATGTGTCATTTTTCGCTTTAAAATGCAAGCGAAGACACTTTGTTGACGACTTACTACTTTTTGCTCTAGCGCGAAAAGTAGTCCATAGAGCTGTCACTTTATCGCGCTAGAGCAAAAAGTAATACACCTATTCTCCAAAATTTTAGGAACTTTTTTAATTTTTAAGCATTATAAAAAACGAATAATTACAATTACAAATGATGGACCCCCTGTAGTTAAAGTACATTCACCTGCAACTAACTTCATGGGCTACCCACCGGTTTCCCGAAGACAGTTGTTGCAACCGTTCTTACTCATTAAAAATTGTAGTTCTATCTTCATCTAAAGTTAATGGTATAGGGTACAGTCTACTTAAAACGGTGATTTCTTGGGTACAATAATCAATTTAGAATAAAATTTTTAACGGAACTTGTATTTCCGTTACAACACAGCGGGCTGTGGGTTGCATATATATATTAATTTTATTTCATTATTTGTAATATTTTATTCTGCATTCTATTGAAGTTTAGTTTTACAATGTTTTATTGATTTACTTGCCAAGTAACTAATCAAACATTTTAAACCTAAACTTTAATAGAATACAGAATATAATATTACAAATATGAATTATTATTAATAATTGAATAAATATTATTTCAAAACTAGACTTAAAAGTAAAATTTAAATATACGTGAATACCTAAGTTAACAGAACGTAATTAACAGATAGTTAAAACGTAATTAATAGATAGATATACATCTGAGAAGATAATCTTCTCAAGGAAAAGAGAAAGATATATTTTAGTAGTCAATTCACCACATTACAATCATGGCTACTATGATTTATCAAATATACAATTGTATGCCAGACGGAAATCATTCAAAATAAAATTATTTAGTTTTAATAAGTAAAAATCGTTATTCATTAAAATATAATTAAGGATTCAATTGCATTAAATTCATTTCATATTTGAAGGCAGGTTCACAAACATATTAGAGTTATAATTAAATTCCTCATTCTCATAGAAGAAACCGACGTTCAATTTGATTGTTCGAGAATGTTAGTCAATTTATATAACTTATGCAGTAGTTTTTGTGATTGTAGAAAAAACGTAACATGCATTTCGGGAAAAAAGTGGCTTTGTTGCTTTCAGCGATTATCGCGCTCCGCAAGCGACGCGCGCTATCTATCACTTGCGACCAACAAAGCGTCACTTTTTCCCCTTAATACAAAGTAACTATTGTATATTTTATTGAATTATTCCTATTATGTTTCACTATTTTCTGTGGTTTCTTCTGCCCAGTGCATTAAGTTCCTTTTGTTGAATAGAAGTCTCATTAAAGATTTGATTTACTTTTGTTTTTATTTCTCTATCACTAAAAAAATGAATTTTAATTAACCTTGAAAGTATTATAATAACATCCATTCGTACTTTAATATTTTCTCTTTAATTTTGGTATGACTTAAAAAGATTTTATTTCTACGTATGTGTTTTAATGTATTCTTAGTTTCCTTTTTTACTTTATGAATTAAGTTCCGCGTCACTGTTTTACTTTTGCTTCCATTGTAATATCTGAAATACATTATTTTTAAAGGAATTATTCCACTTACTATGCATTGATTAACAAGACAAATCGCTCTAATTTTCGCTCCAGATTGAAAAATTATGACTTACATTTCGATAGCTTTTGGCTCATAGACTCTAAGTGACTTCTTCTGATGTTGCTCGTCTAAACTAAGGTACGTTTTCGGTACATGACTATTCAAATTACAAATTTCGTGATACAAACTTTGTACTTCTTTTGGATACAATGTAAATTCAATGCTCTTTAACAATTTTCGTGTTGCTACAAATATTTCATCAAAACTAGGCAGTTCCTTATAAATTTTCATCATATCCTTGAGTAACTTTAATGTTGTATGAAGTATGGAAATTTTTACAATGTCACTTATTTGTTTTCCAATAAGATAAGATGCATTTAGTTTTATGTTAAATATCAAGTTGGTACAATCATCATTTATAGCTAAGTTAATTGATGATATCGATTTCTCAACGTTATTTCTTTTAGATGTAGCTAGAGTTATAATGCGATTCAAGAAATTAATACCAGCTGGCAAGTATCGTTTAGATACTGCAGTATACTGAAAATATAACGTGCGAATTAACTAAAAAACTTATTTTGCATTGACTTTACCTCTATAACCAACGTGGTAATATATAATCCATAAGATAAATTTTCGATTGTTTTGATTCGACATTTATTTAATATCTGCTCCATAAAAATGAAACAGGGGGTTACAATTTGATGGCGAAAATCTGAAGTAGAAAACAACAGACCCACCAATTTCAAAAAGACTAAAACTTCGATACCAGGGCATTTTTTCATTTTTCGCTTGTATTTTTCATATTTCTCTTTTATAACTTCAGATACAGTAATAAATGTATTCTCTGGATCTAGTTGAGACAAATCATAAATAGCAGGCATAATACTTTGCCAAATATTGAAATTATTCATAAGTGTATCTGGATCATTTTTACCAGAAAAAAGGTCATTTAAATATTGCAGGGTAAATACAAATAACGTATTTAATTTGGATTTGCTTTCCTGTGATAAACCTGGATTATACTTTATCATTCTTTCCAAAATAAGTTTCTGATTATTTTGATCAGATGGTGATAGAGTTTCAATAGTTGACTTGAACTTTTCATAAGTTTCCGGTATAGTAACTGTAAAACCTGAATTATGTTGTGCGTCATTTTGTTGTGTTTTAATTGAATTTTCTTTCCTTTTTTTTTTTAGTTTTTCATTTTCTTCAATTTGCATCCTTTTTCTTTTATTCTTGTCCGCGTAGTCTCCGCTAGTTATTTCATTTGTTTCAAAAACAGCCAATGTGTCTTCGAGGTCGTATTGCTCATCTAATTCTTGATTTATATTGCCTTCATCTTCAACTTTTAATTCAGACTTTAACACTTCTGCTGAATTGGATCCTATATGAAAATCGTCCAGATCATCTGCACTTCGATGTGGAATCTAAAAAATTAGTTACAAATTACTTATCGCCTTTTTTGTCCAGAGTGAATAAGCACTTACCGTTTTAACTTTATCTGCCGGGTTTTGCATTCGGTAATTTTTTTCTCTCCCCAATTTTTCTAATTTTGCTGTTTCTTCTGTAGCAACTTCATCAACTGTTTTAAGTCTATCAGACACCGTACCTCTAGCTTCAAATCTTAATTCATTGATGCATTTATCATAAGTATCGAATTTCGTTTCTTCTTTCTTTTTATTATCGACTTTAGATACAATATTACTTTTGCCAATAGTGTGTACTAAATCTTTCCATTCATAATCCAATTTTTCCGTCAATTCAAATGTTTGTTCTTTAAGTTTCTGTTGTTCAGCTTTTCTTTTTTTAGACTCATTTATGAGTTCATTGATAAATTCTTTATGAATTGTAACACCTTCATGCCCAGTATCAGTTAAAAGTCCATCACTAAAATGGGCCTTACTAATAAAACTCGAATCTAAACCTTGATTTTGGTAGTTAATTTCATCTCCAATGTCTGAATTTTCAAATTTTTCAATCTCACTTAAATTTTGATTATTATGCGTGAAGATCTCATCATCATTCAAATCTAATCCAACCTTGTTTGTATTGACATTTGATTTGGTAGAAGATAATTTTTCACTTAAGCGATTATCTGTAAATCGAATTTTTATTCAGAGAAAAGTTGTATATTTTTTCTTTACCTTTCACTTTCACTCGCCACTGTCCTACCAATATCCCACAATTTTTTGTTTGCTTTTGTAAAGTTGTTATATTTTCATTTTTAATGTAATCTTCAAATGGATTACGTTTGATTTTTGTCAATTTTTTCACGGATTGTCTATTTTTTGTTTTTACCATCTTTTAATGCGAATATTAATTTAAAGAGAAAATATTTTATTAGAAATAGTTTGCAGCCAATGGCAGTATTCCCTTTTCACAAGGGATTCGAATCGCATGCGGTAACCGCAATCGGTTTTGTAGCTTTTTAGGAGAGAGAGGCGGTGTTGTCCAGTGCCTGATATTAAGAATCCTAAAAAGCGTCCGCTTGGCGCATGACGTAGACAAAAGAGTAAAATCAAATATCAACTGACTAAGCGTTATGTACGTATTATGGAGAACTATAATAAAATACATAATATAGAGAGAAATATATAATATAGTAACAAATAATATAGTTCTGAATAGTACATATCCATATTGTAAATATATGTATGTATATATGTAAGTAAATATGTAATATTGATAAGTAAATAAGCAGAATTGCACTACCTGGCTACCAATCTGTTACCAATGTCAACCAAAAACGGCATAAAACTGAAATTAATATAAGGGTAAAAAGTTAATAGATAGTTAAGAATTACTTGGATAAGTTTTTCTTAAGGTGCAATTATCCGAATGACTATAAATAGGACCAAAACGTTCAAATTGAATGCACAGATTAGAGAGTATATATTATAATTTGCTCTAAAAATTATTTTACTTATTTCTTATCGGAGTTTTAATATTTCATCATTGTAGTTATTTTATATGTAAACCGTTCTGGTTCGACTATTTTCTGCAATATTTCTATATTGCAAATATATTTATTTACAATATAAGTTTTTTACATACTTATAAAATATTGTTCTAGCTAATCAAAAAAGTATAATATAATTTATACGATAAACTTATATAGTTTATACCGAAAAAAACACGTTTACATATTCAATTAGTTTTTATCAAAAAGTGTGTTAAGAATTAATAGAAATTTTCAAAATAAAATCTTTATTTAATGCAAATTTCATATTTAGGAAATAGACTTAATTCCTATTCGCAAGAGAGACGGTGAGATAGGAATTTCTATGAGAGAAACCGTTGCAACATATGATTTTTGCGCAAGCCTTGTAATAGCTGTGAAGTTAGTCACAATTTTTTTTTACCAAAGTACTATTATTAATAAGATGCCTGTTATTGTTTTATATATATGATGTATAATAGTGTATTTATTGATTATTATTATTCTGAAAATATTTATTTTAACTTATGTAACTTTCCACCTGCCGATGACATGAATATGCGCGCGCTGATCTTGTATTTTACAAGTCTTATGAAATAGGTCTATTAGTAGTATTTAATTATAAAGTAGTGATATTATGTAATAATTTTATTTTTACCTAACTTATTATTAATATATAAAGATATATTCCCGCTTTTAGACATCAAATTTGCTATATCATTTTTTTTTAAATAATTAATTTCTATTTATGGAATAGAAAATATGCTATATTTTTTCTATAGCTTATTCCTCCTTCTGATAAATGATCTACCCATGTATAGGTTCCATCGTCAGATGCTTCAGTATTTGCATGGAATATAAAAATCTATTTTATAATATTTTAAAAACAAGTATTTTTAATATACAAAACAAAATGTCTAAATTAGACTACCTTTACTACCACAAGTGAAAAAACACTCACCTACTACCCTTTTGCCAATGTCACAGCGAAACTCCTACAATGCGCAATATCATATCTTTTACAGATATATTGTGAGTGTTATTCAATTTTTGTAATTTTTCCCTAGAAAGTTTGCATTGGATTCTTACGTTCTTTTCTGCTATTTCATATTTTACTTTATTTTACAACAAGGTGGCGTCCGCATTCTTTACTTTTGCCCTGATTTTTATTTTAAAATACATTTTTATAAATTTCCAAAATGGACCTATTTCCAATTACCTGTAAAGCCCAAGAATACTTACTTACATACTTAAGTATACATACTTGAGTCACTGGCAGATCGAAATTTGTATACGTTAAAATAATTATTTTTTCGATAATAATCAATGGGTATCACATATATAAATTGTTAACAAATATTTTATTAATACTTTATAACAGTGTTATGGCACAAAATTTACCAAAAAAAATTGCAACGAACTTCACTGTCATTACAAGACTTGCGCAGGAATAGTATGATTCAAGCATTTGTATCATAGAAATTCGTATCTCACAGTCTCTCTTGTGAATAGGAAACAGATCTATTATGCGTTACGTGACAGTGAAAATTAAGTGTTCACTGAACAGTAATTAAACTTTACATCATATATGAGAATGCACGGACTCCATCAATGAATATTGATTATAGATTATTCAGTTTCAAATCGATGTTTCAACATCGATATCAAATTATTCGAAAAATCCGAACGTCGATCTTCTTGTAAACATCTATTATACTCAGTTACAGTATATATGTATCTCTCATGTCAGAAATTCCATATATTATTAATTTCGAAACCTTCATTTAAGTTCAAAGACAATCAATGTTATTTTAACTAATGGCGTTTTTGGTTAACATTGGTAGTGATGGTGACAAACTGCAGTGCCAGAACACTGTAATTCTGCTTATTACCTATGCTGCAATGCAACTATATCAAGCAGGGTTACCAATAAATAATTTTGACTTACTTTTCTACCTATTGACAAACATAGATTGCGATCTCAATGGACGAATTTTGGCAATGTCGAAAAATTATGCCTTAAGAAAACGTAGAAGACGCAATTGCCGGAAGCAGGGGTGGGGCCTATATTTATTTAAATTTTAACGGTTTATATTAAAATTTTATTCTTTATTCTATTAAAGTTTGGGTTTAAAATATTTAATTAGTCGTTTACAATCAAATCAGAATATGCGCAGAATATTCTGATTCTGCGCTTTTTTTTGCTTTAAAATCAAGAATTTTAAATAATGAAATTAACAAATGTAATAATTATTATTGAATTAACTTCTAGTAATACACATGTACCACTTGTTGGTCTATATACTCGAAAACTAAAAAAAATAAATTAAAACATATCTTCAAGTGACTTATTTTATATCTATTCCATGATTTAATTTAGGAGTTGTAGTTGTCTTTGGGTGCTATTAGTTGTTTTTGGGACTTATTTTACATTTTATTATTAAGTAGATATGCTAATTAGCATCATTACAATTATTTCAATATTTTACGTTAATTTAAAATTCGAATCTATCATCTTTACGATCATCAATTTTTATTATTCGTCCATCCAGCCCCAGTCTACGCTAGTATAAGAGAGAAGGACAGTATAGAGAAGTAGTAGAGGAGGATGATTCGATACAAGCTGAACTTCAAGCAAGAGTTGAATGACTGTCACTGAAGCAAGAGAAGTGTCTAATAATAGTATACAATTACCGAAAATAACAATTCTGGTATTTGATGGTACTTATAAGCAATGGCCCACTTTTGAAGAATTATTCACGAAGGTAGTACACGAAAACATAAGAGCGTCATCCATAGAGAAAATGCAGTATCTGAAGATGAATTTCAGGGGTGAAGCAAGCAGAGTAATAAAACATTTTCATATAACAGAGGCAAACTACCAAGCGCTGCATGGAAATTATTAAATAAAAGGTTCGAAAATACAAGGTTGATTGTATTTAAATATATTGACAGAATGTTAGATCTGCCAAATCTAGTTGGAGAATCAGAGTCAAACAAGAGTAACCTCAGCAGCCATGTACAAACAGGAAAATCAAAAGCTACTAGCAACAACATTGGTAAAAGTAATAAATGCTGCAGGTGAAAAAACAATGTTAAGAGCGCTCATAGACCTTGGCTCCTAAGCATCACTGATAACAGAAGAGGCGGCTCAACAATTAATGGTTCCCAAGCAAAGAATACAACCGGAACTATTAGCACTAGGTCAATGAACACCGAAAATATCAACTTCGAAAACAAATATTGTAATTGCGCCACAATTTCCCAGCACCTAGGCTTTGCCAGTAAACGTTTTGATATTATCAAAATTAACGAGTCCATTGTGGCAAGTAGGTTTTGATTTAAATATGTCTGATTGGCTTAGTTACATATTAGCACACCCAACGTGCAATAGATCAGAACCGATTGACATGATTCTAGAAGCACATGAATACGGCCAAATAATTTTGGATGGTATAAGAAAAACTGGAAATAAACCGCTAGAACAGCATACGGAACTGGGGTGGATATTATCCGGAAATACGACAGTCAAGATCGACAAAATTGAAGTGAAAAGTTTAGTAGCACAAGTGAAAGAAGACGAACAACTGAAGAAATTCTGGCAAGTAGAGGAAGTAGAACAACAAAAAATAATAATCAAAGATGACCCAATGTACGAGGAAATTTATGCAAAGTCAACAGAGAGAGACAGTCGCGGTAGATATACAGTGAAAATTCCGTTTAATCAATGACAGAGTATTGGGTGTGTCGAAGTCGTGAGCTTCAGCAAGGTTGTTACAATTAGAGCGCAAGTTCAATAAAAATAAACAATTACAAAATGAATACAAAAAATGTATGAAAGAATTCATTGACCTAAAACACATGAAATGTGTAAATAAAGGAAATAGTAAACAAGAAAACGAATCATATTATATACCACACCAACCCATTATAAAATAAACAAGTGCAACTACGAAATTAAGGGTAGTTTTTGATGCATCTAGCAAAACATCTACTGGAGTTAGTTTGAATGAGTTACTGTACAATGGGCCAATGTTGCAGCAAGAGTTAGCAGATATCTGCTTGAGGTTCAGAAAACACAAGATAGTGTTTACTGCTGACAGAAAAAATGTATAGGCAGATAAAGATCCAAGAGAGAGATCAAGACTATCATAGAATATTATGGATATTTAACGAAAAAGAAACGGTAAGGGAATATCAACTAACAACAGTGACATATGGGAGTACGGCAGCTAGTAATACGGGCATTACAGTAACTAAGTGTCGACGAAGGGAAGAACTGCCCCAAAGCAGAAGAGGTATTAAAAAAGGATCACACGCTTAACAACTGATAAGTTTCTGGCTGCATTAAGGAGATTTACAGCCAGGAGAGGGGAGTGCAGCCACATGTGCATTAATCAAACTCGGTACAGACAAATTTGTGCATATGATATGCACCTAGGCTGGGAAGCCTAATGCAATATCATTTGATTATATTTGTTGTATACTGCAGCATCAACATGTCGATGATACAACACGTTTTAACTTTGCTGCAGCACTGCCCCGCCGAATGGCATATGGACCGATCAAACTCACTATATTAACGTTACAAACCGCTACTAAGGTCACACCCTAACCACCACCACTCTCCATTAGCGGAGAACAGATGTTCTCCGCGAACATGGAGTTAATCAGATGTTAAATCCCTGATTTTCACAGAACTAGCTTGCTGGTACTAAGCTGTAATCTCAATCGATCACTTTCCTATCTCTCACAATGTCCCACGTGTTGTTGCATCCCCTGTTGCAACAACCCAACCTATCCCTTTATCAAACTACGAGCAGAATCTGCCTCTACTCGTCGTTGATTAACCCTATACCATAACCCAATGCCCAACACAGATACATTTTTAAATACCCACTCTCAGCCGGTTCAGGGGAACCGTTGACGAGCTACGCCACTAAGAGGCAGTGGGAGGAAAATCTGCGTCCCCTCGCAGCTCAGCCACAGTCACTGTACAGTGACAATGGCACCAACTTTGTAGGGGCAAGTAACACCTTACAAAGCCAGGTTAGCAAAATAGTATGACAACCACAGGTACAAGACCCCACAGCCAATAGAGGCATGCAGTGGTATTTTATACCGCCAGGAGCACCACATTTTAGAGAAGTCTGGGAAGCGGGAGTAAAATCGATGAAACATCATTTAGCGAGGATAATCGGAGAAATCAAACTTACGTATGAAGAGCTAAGCACTCTGTTGTGTCAAGTTGAGGCATGTCTAAATGTCCATAACGGCATGTGTCCGTTATGGACACTAGCAAGCGAGATGAATGACGTAATGGTACTAACCCAAGGGCATTTCCTAATTAGTAGGGCGTTAGTAACTCCCCTGATTCGATGCAAATACCCATAACAACCGACAACAGTCGACATTGGTGATTAATTGAAAAAATAAAAAAGGATTTTTGGAAGGTATGGAGCAGTGAATACCTCTTAAGGTCACAGAATAGATATAATTGGAAAGATCCCAGAGGTTGTGTTACTGAAAGAAGAGATACATCGAGCAAATGGCCGCTAGCAAGAGTAGAATTACATGCTGAAGAGAATAACAAAGCCAACGTAGCAACGTTAGAAAGAGCAGAAGAGAAAATAGTAAAAAGGGCAGTAAATGAAATAGTTCCGTTGTTACAGGGAGAGGAAGAAAAAATTATACTAGCCAGGAAAACAAACAAAAAGATAAATTTTGGGATGGTCATATACACGACGATGGAAATGATCGGAACACTGAACGCAGGAGTGACAGCTGCAAACGATGGCTACGAAATTACATATCCTCGGTCAGGGTACTATGTAGAACATCTCGGGAGGGCAAGAATTGATAGGGGAACGTTTAGGTTGGGATCCTACAATAGGAGTCAGTTAGATGAAGAGTACAAGCAAGTAACGAATGTAGTAAGGAATATGGGTGAATTGTGTGAAAAAATTGGAACGGTAATAGACAATCAACCATGCAACGAATTGTGGTAACATCTCGAACAATTGAAAGTTCAAGAGACAGACATACAGGGTGTTTCGCTACCTCTATTTTTAATTTCAATGGTGGACACAAGATGAAAAACTGAACGGAAACAGATCCACCAACCAAATTGGATCTGTTTTCAATAGTTTCCAAGATAATCAGCATTTTCTGATTTCTTCCAAAATGTTCGTGAACCGCAGTGTACCTGACCTACGCAATACTGGCTCTTGAAAAGTAGAATAAACATTGAACTCATTAACGAGTTTAATGTCACACGTTTTCCATTTCCTTTGAGAGAGTGACGGCATTTTAACAATTTTTAATTTTTTAGTTTAAGTTTAAATTTTTTCAGATTTTCAATTTTTAATATGAAAATTTATCAATAATATGTATTATTATCAATAATAAATTTTTATCTTTGGAATTAAATGGATTATTAAATGCAGTCGATTATCCAGATCATTTTTGACGACATTGAAAGATGAACTTTTTAGTTACTCAACTAATTTTTAAATGTATCATATTAAGCATTGACCGAATATTAACTAATTATGATATTAGATTATTAAAATGTAATTTCATTTCTGTTTATGGAAAGAAAAAAACAATTGCCACTACGATGTGTCGCCATACTGTTGCCTGCAGCCGTATAGTGATAAAAATAATTATAATAATTTTCAATGCATAATGTTATCGTTATGCTGAGAAAGAAAAAAAAGTGCGCTTCCCTATTGAAAAGTGGTGACTAGGCAAGGGGGTTTTGATATATCGGCAATTATCGATAGATATCGATATATCGAATAACAATATTCAATATAGCGAGTTGATAAGTCGCCAGCTATCGATATGTCGATAATATTGATAGTTATCGACCAATGGATAAGTCGGTAGTTATCGATATATCAATAATATTGATAGTTATCGACTTATCAATATTATGATAAGTCAACTGATAACAATCAGTAGAATCTATATATAATAAGTGGTATTTTGAGAATTATCAATAAAATCTCTATTTGTAGGTAATTATGTAGATCTGGTAGATTACAGATTGAGTTGGCGCAGGTTTCACTTCTCAGGATAAGTATAAAAAAGTATTACTATGTACCTACACTTCGATTCACTTTTTTTGTGACGACATTTTTTGGTTATAGTTATTTCGAGTTGCGTCATACGTGTTCTTACGGCTTATGTGCTAGACAAAGATCAATTTGGCGGTGGGGGTGTAGAAAACGGGTAATATCGAAAATAAACTGATAACGTGAAGCCAAGGTTTGGTGAATTAATGTGTACTTATAAAAAAAAACTTAATACATTTATTATATATTATACTAGCTAAGCTGAACTTATTTATCTACTAAAAATAAGGGTCATAAAAGCATATGAACCTAATGGATAATTACTAAGTTTTTAATAGATGATTTCATAACTTTGGGAATATCTATATTTTGATAACTATCGAGATATGATTATACCGATAATTATAAACATATCGATAACTAAAATATATCGATTTACTTTTCTTATCACGTATCGATAAGCAGTTCGTATTACCGCCCATGCCTGGACTTCATTTTAATAATAAAAAAATAATATAATAATAAAAAAAATCACCGCAAAGTGACAGAGCAAATATTTAAAAAAAGGAAAGAAATAATTTCAAACGTAAAAACATTTTGAACCTTTAGAACTGCCCCTATCCACAAACAGGAAGAAAATTTCAAAGAAATTTACCGACGACAAAAAAAAGAAAAATCTCTATGCCCTCTTCATATCTTCTTCAATGGAAAGATAAGCACTCCAGCGGAGTGTCGACGCCACTGCCCACAGATGCTAAAAGTGCTACGTAATAAACTCAAAATAAGACGAACATATAAAAAAAAACTACAACTACAACCCTATTCTAATGTAATAACCAACTGAAATATTATAAACTGAAGCAACATGTTATTGAAGCGGGGTAAGCGGAAACTCCATCCAACAACTTCCAAAGACTGGATTCCAAACAACTAAACCATCCCCAAAAATTATCCCTAAAGCAAATACAAAAAAAATTAATAAAAGTAAGCATGCAAGCAAAATAAAATGAAAAAATATTTACAAAGTTCGACCTGGACAAATTTTGATTTACTAAAATAAACATTACCAAAACAGGTAATCATATTAATGATTATATAATATCATATATTATAATATTTGCAGAGAAAATAAAAATAAAAAAGTAAAGAAATCAAATATTAATACGTAATAACTTGTTATAATAAAGTACCACGAATTGAAAGAGGCTAATAAACCCAATCAGTCAGACTCAAAATGAATACCAAATCATTTAAGCTCCAACAACAGAGACATGTCAGGGAAAAGCCATACAATCCTGTCCAGTGGTTTTAGGAGGTTCAATACCACAATGAATAACCCTAAAACAAAGAGGCACTGATAATAACAAAATCAGCTACTGCCAAAACCTTCGCAACTCTTCCGCATCTTCTCCAAGTGTAACAAACTAAATATACAAAGCACGTAGCAAAATCATTAAATCCGTATCGAAAATCATAAACATCAAAACTCGAATACATTATCTACTAAAACATACATCAAATATTCAATAATAACTCCTCAAACTCATAATAATAACTCCAACATTGTAATATTCATAATCCCCTCGTATAATATTCATCAATAAAAAAAAACTTAATAATAATCATCACTAAAACATCAATATCATCAGCTCATCAATAAAATCAATCAAATGTTAACAGTTTTAATCCATCCATTATCGTTCCTGTTTCATTGACTACCTATATCCCCCAAAATCAATATTCTATCAATCTTCTTAAAATCATATAGATATATATAAAAAATAGATTTATTAAAAAAAGTAGTTACGAACAAACAAAAAACTAAAAACCCTTCAATTCAAGAGCATTAAAAAAAACAAACAATGATTGTTTTTTTAAATCGAGAAATCTATATCAAGATTCATATTCAATCAATTAGTAAAATGAAAATTCAATATTAAATACGATGTGATGAAATAAAGTAAAGAAAATGCTGCGACGAATAACAAAAATAATAAAATTAGTTAGGCACTTTCTCACATAGCAACTTGCAAAATAATCAAACACTTCTTAAAATGAAAAAAAAATCCTCGATAATCAACGTTAAACAAAGAAGTGCTTTATGAGCTTGTCTACCAAATAATAATAATAAAAACGACTTGGAGTCATGCTTTCGAAACGTAGTACTTTATCGATAGGAGACATGAAAAAGTATACTATGCAAAAATTTGCCGCCTACTCAAAAATAATATAGAGAATAAAAAAAGAAATGCCGACGAACATCACAATGTTGATACCACACTAGTAGAACGTTAATAATAATAATAATAATGAAATTCTGAAAAGAAAATGTATAAAAAAAATTCTTGATACTTTTTTTCAACCATAAAAGCTGCATAAGCTGCTTTTTTAGCTGCATAAATAAAATATATGAAAATATGTAGAATAGCCAGTGGCGCATCCTGCTAACTGATAAAAATGAAATATGTAAAAATTGATAGAAAATTTTCGTAAGTAAAAATAGAAGAAATTAGATTTTTCTCTTTGCTCTAAATTACTTTATTTTGGCACTATTCGGGCTTTACCCCTCACGTTGGATGCCAAATTTGTAAGCTCGCTATTTGCCCAAAATATAAAATAACCATAGGTGTTTTAAAAACATTTTATTTACAATATTAAGTATGAAAAATACAAAATTACAATATTAGTACTATAAACTCTAAGAGAAACAAAATAAAATGAGTACCGACGATAAGGAAAAAAAAAACTTAGTCTTATATAATGATGGGTACCCAAAAAGGATTAACTTTTATTTTATCCTAGAGCGCCCTTGAATGAGAGTTACACTAAACGGCTGAATTTACCGTGGGTTTTATGGGCGCCACTGGAATTTTAGGAAAAATCCAGATCCCTCACGATGTTAAGTGAGCAGGTAAGCTCACCAGGAAAAATATAAGCGATAATAAAAATAATAATTACTAAGTGAATTAAATAAAATTACATTTACGCCAATGGAGCTTTTAAAAGATTAAACTAATAATTTTAGTTGATAATTATAATATTATATTAATATATATTAATTAAATAGTAGTTAAAAATTAAACATTCTTATTACTATCATTATTAATTATTAAAACCAAATTCGGTTAATTCTAACCGAATGATAATTTCTTCCCCTCGAAAATTTACAAGATTAAAATTCTGATCTAGTATTTTTACTAGATCAGCGAAACTACTAGAAAGCGAAAACGTATAAGCCTGGAGAAAGAAAGAAAAAGAAGAAAAAAGGAAAAAAAAAGATAAAGACTAACAAGCCTACACCAGAAATGGTAGACAGGCTTTACGATACATATATATATATATATATATTTTATAAATGTATATTACCACATGTATATTATTGCTAATATAATATAATTTTTATTATACAAATCAACAAATATTTTTTATTTATTTATTAACACGCATTCTTTCAAACAAGATCTGCGTTCATTAAATACTAAATTACAATATTCACCTATTATACTTTCTAAATTAATTGTGATAAAAAAATTTTAAAAGCATTTATAGAATATGTTAAAGTTAATTAAATTTAGCCTATTAATTTGTTGTGAACCCGATTGGTAACAATAAAAACTTATTTATTATTTATTTATTTACATATTTAAATATTTTAAATATAAAATATTAAAGCACTACAAAAAACTACAAGCACGTAACATAAAATTCTTATTTTGATTAACTAAGAGTAACGGGTATAAATGGATGTCGGATTAAGTCTGATAGGGGCCGTTTCGGGACCTAGGTTTTTATATCAGATGCCCAGTTCACGTGATCAACTCAGACGCAAATAAATGTCATTGAAGGATTTGGCAATAGTGGGAATTAGAGTATCCACGCTCTCTTAAGTTTATTTATTAGAGTAAGTGATTCGCGCTATCGCCAATCGTTCATGATATGCATAATCAATTATAATCTACTTAGAAAAAATTAATAATTTGGAAATTTAGTTAAAAGGTTGATTATGTTTTAATTTGCCAAAAGAGTAATATTTACTAAAAGGTAACATAGCATTTGGGCTTCAAAAAAGAGGCACTTAATTATTGCCGAAAAATAACTATTACTCAAGCCCGTGCAAAATGCAACATGTATTCACCCTGTAACACCGTTACAGGGTGAGGCATGTCCTACAGGGTGATACCTGCTTATAGTAGGATGATGCACAACAATTCTCCCTCCTTAAGCGTTTAGTTAGGGATTTGATAATTAAACTAACAAAACTCCAAAGTAGTTTTTCTTTTTATTTAGGGATACGTCCATCAGAAGAACTTACAGTTTTTTTGGGATAGCAGTAGGATTGGGATACTGCAAAGTTTATTTATAAAAGAAATGTTTAAGGTATCACGTCATAGTACCTGTTTAGTACTAGGATATTTATTCACTGTATGTAATTGTTTGTTTAAAAAATCTCTATCATGTAGACATTGCGCGTATGTATTTATTTCTCATTTGCTTTCAATGCAAATCGCATTTGGTGGTTTTCGTTCCTTGTCCCTCGTAGAATAGACACGTTTATAGACAGTACGACATAAGCCGAAGTTATGTTATTGTTATTATTATTCTCGGTCATTAATAATTTTTGATGTGTTTATGCAACCACAAACATCCGACTATATAGCAATTTGGAGAACTCTTTGTCTGTCTCTCTCATTCACTATATTCACATATTATTAACATACATCAAAATTGTATCTGATAATCCCTTCTTCCATTAATTAGGTGGACAATTCCAAAATATGAATGAAATATACAGATCAATGAATTTTAATCAATTTTATGGATCTAATGACCAATGAGATATATTTGCACTACATCATTGTAATTGTTTTGATAAAATGAAAATGGAGCTTTCTGTTTTATAAATTATGGATTTAAGTTTATACTATAGTGGAAAAAAGGTTAAATTGGCGTATGAACAGTTAATTGATAGAGATTTATATTATCTATACATTAATTTTGTTAGTGAATAGTACATATATATTTTACTTATCTTTTTATGTGGAATTTTCTATTCTTTTTCTAATGCTTTCTGTTGATTGAAATTTCAAAATGGATTTTTGAACAAATTAAATCTTGAATAATTATCAAAGAGAGAATTCATGTGGACTTTAGACCAAGTACGACAGGAGAACGAACTTTTCGAGAATTGTTACTAGACTAACTTCGCCGTGATGATTTTTTTCACTATTTCGACCCGGTGCTTAGCAACTTCAGGTTGTGTCAGAAAATTGTCAAATTTAAAGTCATGCCGATAAAAAAGAAGAATTGTTCTGTCGTACTCTGTGAGAAAATGACAGTGCACGTGAATTCCGGTAGGGCGGGAGCATCGACGCATCCATCGATTTGAATACAGTTTAGATGTGGTTGCATTTTTCGGTCGATGCATCGGCCATTCTCCCGCCGTCGACAAGCAGTTCGACTAAATTCTAGTTTAAACTTACAGATTTTAAGATGAATAAAAATACATTGGTTGAATCTTGTCACAATTATTTCTACGATGTTTGATTCTACTACGCACTATCGGTGTTACTGATTAACCAATTTGCCGCGCTCACATCAGTTTTCAATGGCATGTTTTGGTTTTGACTTATGAGATCGTGCTGAGTTACGTTATGAAGGGGTGGATTATTGATGAAAGACGTATGCGCATCAACCGGGGAGGCAACAGGCATATGGAGTGGTACTAGATTACGTACAGCTTCACGACGGGTGGCCGTTTTGGTCTGAACATCTACGACCCGAGTGATTTAGTGATTCCTGCCGATGTCACTAAGAATTTTGTCGCACTTGTCCCGGGGGGCAATGAATCGGCGCAGTCCGAGAATAAGTAACTCTATGGACAACCTCATGATCAGCTCTAAATGTAGTGCTTTGGTAGAACAACACACCAGAACAGCTATTTAACCTTTTACCGTGACGCGACCTCTACTTTGAGTGGGTCGTAAGAGGATGGGCCCGGCAACGTCAATTCCTATGATGAAAAATGGTTTAGACTGGGGGACTCGGCACAAGGGTAAGTGACTCATTGGAGGGTTACACATTCTAGCATTGTAGCGAGAGCATTGGTACAACCATGTACATTGGTTTATGATTTTGACTTGATACAAATCAAGTTGAATCCGCCATGTAATGACGACGAGTTAGTATAACGAATAATTAGGTTACTGAGTTGACCTTTCGGTAGGACAATGGGCGTGGCATTGAAAACTATGTCTGGCTAATTTCGTAATCTCCTCCCGACTCGTAACGAAAGGATGCAATGAATTTAGTGGGCTGGATTTTGGCAACGATTTTCCAGCCATGACGCGATTGACTTCGTCTGAAAATGATTCGGCTTGCACATGACGAATAAGAACAGTGAGGGCTCGTTGAGTCTCGGCCAAACTCAATTCTATTGAAGTATGGAAACATTTTCCTATATCAGCAACGCGGAGGACATAGGAAAATGTATGTAGCAAACCAGTGAACGAAGAGAATTTCTGGATGAAAGACAGCCAAAACAGATTGGGAGTCTGCAGAAAATTGATCTGAATATGGTTTGGGATTTCTTCCTCAGTTGTCGAAAATTCTGTGATTGGTGACGTGGGACAAGATGGATTACTTAGAAATATCGGGCCATCCCACCACATTATGGATTCTAAAAGTTCTGCTAGTGTTGATCCTCTGGAAGCCACATCAGCAGGATTGTCTTTAGATTTGACATATTACCATTGGATGTATGGACATAGTGTTTGAATATGCCCTATTCGATTGGCCACGAATGTGGACCAGAGGCGTGGAATAGAGTGGATCCATGCTAAAACACATGTGGAATCGGACCATAAGGTAATTGGCACTCCTGGAAACTCATGTCAATGAGTTTCCATAATCAATTTCGAGAGCAGATGCGCCGCGCATAATTCCAGGCGTGGGATGGATAACTGCCGAAGAGGTGCCAGTTTAGTTTTGGATATCACGAGGCTAGATTTAATGGTGTTGTCTGACAATTGAGTTCAAATGTAAATAACGGCTGCATAGGCTAGGTGGGAAGCATCAGCAAACTCATGTACGAGTTTGCTGATGTTGCGAGATCCAGCACCAATATGTCTGGGAATAACAATTTGATTTAAAACTGGAAATTGTGAGCGAATAGATTGCTAAAGTGACTTCATATCGTCAAGAAAGAGGTGAATCCCAGCCTAACTTTCGGACCCAGCTTTTTGGAATAAGAATTTTAGTCTTAGGGTAATGGGTGAGATCCAACTGAATGGATCGAATAAACGCGCTGAATCAGACAAGAGTGTTTTCTTAGTCCAAACAGAAATATCATCGTGAGGAAATTGGAACGAGAAGGTACCCGTTCTTGGATTCCATATGATAACAAGAGCTCGCAGGGTTGCAACATCATTGCTTTGGAAAAGTCGGGGCACCTCCAGATCAATCTCGGTTACTGAATCTAGTAAGGTAAAGTGATTAGCTGCCCTCTTTCTTAAAGGAAAACAAGCCTTTTTTAAGAGTTCAATGAGCTGAGATTTAATGGAAAAGAGATTTTGCAGATGGTCGTCACCGAAGAACAAGTCGTCCACATAACTTCCGGGGCGGATGACTTCAGTCGCCCTTGGATACGTTGAATAATGTGCGAAGTGCCAAATAAGGCGAGCAACTTTCACCATATTTTACAGTAGTCAAACTAAAAATTGTGATGGGGTCTTGGGCGCTTGACCTCCACAGAATGAGCTGAAATGGTTGATCGGCGTCATGTAATTGTATTTGCCGGTACATTTTTTCGATATTTGCCGTTATGGCATATTTATACTGGCGGAAGCGGGTAATAATTTGTAGTAGGTCATATTGTAATGGGGGACCGGTGTGTAAAATGTCGTTTAAAGAATGCCCACTTGATATACGAGCCGAAGCATCAAAGACAACTCGCAATTTACAACCCCGAGGGCCCACTTGAAGCACCCGTGCTGTGGAATCACATAATGCTGTTCAGGAAGGGTATCGATTGACTAGTTGGTCCTTTTCATATTTCCCAATGACTCATATTCTTCCATAAAGCGAATATATTCTTGGCGAAAGTGGTCATCACGAATTTACCTTCTAGTGATTGGAAAAGGTGTAGCGCTGTACTAAACGATTTACCAAGATTCGATGGGTCAATTCGAAATGGAAGTCGAACGTAAAATCTTACGGTGAATGTGAACACATGACACTGGAATACGTGATTGATACCGTTTGGCGTTAATTTTATTAATCAAAGCACTTGTAATAAATGAACATAGAGCGCCGATGTCAATAAGTGCTCTGATTTGTAGAAAATTTTCATTAGTCATTACCTCAACTAATGCTGTTGGAATTATAGTTGACGCCCTCGATTGACATGAATTGATTTGATAGACAGGGTGGAGCGATCACCTTGTGAGGGTAGTATGTCACGGAGGGTTGAACTACTAGTACTGGTGGACAGATTGGTACGTACCGATGTCGATGAACCGCTGCGATTTATGTAGCAACGTATGGGGGCATTGGTTACATGTTAAAAAATTTATGTGATAAACTACATGATTTTAAGGAATGGCCTTTAGCGAAGCAAGTAAAACAACGATTTTCGCCCATAATGAATTTTTCTCTGGCTGTAACGGGAAGTGACGTGAATTTTTTACATTTAAAAATGATATGCGAATCTTTGCAATAAAAATATGTATGATATTCTACGGTATTAAGTTGACATGAGTAATGACACGGGTCTCGAAGAAAATTTAAGAAAGTTGTGAGAGATGGCTCTGGAATTATTCGGGAAAAAGTAGTCCATGCACGATCTGTTCACAGATCTAATTTCTGGAGCATCAAAATAATAACTATGTGGTCGCGTGAATTAGCGTATTCGGCTTGGTATAATAATAATTCGACTGTTTCTCGAAACAAGTGATATGTGGCGCGGAAATTATTATAATAAGTACTTACTGGCCTGCAGGATTAAAATGTTTTTAGGATTGATTCTACAATGAAGATCGGCGTGTCATAAGTTACTTTCAAGGTGTTCCATGAAGCTTGATAATTCGTTGCTGTCACTGGTAGTGTACACGTACACGAATACGTTCGGCTTCGGCGGTGACTGATGCACGAAGATAGTGGAATCGTTGGATATCGTCAAGTTGTTCATTCGAGTGCACTAGTGAAACGAATAAATCTCGAAACGGGACCCACTGATCTCGATGACCACTGAATCGTGATACCTCTAATTTCGGCATGTCTAACCGATGATAGTAGATCTCGTTGCAAATGTGCTAGTCACTGGAGCGGTGATGAATTGAGTCGAAGACTGGGCGATGGATGGCGGGCTGGAGGCGATTTCAAGTAGCGTCGGCTGCTCGACACTAGATGGCGCGCTGAGGGCGTCTTCTGGTTGAGATGATTGCTGAGCACTAGACCGCGCATTTGAAGCATTTTCAGGCCGTGTTGACTGCTGGTCACGAGAAACCACGCTGGAGACATTTTCGACAATAGAATCTTGAGATAACGAATCCATTTTTGCAAGTTTGTAAATGCACTCAGTCACTCTTTCTTCGAGTGTATCAAATTCTTTAATGAATTGTTTGTCATCCTGCTCATCAAGCAGGTTCGTCAATAGCTGACGATACCGTTCGAATTTTTGTTGCAGGTAACTTTTGTGTAAAGCGATTACACTAGCGACTTCGGGTGTTGAAGTCACCTCGCTTCTTTCACAGTGTTTCACTAATTATCTTTTGCAAATTCGCAGAGACGACATAATGAACGATTGGCCGGATCACACGATGTAGAGATTATAACAGTATTTTATTGGTATAATGGAGGTTTTTTGAGCACGTGGTCAAGGAATCACATAAAAAAGGACTTAACCTAGAAATTGATAGCTCACTGACCTTTAAGGAATTAGCTGAAATCACACACTGGAGTTTGACCGCACGTGGTTTTACAGTTTCTCTACAAAACTTTGATATTTCAGTACGTAAATTTCACAGGAACCTTGGAATGGGTCCCTACTCTGGTGCAAAATATTATGTTGATAATTGGAATTTCAACATGGATTTTTGATCAAATTAATTCTTGAATAATTATCAAAGAGAGAATTCACGTGGACTTTAGACCAAGTACAGCAGGAAAACAAACTTTTCGGGAATTGTCACTAGACATGATGACTTTTTTAACTCTTTCGACCCGGTGCTTGGCAACTTCAGGTTGTGTCAGAAAACTGTCAAATCTAAAGTCATGCCGATAAAAAAGAAGAATTTCTCTGTCGTACTCTGTGAGAAAATGACAGTGCACATGAATTCTGGTAGGGCGGGAGTATCGACGCATCCATTGATTTGAATACAGTTTAGATGTGGTTGCATTTTTTGGTTGATGCATGGTCGACCACTTTCTTTACTTCTTAATCAACAGCTGTTTCGATTTTTCAATCTTTTTCAATAGTTTACATTATGTTTAATCTTTAAATAATAAGATTAAATAATTTTTTTGTCAGACAATCATAAGCTCGATCGAAATAGTAAAATAGATTTTTTGTTGAAAATTATCGTGGCAAGTATAAAACTTTTATTACTACTAAAACTTGTAGTAAAGAGTTGTAAAAATAAGGATTAGTGCTTTTATCTCCTACATAGAAAAACTAATATATCTGAAGTTAAATAGATATATTTTTTCAGCATTATGCTCTGAAAGGATGTTTACTAATTACATATTGGTTAAATTAAGAAAAAACTTCAAATTTAGCTCCACAAATTGTGTACAATAAAAACAAAATAAAAAATACAATTTGTGGAGCTAGCTGGAGTTGTTTCTTCATTTAACCAATATCTCTAGAGTTAATAAAACTTTTTTCTTAAAGTAAAAGAATTGTAATGCTAGAATAATTGGTAAATACTGTATCTTTTTTAATCTATAACTTCTGAAGTGTATATTATGTTTTGAAGTTTAATTGTGTATAATGTCATAAAAGTGGAATAAATTTTATAATTATACATGTAAATCTGTATTTTTTCCATACAGTTCAATTCGCAGACGTTTTCAATTAGTTTTTCAGAATGAATAAAATATTTTTTCTCAATAAATGCAAATGAAATTGCTTCAGATAATTCGATTTTGATTTCTATTCAATTAAAATCGAGTTGTTTGCAACATTTTCATTTGTATTCATTGAGAAAAAATATTTTATTCATTCTGAAAAACAAATTTAAAATTTAGTAGATATTTGCATTTAAGGAACCTTCACCATTTTATTGAGTAACGCACCAGACGCCCTCTGTCGAGAGTTGACCATGAGGCAACAAAAGGCTTTAAACGACATTAAAAATTCGAGTCATCAAAAGTGGTTGAGTAATTTGTGAACAATAGTGTATTATCATTAGTGATGAGCCAAACTGCTATTTTTCAAAAAAACTGCTAAGTACTGTTGCTATTTTTCAATAGCAGCTATTTTAATTTAAACTGCTATTGTGATCCCAGTTTTTTACAAAGTATTTTATGTGTTATAGGTAGATTATGATGCATGTGATACTTAACTGCCACGCGCCAATAGTATTAATAGGTTCGAATTGGAATTCGGGATTGCCCCATTACGTTAATTGAAATTAAAAGTTATATATGTATTATATAAGTTGCTGGCATTGATGTTTTAGGCCCAAAAATAAAAAATTAAAATTAAACGAAAAGATTATTTATTTTTATAATATGCAAACAAAAATTATACCATAGATATTTATTAATAAGTAAAATATGAAAAAAATCATTTTGGTACAAAATATTACACAAATATAAATAAACTAAAATTATACTTTATACAAGGTGCAAATTTGCATATTTAAGTAAAAACAAGTGAATGAAAAACCAAGTGAATGGTCATTATACACATGGGCATCTGTGAAAAATAGTCTAATTTTCAATTGTTTAATTTAATCACATATTATTTCCAATTATTTCTCAGTATTTGAAAATAAATGCTACGTATTTAACGTGGATTCTTTGAAAATATCTCACTGCAGGTTATGGTTTTATCTACTTACCGCTAAATAACAAAAGCAGCCTACCTAGCCGCTGACATTTCTGTTATAAGCGATTTCTCTATCTGCATGTCTGCCGTGATTTTTAAAAATAGCAGTTTGTTTGTACCATGATACTAAGAAGAATATTAGTATATTAAGTATAAGTATTAGTCTTAGTATCATGAGTTTGTACCAATTGCAGCTATTTTGTTTTTTCTTTTTGAATAACAGTTGCTATCTGCTATTTTCCAATACCAGCGAATAAATAATAGGTTGCTAGGTACCGCTAATCACTGATTGTGACATTGTAATTTTGTACATATTGGTTATATTGTGTTTTTGTATTTGGGTTTTTTTTAAACTTTACTTCAAAAAATATGAAATTAATTTATAAGTGTAACTATAAATATTTGAATAATAAATTGGTAAGAAATTATAAACTAAAATACGGATAATTAATAGTATTTTAGGTTAATTTAAAAATGGAAAAGTAAAGTGTTTTTATTTTCGGGGACATTTGTGCTCCGAAATTTTACCGGCGTTATTTTTTCTTATAATAAGCGTTAGCATGCTTATATTTTCTTTGTACTCCCATTTCTAAAAAGTTAGATGCATCAAAATGTTCAACCACATTGTTACAGGAAAAGTCCAAAAATAAATGTGGATACAATACCATTAGTTGTTTCTACTTTGTAGTTAACACTATTTTACTCTTTGATTTTCAATGTAATTTTATAGTTAATATGTCATCCACGGACTGTGTTCCCTTTTGTAAAGTTAATTGTCATGATGGCCCAAAAGTGTCCATGTTCCCTTTTCCAAAGGATGATGAAATAAGTCGAAAATGGATTAACTTAATCAACTAATAACTTTGAGCCGAACAAATTCTCAAAGGTCAAATAAGCATTCGAAATCATGAAAGCTTTTCAGTTTCGTCTTTTTTAAATTTGTGTACATTGTAATCCTGAAGATATATAGAGGAACTACCTCAATTTTCGCTGAGAAAGCAGACAAACTATTAGCAGGTTCTATAAAATATCCAAAGGTTCGAGAATGTAAAGTTTACAATTTGTCTATTAAATAATTTATAGGACTTATTTAAGTTATTTTTTATTATGTATTAAATGTATACATTTTTTGATATTATTACAGATATTTAATATATCTTACATATTTGATATAGTTTTTATTTCTAACTATTATACAATGCATAACTGCATACTAATATGAAGGACTATAAGACCATATTAGGGCTTATAGACGTATGACATAAACATAAAGCTTTAGTTCCAAATTGATTTGAAAATCAATTTTATGATTTGCAAAGACAAATGTGTACCTTTTTTTATTTCAAAAAGACTCCGGACAATTGTTTTCCTTCTCCTCTTTCCAACATAGCCGCTTTGGTGAGGCAAATATAACATATATAAAATACACATTTACATATCTCATTTGTATTATTATTAATCTCTGAACATCCTGCTGCTAAGCTTATTAAATAAATTATTAACACCACCTCCAACATGTTATTAAAACACTTAAGGAAACCAAGTAATGACACAATATTAGTCAAAAATATACCGCATTTGAAAATATTTCAACCAAATCGTAAAAGTAAATTGTGATGTAGTTAAATTAATAATTTTAAAAGTAAATCGACTGCCGAATTTTCTGAATACTGTCGTGTTTTCGTATATTATCTTCTGCTTCGGGTATATTTCGATTCGATTTTAGTTTCTATGTATTCTTGTTTTAATATGTTTTATTTATTTTTATACATAGTTTACCATTACCTATAAATACATAAGTCATTTATGTTACGTTAATGTTAACTATTAACTTTAATATTTTATTGTCATGTTTTAATTTATTTGACTAGTTAATAGCTACATACTGTATATGTATAGAATTTGTATAAAGTAAGTATTGCATATTCCCTAATCCTTCAACGTAAAATAAAATATCATCATGACATTCATGATCACTGAATGTCGAATTCGTGTTGATTCAGAATAACGCTAAAAGCAGAAAAATTAATTGACGGACAATTAACGAATGCTATTAAATGTTTACATTTAAAAACAAAATCATCTCAGACATTTTTCAACGTTACCTTGTCAAATCTCAATATTTATGTATGTACATGTATGTACAGGTATATGTATACCTACTATAGAAACTACCTACTTAATTATAACCTTTCGTAATAGTAGATTACAAGGCGAGAGGGGAAGCTTGTCATTATAGTCTAGAGCTGTAATGGCAATTACAGTCGAGGCTGGTATGGAAAGCTGACACCGCGAGGCTTGTATACTATTTTATTCCAAATCGCATACTGTAATTTTTAAAGCAATAAAATGAACAAATAATAACTAAAATTTTTAATAGGAGTGGCTTGTGAAAATATTAATTATATTATTTTATTTATACAAAAATTACACAGGAGCAAGCATTTATTTTTTTTGGTTTACATCAATTTATTTTATAGTTAAAAATTATTTTTACTCTACTATAATTTTGTACTATAGTAATTATAGGCAAAATAATTATTAATTATAAAATAAATATATATAATATGTTTAATATAATTAACTACTACTAAATAATAAATATATTTAACTACTAATTAATTAATAATAATTAATTAGTAGGACTGGCTAGTGGCAATATTTATTATATTATTTTATTTATTCAAAAATTACATAAAAGCAAGCATGAATTTTTTTTGTATGTTTGTTACAATTTATTTATATATATATTTATTAATTAATTCTAAAAAAACAAAATAAATTATCGAACTAAGAAGTTATTTTGTTTGGTTACTTCTGTTAGTAAGTTAAGTTAGGTTAACATTTATTGTTTCAAATATTATATTTTCTAAATAATGTTTTTTATCATTTAAAAATTATAAGTAGTTATCTATTAGTTGCTCTTTTTTTAAATTTAATTTTTTTCTTGTACTAATAATTTGTTATTTTTTATTATTAATACACTTTTTTATTTTTCTGCTTACTAAAGGAGTGAAATCACTCACTCTAGTTAGATCACCTCACATACATAAATTTGAAAACAATATACATGTCAGTTTCTATGTAATCTTTAAAGAAGTACAGCCGCCATTATTTTCCCCGCCTTAGCGGGGAAGTATATTGCTTGCCTCTGCTTCTTAAGTAAAGAATAGCCTACTTCCAAACGTTTTAAATGTCAATAATAAATGCATTACATAGTAAACTTTCCACACTGGCGTCTTAAATTTCTTTTCGCTCTCATCCGGAGGTTTTCTATGGTTTGTGTGTAGATGTCATTTTTATTCATTAATATACTGTTAATTTTAAAAAAATTTAAATGTGTTTTATAGATATATTTTACAGGGAACTATTAGTATGCCTGACGGTTGGCGAAGATATAATGGATTAAATCAACTTGAAGGTGGAACATATAACCATCAAGTTGTAATCCCCAGCATCCTGACCTGACGTCTATACGCAAACCGTAGAAACTCTCTGGATAAGGGCGAAAAGGAAATTAAGGCGCCAGTGTGGAACGTCTATTGATCTTTTTCCTTCATACCAGCATGAATTTCTACGGAGAAATAAATACAGAGAAAACATCATATTTTTGGAATTTTATAATATGTATAACCCAACAATACCTAGTATAGACTAGGCATGGGATTATTTTCCGATATATCATATATCACATATATATATGTATTAGATATATCATAAATGGATATATCGAATAACGATATTGAACATCGATGTTATTCTCGTATCAATAATTATCGAGATGTCGATAATATTCATAGTTATCGACTTATTGATAACAATCACAACTATCGATATTCAGTGATATTTTAATATTAATAATATTCATATTTACCGATAATTGTGTTCTTGCAGATATTTTGAAGATTTTATCATTAAAATTTAAATATAAAAATGCCTCCAACTGTTACATGATGTAAAATTGTTACTAAACTGGGGAGTGTTCTTTCTTTCTCTAAAAATGAAGAAAATCAGAAAGTGGTCGGAAGCCGCAAAATTTAAATATCCAGACATTAAAATAATCAATAAATTCTAATAAACCTAATAAAATTAATGATATAAGAACAAAAAATACTATAATCAAGGTAAACAATATCGAAACCTATATATATATACTTCCTAATCTGTGATGGAAACTTTAATATTTTACACTTGTACTTTTTATAACTGTTGTAAAACAATAATTGAATTTATGGCATTCTTTAAAAATAATAACAATGACGCGACGTCACAACAAAATGCGGCTCGTATTTCACTTAGAAACGAGCTGTTTTCGACGTGACGTCACACTACTACTACGTACTGCTACATTAACACGATTTTCTTTTTTTTCTTTGGGTTCTTGAAAAAGAACATTTAGTATTTCAGTATGATTTTCTAAATTTGGTTCTTGAAAAAGAACGATTTACTTTCAGTTTGATTTTCTACATTTGGTTCTTGAAAAAGAACGATTTACTTTAGTACGATTTTCCAGAATTTGTTCTTGAAAAAGAACGATTTGTTTACAACACTAATATCTCTTCTTTGTTTTAAAACAGAACAATAGAATTTCTATCCAAATCTTCTATTTCTATTTTTCTATTGTGTTCTTGAAAAAGAGCGATTTTGATTTTAGCCCCATTGCTCATGTTGTTTCCGAAACAATGTTCAATTTGTTCTGAAAAGAACAGATTGGTTTGTAACCGTCGTCTAGGTGATGATGTGATGTCGCCAAACGCAGGACCAGCTACTGCGTTCGCTCGCTGGTATTGTCGTCTTTTTATGCTCGTTACCTCTCCTCTGCCGCGCAACCCGTTTCTAATCGTAAGCTCCACCCCGCGTCTGTCATCATGCAGAGTCAACTACATTGATTATTCTAACTCATTTTAAACAATGAATTGTCTGTTAATAATTGAAATAGATATGTAACACACGTAAAATCATGTTGCTGCTCTATCTACGATTTATTGGGCCAATTTTTGACCATTTATCCATATGATAATTCTAGTTTTCAAATGAATAAAATAACATACAACGACTAAATATAACCAATGCTCTTGACCCATATAAATAATACCATTCAATTATGAACTCAAACAAAGTTTGAGTTTTTTACTCAAGTTTTTACTTTTCATATACACTACGTGAGTAAATCTGCATACATTGGAAATTTGCAAAGAAACAATACATCTGCTTTATAGTACAAGGCACATAAAATAACACATTTTTACCAGCTCATAACACTAAGGCATTCGAAAATACAGTTTACTGCTTATTAACGTGACGTCAGAGGAGTAGCCAAAGAAATCCGTCTTGACTACATATGGCACTTGTTTTGCCGGCGATTTAAATTTCGCTGCTGTATGTTGTTTTGGTTCTGTAATTACTAATAATTTTTTTTGTTACGTAGATTTAAATATGTATTTACTTTTCACACAATTTTTGTTTGTATACAATATTTACGTTAATTACTATGCACTTTTTTATCGTTTCTGAACGATGAACTCTACTTATTTTTATATGATTTTGATTGTATCTTTTTTATTGATTGATATTTTTGTTCAGTAGTGATATGTATTATAGAATAAGATTTCCACATTCTGTTCTTATCAAACTTGCATCGAAAATTGTTCAAATTTATTAATTATAAGAATTTTCCAATCACCACTTCGATTAAATTCACGCTTGAGAGAGGGCCCATCAATATACGTTTAATGGTGGTTCAGTGCTCAGTGCGTCCTCTTTATTATGTATATGGGAATGGAACATTCAAGAAGACAGTATACAATTTTACAGTGACTACTTTAAAGTGTTTCTACACAAGTGTATCTCAACAATCATATCTCACAACCAATCACTCACGTGTCTCAAGCATAAGCTCTCTCTCTCTCGCGACAGTAAAGTTACTTACGTGTCGACAAGTATAATTCTAACTCTCTCGCGACAGTAAAGTTACTTACATGTCCTCAAGTGATAAAATAAATCACTAGCTCACTCCATCGCGACAGTAAAAGAAATCTACTGATCGGGAACAAGATTAGCACTGTAAAGTTTATATTCACGGCAAAAGACTTGCTCTCACTACATGAATCTGAGGTGGTTGTTTTGTATTTACATCAAAGTTGTATTATTTCTATCATTGTAAATAATCTCAACCAGTGTTGTAAATAAATGTACATAGTTCAAATTTGGTTTTTTTTGTTGGTGAATTCCAATTCAGTCAGCACCTATCTATTTCTCTTGTTCTAGCAAGAGCCATCGCTATTAGCCGAGGCTAGAACAATAACCACAAAAAAAAATAATGACGTAATCCCATACGGATATTTGTTATCTATTGCATATCAAAACTGAAAAGAAAAGGGAAATACCTTAAACATATATCCGTGTCATGCCACACTTTGCGCGCGGATGTATTTGTTTTTCACTTGCTTTCAATGCAAATCACATTTGGTGGTTTTTGATCCTTGTCTCTCGTAAAATAGATACGTCGATTGCTGACGTTGGACTGTTGAATTTCTAAAAATTTTTACAGCAATGTTTTCTGTATTGTTTTTGGATAATACTTGATTTCCGACTTACTTGCTTATCCTGTTTGAATTGATTGATATTTTTGGCGGTAGACAGAAATTTCTCACTATATAAATACAATACAATACAATAAATAACTCAATAAATGTGTTTTTCTGACATTGTTATGATGTGTAAGCTAATTATAATTAATGCATTATACATCTTTATTACTGATTCTCTGATTGTATAGTTTATGGATAGCATAGATTGTATTGATTTTTGCAGGGCTTTGATAATGGAAGGGAAATTCTTCGAAAAATTCAAAATTGATGAAAATGCAATAATTTCAAATCTTCGGTTTGAATATGACGTGGTTTGGTTTCAAAACATACGAAAATAGATCACAATGATGATACTACTAAGATAAGCCAATGTGCAGCCTTGTTAATTTGGTTCTGACGTCAGCGAGAGACCCTTTTGGAAATCGCTTGTTTTAATAATTTAGATTGTGGTTATAGTCTCTAATCTAATGTTAATTTTGTTTTTTATTTTAATACAGCTTGCATTTTATTTACGTTTGATTAATTAATAATATTTTTTCAAAATTATTTATCATTTTTGTAAGATATATTTACACATGCGTTTGTACTATATTTATTAAATATATAAAAAAAATTATGTAAAAAGAAATTTTATTTAAATATGGCAACGCTTTATCAACGGGAAAAAAATGGATCTCGCAGTGACGCCTTGCGCAGAAAATTTTATACGATCAGGTTTGTACATCTTGTAGTCTTATGTAGAAATGGGATTCTTTTCTATATATCAAATAACGATATTGCACAGTGATATTATTCACATATTGATAATTATCGAGTTATCGACAATATTGATAGTTATCGACCTATCGATAAATCAGTAGTTATCCGCTTATCGGATAACTATAACAATCACAACTATCGGTATGCGAATAAGTGATATTTTGATAATCATTAATAAAATTCATATCCATCGATAATTGTAGATCTTATAGATTACACATCAGATTGAGTTG